>JARHVA010007741.1:0-614626 GCA_037957365.1 Torreya grandis | reverse complement strand
CCTTAATGGATTGATATATTAAGTCTATTTATCACCTTAAAAACATAAATACATTTCTATCTCAATTTTTTGAAGGAGTCCTTATCTACCTAGAAAGACTTACAAGTGATTGTGTGTATATTAGGACTATGACTAGTCTTCTAACTTGAAGTTTTAGAGCCCTTCCTTCAACATTGAGACTCTCAACTCATGATGTTTATAATATTTAACCTGATTAGATGAGTACCTCATTTAAATCCATTTAAACCTTATTTTGTCAACACTACCATCTAAGATAGCCTTCAACTAGTTGTAGGTGTTATCTTGAGAATCTTAAGTACAGTAATCTTGAAATGGTCTATAATTTTGTGCTTTAGTAACCTTTCATAAAACACTAAAAATACTTACAATATTTTCAATTTTTTTACCAATTGAATGTCTCATCCTAATCTTTTAAACTCTATGTTTCTATCATCAATACTATCTAAGGAACATTCTCCAACTTGACTGTAGGTGGTTGTTTTGAAAGTCTAAGTTTTGAAGTTTGAGTTTGACCTTATATGTGGCCTCCTAGATCTCCAAACCTATCTAAAAACTTATCTAGTAGATCTACCTCATTTTTATTGATGTATTGAAACCTTCTCACTGTCTTGAAACTTTACAACATCAATGTTCAAAGCCACTCCTCACAATTGGTTATATGTGATTGTCTACCTATTTAACTATATATGGTTTGGAATTGACCTTTTCAAGATAGATCATGATCACTTAAAATGGAAAATAATTACAAGGAGGTATTTATCACTGTATTCCAAGTTTAGATAACATATTCAAGGTATATTTCTCAGAATTTTCACTTCACTTGACATTGACTATAATTATGTAGGTGATTGTCTTAGGCAGTTTGGTTATATGTCATAAATTGGGTGTCTTTAAACCACCTCATGAAATCTATAGTTTTCAATCTCATCAAGATAGGTTTATTGTTACCTTGAAGACCACATAAACACATTCAAATCATCCTCAACTTTGTTTTTTTCCACTATCTATGTAGTCAAAATCATGTAAGTATCTTTAAGTCTGTCAACTCAGTCATTTACCCACGACTCCTTTCTGGCTTCAAATGATTTGGAATTATCAATGATCCATTTTTATTTTATATTAATCCAACACAATGTTTCATGCTTAGACAACCTTTATTAGACATGGATGCCATTGGATTTACCTTAGAATTATAGACCTACAAGTTGTACAGGGTGAGGAATGTGTTTGTGCTTGAAAACTTTAAAAAGTGTAACTACATGACTGTTAGGAATGGAAGACTATTAACACCATTGGATAAACATTTTATACATGAATTCACATATCTCAAAATCCTTGAAAAACATATTCAAGCCCATTGAAATATACTGTCATGCATGAACACACATAACATAGTCCAAGATAATAAATGAAAGTTGAATCATGTGAAGCTTAATCTGATCAATAATCCATGAATATATTAAAATTATATTATAAGACCATGTATAATCACTCAAATTCATCATACCATCTACATAAACTTTTCAACACATAAAACTTACCATTCACCTCAAACTATGCATAAGAACCACTTTTTATGTTGAAAGGACATCCACACATGCCACCATGATGAATTAATGTGTATAAGATGTATATAAACCTCTAATAATCCATTCCCACTGGTTTCATGTAACCAATATTTCACACTTTATTCTAGAGTTATACCAAACTAAACTTATAGGATTTTAAGCTCTCAAAATGTATTTTAGATTCTTAATGATTATTCATAAACTAATAACACTAATCCAATGATCAATGTCATAAATTATAATCCCATAAGGTTCCTAATATTTTGCCAAATATCATCCCCCAACTTTACCTACATGGTTTGTACCATCTAATTAAAGTTGGCCTTCATTAGATTGTGAATGGAGCAATGGAAGAGAAAAGGAAAAATATGTAACTATGGAGCTTGAAACTTCTTCCCAAGATTTGTTTTGACCTGTAAAATCTCACAGGACACTATTCAACTTTTTTCACTTGCACATGACCTTAAAAAATTTGTACAACTTCTCTAACTCCTCAAGATGGTGTTGAAAATCAAGAATCTGAATTTGTTCCAATTTTATGATAGGTGTGGTAGTTGAGTAACTAATCTAAGGACCTTGTAATGGGTTTGGTATGGATTTTTCACTTAGGTAACTTTGATAATCCTAATTATTATCCAAAATCAACCTTTTCAATCATTTTCACCACCTCGTAGCTAGTAAATAAATCTTATACATTCCAAAACTTCATAATATGTGAAAAGATGTTTAAGACATAAAATAACATTAATAAACCCCTAATAAATTATGAAATAACTTTAAAAATCCTTATCTATCCATGACACACCTATACCACTATATGAGCAAAACATGAAATTACCTTAAATTCTCTAAACTAACCTTAATTAATGATAACATGGTTAAATGAAGACTCTTAGGTACCATATAAGGTATGACATGGCCACATAACAATAATATGGAATTTTGAAATATATAGGGGTGGTAAATTTAACTTGGGGTCAAATTTGGTCAACATTCTTGGTGATTGATAGGGGTAACATGCTTGCAATGCGAATAGGACTAGTAGCCATGCATGTCCATTAGGAAATGGAGTCTCTTGCACTCAGTTTCAGACTTGGATAGACCTTGAACATGACATAACAAACTGATTCACATTCATAACACACAAACAAAGACAATAATACACAAACAAATCAAAACACACACATGTGCTATTAATTACTAAGGAAACATAGAAACAACCTAAGAAAACTAAACTATACAAAACTAACTGTAATAACAATCCTCCCTCTTGGATCAAATGGGAAGCTTTCACAATATTTTTATCCATGAGATGAATGAAGGCATGAAACAATTTGTATTTTAATCATTGTATTTGATATATTCAATGTTCATGCTTTCCAATCTTTTTGGGATGATCTTAAATGCAACAACAACAACTGTAAACATATCACTTATGAAGGTGACTTCCTCTTGTGACTCAACCATCTTATCATGATACTATTTTAATACAACTTGACCCAATAATGCTTCATCTAGGCATTATTATTTTTCATTCGTAGCATCTTGAATGAGATCAAACTTCTTGCCATCTACAAGCTCATCAAGATATTTAAGGGGATTTGCATACTCAACCCATATTCATCATTGTATTCAATGAAAAAATCTTATTTGATCTCCTTATTAACATGAAATTCAACCTTGTAATGGCCTTCAATCTCATGAAGGAGATCAATATGTTGTTTCTAATCAATTTTTTCTTATTTATCTTCAAGAACCACAACTTATTTAACTTCATCTTCTTGGTCATTGTGCACTTGGTTAACTTTAACTTTCTTACTTGAAGAGTTTTCAAATTCAATGCTAGTTGCAGCTTGCACAAGTTTGGTGCTTTAGAAGCTATCATATTTTCCTTCAAGATGCAATACATCTAAAATAATGTCTTCAACTTGACCAGTAGGAGGTGTAGGCTTTTGAAGAGCCTCAAAATATTCACATATCTCATTGGATCTTTGTCATAAGTCATCTTGTTCTATGAAGTTGAAAAAAACTTCATCTTATATCATTTTCTCAACACCAACCTCTTGATCATGTTCATAGGATTAAACCAACCTAGCTAATGCGATGTCCCTGTAAAACACCTCCACTTTCATGTCTTGATCAACTTCTTCATGATTAGTTACAACATCATCAAATTCATCTCTTTTTTAATTAAATAAAATTTTCTTATGCTTGTCTTCACCAAGGGGAGTGCCTATAGTGAATCTTCATCATAAAAACTTGAGTCATCTTATTTATCAACTAAAAATTTGGCTTGATCTTCTTCACTTATCTCTCATAAGATGGGTTCTTTAAGAAGGTATGTGGTGTGAGGGTGATGGAAAAGTTCATGGGTTAGAGAATAATTATAAATTGTGGTGTATCACTCAAGAATGGGCTTAGGAATGGAGGTTTATTGAATGAACTCAGTAGGAGATAACAAGTTGGGTTGGGAAATGGGAGACATCTTCTTCAATAAGGGATTCACTTTCTTCATAGCCTTCTTGAGGCTCTTCAATAGTTGCAAGTTGGTCCTCAATCTAGTGAATTTCCCACCTCTCCAATATATCTACCTGCCATTGGATATAACATCTCATTTCATGCAAATCATATTTGATGACATAGTGGGATTCCTCTTCAGCTAACCTCCACTTATCCACAAAGAAATGAAGTGACTTCCTCAATTTCTCTATGAGATGAATAGGGATCACACCACCTTACTTATCCCATTTTATCATCACTTTTTTTGAGTTTATCATATTTGGCATGAGTATCAACAATGATTTGGCTTGAGGTGGAATTGAAGTAAGAGGAGGAGGGTAGTAGTGGGGGTTTTGGTGAGTTTTAGCATTTTGATTGGACTACCTAATAATAACTTATTAGGCCTTATATATTAATTCCTAATCAATGGCATCATTTGATTCTTCATGAAAACACTGATAATAATCATGTTGAGATTGATATGGATCATAAGGCTGATAGGAATCATGATGGGGCTAATAGGGAGGCACTGCTTTATACTCTTATTAATAGCCTTCTTCATAGGGCTAATCAATAACATCATGTTCATATAAAGGGGAAGTAGGATGATTATAGGACTTACATGACTCATAAGGTTGATAACAATCTTGATAAGGTTGTTGGGACTCATAATTGGGGTCATTACAAGGTTGGTAAGTAGGTGTATAGTACAAACTTTCTTCATACCTAGCCATCACAACTTCAATAGTCAAATGAAAGCACAAGATATTAGAAAATTACCTTCATAATAAGTACCCAGGATGTTATAGCCAGATGATTGCATTCATAGTCACCATTGGTGTTTTTTGAATGCCTCCAAAGGCTGATAGGTAGAATAACACAAAAATAATTCCTCCACTCTTTTAGACCTTAGTCTAATCGGGCATGCTAAAACTATTATCACTCAATTTTACATCCTTTGAGAGGTAGTTCAATCCTTCTCCAAATTGAGTGGAACATGGGACTACCCTTATGCCTATGGGTTGCCTATAGTAAGGGTAAACCTATAGATTAAATGGATATCTCCCTTGATTTGTCTATTGAATCTCATTACCTATACTACTAGCTCATTTGGATGAAAAAGTGAGAGAGAATAAATAAAGTAAACCTATACTAATAAGGTGATGCAACAATTGTAACCTGACCACTACCAACCAATTACAATTACACTTCAAACAAAAGCCATTTCACATACATTAATACAAATATGTCCCTTGCATTATTATTTCTCATGGAGGATTGTGAAGCAAAATTAAGCTAGGAAGACGAAACACAAAGTCATGACATGACACTAGTAGAGAGACAACTCACTAAAACTCATGAAACACTTCACTAGAACACTTAAAGAGACCTTTAATAGGATTTAAAAGTTGAATATAAATGTAAATAAGGACAAAATACCAAGGAAGAGAATATATCACTGAGTAATATCAACTAGTTAACAAACACATTGAAATAACTCATGGAGAAGGTAAACTAGATAATTTTTATTGATCTAAGGCTAAAAATGAGTAGGTATTCTCCATACTTAGGTGAAGGATAAAAACCTAGCCAAATGTGGTTTAATATATAACACGAGAGAGAGAGAGAGAGAGAGAGAGAGAGAGAGAGAGAGAGAGAGAGAGAGAGAGAGAGAGAGAGAGAGAGAGAGAGAGAGAGAGAGAGAGAGAGAGAGAGAGAGAGAGAGAGTAGACAAGTGTAATGTGAGTTATAAATAAAAGAGAAGTTAGTGAACTACCTAAATAGGTCCAAGATGGCATGTTTAGCTCCTATGAAGATGCTCTGAATCTCCAAGCAGTGTGGGAGTTGAAATGCTTGCTTTACACCTTGGCTAACTTAGAGAGAGAGAGAGAGAGAGAGAGAGAGAGAGAGAGAGGAGAGAGAGAGAGAGTAGACAAGTGTAATGTGAGTTATAAATAAGAGAGAAGTTAGGGAACTACCTAAATAGGTCTAAGATGCCATGTTTAGCTCCTATGGAGATGATCTAACTCTCTAAGTGGTGTGGGTGTTGAAATGCTTACTTAACACCTTGGATAACTTCTTGAAACTCCATTTTATTTTGAAATGTTGAAGGACAAATGGACTTAATCATGGTCAAAATATTTTCTCCTACCACTTTTCTCTTATATTTACACCTCTCAACTAACCCAAATAGGTTCTCTTTGACACATCATCTCTTTCTCTTTCAAGGTGTCTAGAGGAATCTTCATCTCCTAGGGCTATTTTGCACACAAGTGTCAAAACTTGGACTTGTCTTATTCATTTCATACAAATTTCATGTATTTACTATTGACACCATATTGGACCTATGACAATCAATTTTGAGGCCTAAAACTACACCCAACAAGTCATTGTTTACCAAAAGCCTTAATTAGGCTTCATTCCTTGTATCCCTAAAATCACAAAAACCTCCTTGTGTATAGAGTTGTATAAATGGTACTAAAAATATGAGGGCATATTCAAGTACCTAGTATCACTTTACATCTCTGGGTTCAATTTCATGCTCTAAGAGTGAGTAGAGATATCCCTTTTTGCCTTTCTCTCTCCTAACTAGGCCTTAATTAGGCCTCTCTACCAAGAGAGTAAAAAAAGGATCTACAGGCTTCCCACATGTGAAAAAACCCTAGAAAGTGTGTTATTTATTTAAATTACCTCCTTGTTCTCCATACAAATTTTGATGTTTTGACTCACTGTATGGACATGTAAAATAGTGAAAAATAGCCTTTTTAGCCCTATTCCATATAATTTTGTATATTAATGTACCAACCAATGGAATGGGATGAATATTAGGAGATTATTGAAAATTTTATATGTCATTTGGAAGTTTGAATAATCCTTATGGAGGCATGAAATCTCATTTCTCTCTCATTGGGTCTTTATGGCTCTCCTATGCAGCTTAAAAGTGGCTCAACTTCTTAAGGACAATTCATAAAGTTGGAAGCATGAATCCTCATACCAATTAAAAAAATTTAATTTAAATATGGTGGTTAACTTATATTAGGATAAAAAATTCCAATGAAACTTATCTAAGCTATACCAATAAATGGAAGATAGCTTCTCAGCTAGAAACAAACATTTTGTGAGGTTTGAGAGAGAATTGAGTTAGTGAGAGATTTCATAAGTTTGATTTGGGATTAAATGACCTAAATGGGGTATGTGACATCCCAATTTACATATTAAATTTTTTATCCAATCATATTCCTTCATGAAACTTCTATTACATCTTATTGGTCTAGGCCTATGATTCTTAAGCCTAGTTGATTGTCATACCCTAGCTACCTATTTTAACCTCTTTCATATACTAATATATATTTGGAACATCATAGAGTGTTTTTATTTATCATTAAACATAATATCAAGATTTAAAAGTCCTAAAATCAACTCCATATAACTCTATTTCATCTCTTTAGGACTGGATGCCTGAGATTGTGTACGTGACTAAATTTGCAAGGTCTGAATAGGGTATGTCATGACTCTTTCATTGTTTCTTAGGTTTGAGGCATGATGGAAATATTTAATCAATATATAATGATATTTAAATAATTACCTTGATCTCTTCATATCTCTCTAAAATATCTAACCTTCTTCATACAAGCAACCTTCTTGAGGAAGTATGAAAACTTGTGTTTGGACTATGTAGATAGGGTTATGACCCCTGTTTTAGTTTTTGTCCTCTTCAAACACTTGTATTAGAAATTAATTAATGGTTTTATACCTTGAGTCAATTTATGACCTTTAAAACATACATACACTACTATCTCAATATTTTTAAGGAGTTCTTAGCCACCTAGAAAGACTTACAGGTGACTGTGTGCATAATAGGACTATGATTAGTCTACTAATTTGATGTTTTAGAACCCCACCTTCAACATTGAGACTATAAAATCATGATGTTGATAATATTCAACCTGATTGAATATTTACCTTCTCATTTAAATACATTTAAACCTTGTTCTCTCAACACTATCATCCAAGTCTTCAACTAGTTTTAGGTGTTGTCTTGAGAATCCTAAGTGCAGTGGTCTTGAAATGGTTTGTAATTTTTTGTTTTAGAATACTTTAATAAAAAAATAAAAATAATTAAGATCTTATCATGTTTTTTACTGATTTAATTTCTCATCCTAAGCTTTGTAACTCTGTGTTTATATCATCAGTACTGTCTAAGGCACATTCTCCAATTTAATTGTAGGTGGTGGTTTGAAAATATGAGTTTTGAAGTTTGAGTATGACCTTGTATGTGGCCTCCTATATCTCCAAACTTATCTAGTGGATATATCTCATGTCTATTTATGTCTTGAAACCTTATCATTATATTGAAACTTTAAAACATCACTATTCAAAGCCACTCCTCATACTTGGCTATATGTGACTATCTACCTATTTGACTGTTTATGGTTTGCAAATGATCACTTATAGTGTCCAGTCCTTATAAGGATATATTTATCACTAGATTCCAAGTTCATATAACATCTTCAAATCATATTTCTCAAACTTTTCACTTCACTTGAACATGCCTACAGTCTTGTAGGTGACTGTCTTAGGTAGTTTGATTGCATGTCTTGAATTAGGTCTCTTCAAACCACCTCACAACATCTATAGTGTTAAAATATCATAAAGAGATGTTTATAAATAACTTCAAGACCACATAATCACTTTTAAATCATCCTCAACTTTGTTGTTTTCCATTATCTATATAGTTAAAATCCTATAGGTCTCTTTAAGTCTACCAATTTAGTCATTTAGCCACCACTCTCCTTGGCTTAAAATGCTTTGAAATTATAAATGATCCATTTTCCTTTCATATTGGATCAAATAAAATTTTTAATTCTTATAAAACATTCATCAGACATGGATGTTAGTGGATTTACCTTAGAATTTCATACCTTTAGATTACATAGGGTGAGGACTATGTTTGTGCTTGTAAGCTTTGAAAAGTAAAACTACATGACTATTAAGATTGAAATAATATTAAAACCATTAGATAAACATGTTATAAATGAAGTCACATATCTTAAACTCCTTGAAAAATATATTCAAACCCATAAAAACACCCTGATATGCTTGAACACACAGAATATATTCCAAGATGGTGAACGGAGATGTGACCATGTGAAGCTTGTACAAAATATATATATAATTAGGAAGATATGAATGGATTTTAAAGAGATTTTAATACCATTAATAATCACTCAAATGCATCATACCACCTGTAAAAACTCTAAAACATACAAAAGTTACCAGTCACCTCAAACTATACACAAGAACCACTTTTCATGCAAAAAGGACATACACACATGAAACCATGATGAATTAATGTGTAGTGGACATATACATACATATTAGAATCTATTCCAACTATTTTCATATATCCAATAATTCACACTTTGTTTTGGAGTTACACCAAACTCAACTTATGGGGTTTTAAGATCTTAAAAATTAGTTTGGCTTCATAGCAATTATTCTTAAATATAAGAGAAAAAATAAAATGAAAACTAAATAAAATTTGAATCCTATATAGTCCATAAAATTATTCCAAAATATCATCCCCCAACTCTACTTGTATGACATGTACCATCTGATTGAACTTGTCCTTTACTAGCTTGTGAATGGAGCGATGGGAGAGCAAAGGAAAAATATGAAAATGTGGAGATTTAAAATTATTCCCAAGATTTTTTATGACATTTAAAATATTAAAGTACACTCTAAAATTCTTTTCACTTGCACATAACTTCAACAAGTCCGTACAACTTTTATAACTCCTCAAGATGGCATTGAAAATCAAGAATCTAACTTTGTCTTGATTATTGGACTGGTGTGGAAGTTGAGTAACTTATAAAAGGACCTTTTAAGGGTTTTTGTATGTATTTTTTCACTTATTAAACTTTTAAAAACACAAATATTATCCAAAATCACCTTTTTCACTCACTTTCACCACCTCCTAGCTAGTAAATGAATCTTAGGCATTTTAAAAATTCATGAAATGTTGTGAAAATATGTTTAAGACATAAAATGACATTAATAAACCACTAATAACTTGTAAAACAATTTTATCAAGCCTTATCACTCCATGACACCCCTAGACCATTATATGACCATAATATGAAATTACCTTAACTTCTCCAAACTAACCTTAAACAATGCTAACAAGGTTAAATGAAGATTATTAGGGAACATAAAGGTATGAAATGACTATTATCACTTTTATTTTCACCCTTGGAGGATATTAATAAGCTCTCCTTATCCAAGTGGCACAATGGAAACACCTCTAGGCTTGTGGGTAGCCTAAGGATGAGTTGAATCTCTAGATAGGGCTAGCTCCCTTGATGTACCACTTTGGATTGAAACTACACCTAAACTTAGGGGGTGAAAAGGGAGAGATAAAAATGAAATAAAACTATCATAATGGAGGTGATACAAAAAATAAGATGATGACTTCCAACCAGATGCATGTTACATATGAAATCAAAGGACAAATTAAACATACACTTCTCCAATATACATCTTCTTACATCAATGTTACATTATGACTTTATGGATGAATTTGCAAAGCTAGGAGGATTAGACAAGAGTCCTTGAATGCATTTTTTGAAAATACTAACTCACTCAATCCTTGACATTTCCTAGAATACTTCACATGCCTTGCATGAAGAATCTTTCCAATTATAAGGAAGATGAAAGAATGAAACAACATGCTAAGGAATCCATAGTCTTCACTTATGAAAAATCAAACATTCTAAATGAAAAAAATAAGATTAGTCATGAAAGAGGTAAAAATAAGTATTCTTATTGATCAAAATATATGTAAATTAGTAGGGTTTTTCCATACTTAGGTGGAGCATAAGTTATAATGGCTAAAATGGGTAGTTCCTATCAAACTTGAGAGAGAGAGGAGAAGAGAGAAGTCCAAAGGTCACAAGGATACTTTTTAAGATGAAAAAATAAATTAATTGTGCATGATAAAATGATATGGGGTGAAACATGCAAGTTCAATAAATCCAAGTGTCCATATAAGTCATCAAACTCTTGCAAAGTGGCATGAAATTTCTTTAACTAGCTCAGAAAAATTGACTTCATGATTAACCCTATTTAAACATCCAAAAACTGATTAGGAATATTTATTATGATTTGAATCAATGGAAAGGGTTTCATACATGCATCTTCATGATTTATTTTTAGGCTTGGTCATCTAGAATCACCTAGAAAGGTGTTATCATCATCTACAGTTCAAAAAACTCCTCATTCATGCACCTTGCACATTTGGACTCAAATTTGACTTAATTTTTCCATTAAAATGCATGGTATGGAGTGTATTAAACCTTTAAATACCCTCCATGGACTTATAATCATTAGGGACACCTTAAAATGAGCTCACTTGAAGATCTCCACCCTTCTCACTAGTTTGTCTACTACACTAGTTTTAAATGGCTAAAATGAGAGCTATTGTTTTGATACTTAAGATTTTTTTTATTGAAATTAAATGAAAATATTGAGTTATAAAAATAATAAATATTCTTCACAAACTTAATTTCATCTCTTGAAAGCTCTTTTGACTTACAAAACACATAAAATGGCCAAAAATACCCTATTTTACACCTTATTCATACAAGTTTGTACAACCAAAAAGCATGGGGAGTATATTTATGGAGTCATATTCAAGTTAAAATATCTATTTCATAAAAAAATGTGCCATTAGAGCAGATATCCAAATCCATTTCTCCAAACTGGTGACTAGCAAGGGTTTAGGAGGGTTTTAGGCCTATTTTCATTCTTAATAATTATTCATAAATATTTGACATCCAAATTGTAAAAAAATTTAAAAAAAATGTCATTAAATACCCATAATAACATCCCATAACTCATTTGGTTTCCATGCAAGGCCTCATGAAAGATATGAGCTTTTGAATTTGACCTATTGAGCTTGTTTTCCTCTTTTCCTGCATGCCTAAGTTGTCATTGAGTCAAAAGTGGCACTTTTATGGTTTATCCTAAAATTTAAAGGCTTTAAAATACCTTTAATGACTCTATTAACATTTTTAAACAATTTATATATCTCAGATTATGTTATAAGTACAGAAGAACCCCCATTTAGACACTAGGCCTAATGTTGGTCTTGTAGCCTATTTGCAACTTTTGATGTTTTAGACCTTCCTATTTGATTTATTTTCATTTGATAAGATTATAAATATTTTATATGACCCTATAAAAATTATTACACCAATTGGAAATCTCACCTATAGCTATAAGTGAAAATGAGCTCTTGTTTGGATTACAGGCCAAAACCTTGCCCTTAGGTTTGACTGCAACTCTTGATGGTTTGGTCCACTTGTTAAGTTTAATCCTTATTAATAAGTATTTTCATGTTGGTTTGTATATGTTACAAATTTTCAATACTTATTTTTATGCCTGACTAACCTCCAACTCACCTGGCCATTGTCATTCCTCAAAACCCATCAACTTGTGCATAAGGGGAGTGCCCTCTGTCTAAGACAAAACAAAGGGAATTCTCCTATTTACTTAGAAAAATTTTATAAATTTAGGAGGTTATTAATGTAAAAAATTATATATGTAATTTTTTTAATCTCTTGACCAAGTCAATAGACTTCTCAACTCACCCAAAACCCAAGATAGGCTTATGCAAAAGGACTATGTGCAGGAATTTTCAAAGTGGACTATGTTTAGCTTGTTTGAGCCACTTATTTACTATATATACATTTATATGGGGAGTTAAATGAGAAAATTAAGTCATTTTTAATGTGTTTTAATCTTGATAAATCACTCTAACTCCTCATATGCTCCCTTCCATACTTGACCTTTCAAACTATGTATCAAACCTTGACTATGGTTTTTTGTGCATGGGATGGGCACTTGTAGGTAACCTTCCATGATTAAATATTTAAATAATGTTTAAATACCACTTAAATTTTATTTATGGTTACCTGGTACATCTTTTAGGTCCTTTTTTCACTTGGCTTAGTCTAAACTATCACGTAGAAACTTGTCTCAGTCTCCTGTCTACCTATAATTGACTAAACTAACTATATTATAGCCATTTAGACTTTGTAGGTGTAGATTCATCTTGAAATAATAATTTTTAATGATTTTTGAAGGTATAATTATCACCTTACAATATATTTTTTTTCATCTATGCTTTTACTCATCAAAATTTATCTCTATGCTCACAGCCCCTTCCATTTGACTGTGCAAGAGTTTTTAGGGTCCTGTAGGTTCTAATGCTTATTTTAGGCCTTGGAAATAATGAATACAACCCTATTTAAAACCTTATACACCATATTATAAATTAAATCACTATAATTTTCATGTTCATTCTTAAATTTAGGATCATTACTAAGGTACTAGTCTATCTCCATAATGACCCTAAAACCAACTTGTAGGCTTCATTATGGTGAACATGGGACTTGTAGGTATAGATGGTCTAGTAAAACACTGAGTATCACTCCCCTTGATGATTATTTAGGTTAATTAACATAATTTAAACTATTTTAAACATTTAAACATGGTGCATAGTCTAGTTTACAACTTGGGTCAAGAATGTGTCATTTAGGTCACAGTCTTGTAGATGAACACTACCTGAGCTTAGTGATTTTGCAAGCAACTTTGGACTACCTAATAACCATTCTCCATTTATTATCTAATTTATATAATTTTAAATTTAATATACCTATGTATGGAATACTATTCAATGTCATTATATAAACCAATAATCCTTGTAACCTTGTAATATGATATTCTCAAAGCACCCATGGATTTCCATTTTCATGCTTTAGGGAAAATGGGCCTGAACTCAATCATATCATGTTTTTAAGGTTTTCCCACTTAAAATTTCCATCTTATCCTTTCAAAATTCCACCATGATCCTTTAATGTGTTAATACCATTAATAAGAGTTTCACCACCATGTTTCAACATTTAAAATGGATATTTAGCTTTTTATTAGGCTACTTGTAAGTGACCATTCAATGCACACAAGTAGTAAAGGGAAAACATGGAAAATATGCATTGTATTTTACCTTCAATGGGTTATATATCCATTTTAAATCTCCAAAAATAATATTCACACCTTATATGATATGAAACAAGTGTCAACACATCCTATTCAACATTAATTTCTCATCTACGCACCTGTAAGCAAGCATGTTCATGGTTGCCTAACTAAAAATGTTGCATATGATTATAATTCCATGAAAATTTGCCTTGGAAAAATATATTGAGATGTTAATGGAATCATGAGAGCATTTTAAACATGTGAAAGGTCCTATAACAATCCCATGAAACCATGAATAAGTATGAAGTTCTTGGAAATAGTGAAAACCTACCGACAACTTAGAAAGGTGTATCTTCTTGAAACCTTAATGTACTTGACCTATAAAATCACCATGAAACATGAAACTAAGTATGGATACCATTTTATAATGTATATAACATAATTTGAAGTTAACATCTCTAACTAGTTCATATAGATTTGACCAAAATGTATCAAAACCTATAGGGTGCATGAAATAGTAGGCAAACACGTACAATCAACTTCATGAGGATGGTTCATGAATTAAAGGCCACCATTATTTAAAATATTTATATTTAAATGAAGGTATTTGAGTTTAATACAACCTTATAGAATAATTTTACTTGAAACCTCTTTAGTTATTTGTACTGAGTAAAATTTTTAAGGCCACTTTTTCATGTCTAGGAAAGTGAAAATGGAGTAGAATGGTTTTCGGCAAAAAATGGAACTTATAAATCAAATAAAACTTCCCCATGGGCTATAAGAGTGCTAAACTCTCCTTTTTCCTCAATAAAACTACCTTTTATTCTTAATAACCTACCACCTTTCAATTATGTTAGTTGATTATGACCTCTTGGGACACATAAGATGTGAAATAATCTTTTGGAATATTCACACTACCCAATAAATCTATAAAAATCATTAAATTCACCTTTTTTGAACTCAAAATGACCTAAAATGACTAAAATGACTTAGTACCAAGGCTATTAAAATATTAAAAAACATTAATTATCCTATAATACACCTTGTGACATCTATATTATACCCTTAAAACCCCTAAAAGTTAATGTTTTTACCTAGGGGTACCCCAATTTGACCTAAAAGTAAAATTTGATCAATAAATTACTGACTCATAGGGGTATCATGCCTATTATACTAACTAGACCATTAGCCTTATCAGTACATTGGGATTAGGAGTCATCTGAAGTTTGAGACAAATAAGGAAACCTTTGACCATAGTCTTTGATTAGGATAAGACCACTTGATTACCTTAACCACATAAAACAAAGGACACACACAAAACTAAACAAACAAACACACAAGACACACACACACATAGGTTCTCAAGGTGCTTATGGGAATCAAAAAACCAACTATTATTCGTAATTACAAATTAAGCATACCTCTTTTCTAGGATCAAAAGGAAAAATTCTTGAATCATCTTCATGATGGGATGAATCATAGTGCCAAGCATGTTTCTCTTTGGATTATATGATTTGTAGATTAGACCTATTCCATGGCACTTCACTTTACTTTCTCTCAAATATATCAGATTCAAATATGTCTCCAATGTGTATATATTTCTCTAGAACAAGTTCACATACTTCATACTTCTGCCCACTCTTTATTTGATGGTAAATTTACATCTCCTTAGTAGGCATGGCTTCAAGAGGATTGATTTCTTGTTTCTTAAAATATTGAGACCAATAGGATCTTGTTCCATCCTTCAAGATCTAATGTTTTTCTCCCAAATAATTGAAATAATGATATCCCATCTTGATTATTTAAAACACATCATCATGAAATGTATAAGCTTCTTGAAAGGATAGGTTTGAAAGGTTGATTTTCCTTTGCATACTTACTTGAGTGCCAATGATGCCTTATCCTTTTTTGATTATATTATAGCCTCCTTAAAGAGGATTATATCATAATCTAATGATTTCAAATAGGTCATCTAAAGGCTGATTAAGAACTTGTCCTTGCCCATCCATGGTGTCTTTCAAAGTGATGGAAAAGCTAATGATAATTTTTTCCTCTTTGGAAAAAGGAAGACATTCTTCCTCATCAACCCAATCTGAATATTCAACACAAGAGACCACCTCTTATTTATCACTTAGGACCTATTTAGGGATCTCAAGTTGCATCTCAACTACTACAACATGAATTTGGTTCTCAAGGGCTACAAGTTATTCCATCTCCTTCTTTGTGATTCCGAGACTAGGCATCTTGAAGTCTTGTGACTTAGTCTAATGAGGCTGCCAAGGAGTTAGACTTTTTTCAAGCAAGAGTTATAATTTTTTATAAACTAGATAATCTGATTTAGGTTTCCACACCATATGACCATCAAGTCAAATGGTGATGGGGTGAGGACAAGATGAAGTATTTGGTGGAGATGGCACATAAAACTCAAAATCAGATTGGGAGTGGAATGTAGGGGATTATTTAAGAAGCTCTTGAGGAAGGGGAGGCAGGCCCTAGAATAAAACAAAGTGATTTTCATCCTTTTACTTGACAACCAATTCATTCACATCTGATCTAGCTTGAGGACTCTCTTGAGGAAGGGTGGATGGGGTGTGTTTAGGCATGATATCTTTTGGTTCTAAACCTTCCATCATACCTTGACTTAGCAATTTCATCTTTGCCTCTAACTCTTTAATTTTCTTGGCTAGGTTCTCTTGGAAAAGTCTTTCTATAAGTTTATAGGATTCTTCATGAGAAGGAGGAGTACAAGAGGGTTGAAATGGAAGATAATAGGTCTATTGAGGAAGGGTGGGAGTGACTTCAAAAGGATCAACTACATTTTCAACTTCACAATCCTTAACAATGATTTTATCCTCTTTATTTCCCCATGATTCCACTATCTTAATATATCTTAGGATTTTAGGATTAGGAGTCTTTTCTTGAGGTGGTGATGCAATTTTAGGAGTGGGTGAAGTGTTCAAGGGACTTGGAATCTCTTTAGGCTTGGATTCTCTACCTTGTCTCCAACTTGGGATCTCATATCTAGAGGTCACTCCTTGAGATGGGGATGCAATGCGAGAGTGAAAGGATGGATTTAAATCCACTTATTTTACTAATAACATGGAATTATGCATATGAATATTATACAATCTCAATTTTTCTATCAATGTTAACTTCAAAAATAAGGTTACTCATTTCAACTCTCTCTTCCAAATGATGGGGAAAATGATGACCCTAATATCCTTGGTTGGGATCATGAGTAGGGATCAAATATGGTTGATAGGAAACTTTGGGAAGTGGATATGAAGGATGATATGTTTGGTGAGGTTTCCTTTCATGAACTCTTAGCCTATCCTCTAAGGAAGAAACTAGGCCACTCACATCAAGCATCTCACTTGTGAGCCTTTGCCAATTGGCTCTCTCCTTAGCTACCCACCCTCTTCTGACCAAATCTAATGCATCTTTCACCTTATAAATAATATTAATAGGAACATCTTGACCACATCCAATTAGAGTATAAATCTCCAACATATACTTCTCATATCCCAAGAGTGTCTTCTTGAAGGTGGAAATGGATTGAGTTGAGAAGTGTTTAGGTTAACTAGGGGGAGAAATACATTGAGGAGACTAACTATATTACTGGTAGGAACAATGAGAAGGATGATAATGGATATGTGGTAGTTAATATGGATTATAACAAGACTAGTAAGGATCACACCAAAGTTTATTAAGAACTTGTTCTTGTGGATAGGGAATGACACAAGCTTGACATGTCTCACCAACTTGTGTAAAAAGGAACTCAACACCAAAATTAGCCATGAAACCTCATTGAAAGAAATAACACAAAGGAAAATGTTACCAATAATCTTCAAAAGGAAACTTGGGTAGCTTGATTAACTAATATATCTTTGGAGTCATCATTTATGCTTTGAGAGATGCCTCCAAGGTTAATTTTTGAAAGACAATACCAAAAATATTTCAACCTCTTAGACTAAGAGTCCCACCAAACATGAAAAAAAATATTGTCACTTGGATTTTAAAAATTTTAGGAGATGCATAATCTCTCATCATCTAAGTGGAAAATGTAAACACCTCTAGGCTTGTGGGTAGCCTAAGGATGAGGTGAATCTCTAGATAGGCCTAGCCCCCTTGATGCACAACTTTGGATTGCAACTACACCTAAAATTGGTGGGTGAAAAAGGAGATATAAAAATAAAATAAAAATATAATAATGTAGGTGATACACCAAATAAGATGATGAATTCAAACTAGATGCATGTTACACATGAAATCAAAGGACAAACTGAACATACACTTCTCCAATCTATATCTTCTTACATCAATGTTACATTATTAGGTTATGGATGAATGGTAAAAATTATGAAAACTAGACAATATTCCTTGAATGACACTAATAAAAATATTAACTCACTCAATCCTTGACATTTCCTAGAACACTTCACATGCCCTACAAGGAGAAGCTTTCCAACTGCAAATAGGATGAAAGAATGAAATAACATGCTAAGGAATGCATAGTATTCACTTATGAAAAATCAAACATTCCAAATGAACACACTAAAAATATTCATATAATAGGTAAAAATTAGTGGTCTTATTTATCAAAAGGTATACAAATGATTAGGGATTTGTCATACTCAAGTGGAGCGTAAGTTACAATGGCCAAAATGGTTAGTTCTTATAGAAATTAAGAGAGATAGAAGAGGTCAAATAGTCACAAACACACTTTTAAATCTAATAAAATCAATTAATTTATCATGATAAAATTATATGGTATGAACCATATAAGTTTAGGAATCCCAAGTGTCCATATTAGTCATCAAACTCTTGCAAAGTGGCATGAAATTCCTTAACTGGCTAAAAAAAAATACCTTCATGATTGACCATATTTTAACATCCCAAAACTGATTATGGATTGGTCTAATTATTGGAATTAAGATGAAGGTATGAATACATGCATGTCCATGCATTGGTTTTAGTCTTGGTCATCTAGAATCACCTAGAAAGGAGCTATCATCAACTACAGTCCAAAAAACTCCTCATTCATATACCTAGCACACTTGGCATCAAATTTGACTTAAATTTTCCATTAAAATACATGGGAGATAGTAGATGACACATCTAAATACCCTCCATGTCCTTATAATCATATAGGACACCTTAAAATGAGCTCGCTTGAAGATCTCCACCCTTCTCACTAGCTTGTCCACGATGCCAATTTTGACTGGCTAAAATGAGAGTTATTATTTGGAAACTTAATAGTTTTTTTATTGAAATTAAATTACCATTTGGAGTTATAAAAATTCTAAATCTTCTCCACAAACTTTATTTCACCTCTTGAAACCTCTTGTAACCTGAAATCACACAAAATGGTCAAAAATACCTTATTTTGCACCTTGTACATACAAGTCCATACAACAAAAATCATGGGAAGTAACTTTATGGAGTATTATAAAATTTCCAATCACTATTATATACAAAATATTCCATTATAGCAGCTATCCAACTCCATTTATACAAATTGGTCACTGGTAAGGGTTTAGGAGGGGTTTAGGCCTATTTTCATTCTTAAGCATTGTTCATAAAGCTCTGACATCCAAATTGCAAAAAAATTGACAAAAATTTCATTTAACCTCCCCTAACTCCTTTGGTTTCCATGAAAGGCCTCATGAAAGATATGAACATTTAAATTTGACCTATCGAGCTTGTTTTCCTCTTTTCTTGCATGCATGAGTTGTATTTGAGTCAAAAGTGGCCATTTTATGGTTTTTCATAAAATTTAAAAGATTAAACATACTTATAATGACCCTATTAACATGTTTTAACAAGTTATATATCTCATCTTATGCTATAAGTGTGAAAGACCCCCCATTTAGACATTAGGCCTAATGTTGGTCTTGTAGCCTGTCTATAAATTTTGATGTTTTAAACCTTATTATTTGATTTAATTTCATTAAATAAGATTATACATATCTCATATGACACTATAAACATTATCCCACAAATTTTAAATCTCACCTAGAGCTATAAGTGAAAATGAACTCTTGTTTGGATTATAGGCCAAAACCTTACCCTTAGGCTTGACTGCAACTCTTGATGTTTTGGTCCACTTGTTAAGTTTCATCCTTATTAATAATTATTTTCATGTTTTTTTATATGTTTTACAAATTTTAAAACCTTATTTTTATGTCTGACCAACCTCCAACTCACGTAGCCATTACCATTCCTCAAAACCTGCCAGCGTGTGCATAAGGGGAGTATCCTCTATTTGAGACAAAACAAAGGGAAATCCTATATTTTATTAGAAAAATTTGATCACTTTATGATATTATAAAATTAAAAAAGGATCTCTATACAAAATTTGAGCTCCTAAATAGGTAAATATACCTCTCAACTCACCCAAAACCTAAGATAGGTTTATGCAAAAGAACTGTGCAAAAAATTTCAAAGTGGACTATATTTAGCTTATTTGAGCTGCTTATTTTCTCTATATCCATTTATATGGGGAGTTTAATGATACCAATAAGTAATTATTAATGATTTTTTATCTTGATAAATTACTCCAACTCCTCAGATGCTCCCTTCCATACTTGACTTCTCAAATTGTGGATCAAACCCTAACTATGTTTTTTTGTGCATGAGATGGGCACTTGTAGGTAACCTTCCATGATTACAGATTTAAATAATTTTTAAATACCCATTTAAATTTCCTTGGGGTTACCTGGTACATGGTTTAAGTCCTTTTTTCACTTGGATTAGTTTAAACTATCACCTAGAAACTTGTCTCAGTCTCCTGTCTACCTATAGTTGACTAAACTGACTGTATTCTATCCATTTGGACCTTGTAGGTGTAGATTCATCTTGAAATATGAATTTTTAATGATTTTTTAAGGTATAATTATAAAATTTAAAAATAATTTATTTCATCTATGCCCTTACTCATCAAAATTGCTCATTTTTTTCTCACAACCACTTTTCACTGACTATGTGCGAGTTTTTAGGGTCCTATAGGTTCTAATGCTTGTTTTAGGACTTAGAGATAATGAATACAAACCTATTTGAAACCTTATACACCATAATCCAAATAACACCACTCTAATTTTCATGTTCATTCTAGAACTGGGGTTCATTACTAAGGTACTAGTCTATCTCCTTAATGACCCTACAACCAACCTGTAGGCTTCATTATGGTGAATAAGGGACTTTAGGTATAGATAGGATAGTAAAACACTTAGTATCAGTCCCCTTGATGATTATTTAGGTCAATTAAGGCCCTTTAAACCATTTGAAACATTTAGACATGGTGCATAGTCTAGTTTATAACTCGGGTAAAGAAGGTGTCATTTGGGTCACAGTCTTGTAGATGAACACTGCTTGAGCTTAGTGGTTTTGCAAGAAACTTTAGACTGCATAATAACCATTCTCCATTTATCATCTATCATCTATCTTTTTAAAATTGATATACCTATTTATTTTATATTATTAAAGGTCATTATATGCACCAATAATCCTTGTAACCTTGTAATATGATATTCTCAAAGTGCCCCTAGATCTTTGTTTTCATGCTTTAGGGACAATGGGCCTCAACTCAGTCATATCATGTTTTAAAGGCTTTCCCACTTAGAATTTCCATCTTAACCTTTCTAAAAATTTCCATGATCCCTTAATACATTAGTACCATTAATAAGAGTTTCACCGCCATGTTTCAACATTTAAAATGGATATTTAGCTTTTTGTTAGGCTGTCTGTAATTGACGATTTAGTGCACATAAGCAGTAAAGGGCAATCCTAGACAATATGCATTGTATTTTTCTTTCAATGGGTTTTATATCCATTTAAAATCTAAAAATATACTTTTCACACCTTAGATGATCTGAAACAAGTGTCAACACATCCTATTCAACATGAATTTCTCATCTAAACACCTATAAGCAAGCATGTTCATGGTTGCCTAATTGAAAATGTTGCATATGACTATAATTACATGAAGATTTACCTTAGTAAAATATATTTATAGGTGAAGTGAATAATTATATCATTGGAAACATGTGAAAGGTCCTATCACAATCCCTTGAAACCATGGACAAGCATGAAGCTCTTAAAAATAGTGAAAAACTACCTACAACTCAAAAAGGTGTATCTTCTTGCAACCTTGATTTACTTGAACTATAAAATAAAAATGAAACATTAAAATAATTATGGATATCATCTAATAAGGTATACAAATTCCTCTATATTTAAGATCACCAATTGGTTCATATGGATTTGACCAAAATGTAGTGAAACCTATAGGGTGTATGAAACAACAAGTAGAAAAGTATAGTCAACTTTATAAGGATGGTTCATGAAGAAAAGGCCACCATTATTAAAAATATTTATATTTAAATTAAATTATATGAGTGTAATACAACCTCCTATAATAATTTGACTTGAAACCTCTTCATCTGTCTGTATCGAGTAAAAAATTGAAGGCCACTTCTGCATGTCTAGGAAAACAAAGATAGAGTAGAATAGTTTTGGGATTAAAATGGCACTTCTAAATCAAATAAAATATTGTGATGAGTGTGTGTAATATTAATGTATGTTACATGAGATTTTCCCATGTGGCACACTTCCCCATGGGTTGTACAAGTACCAAACTCTCCTTTTTCATCAAGAAAACTATCTTTTATTTTGAAGAACCTACCACCTTTTAGTTATGTCAGTTGATTAAGACCTATTAGAAAACATGGGATTTGAAATCATATTTTATAATCTTCAAACTTCCTAATAAATATGTACAACTCATTAAATACACTTTTTTTGACCTAAAATGACTAAAAGGACTAAAATGAACAAGGACCAAGGCTAGTTCAACATTAAATGACATTAATTAGCCTATAAGACACCTTATGACATCTAAATTATACCCATGAACACCTAAAAGTAAATTTTTTACTTAGGGGTGCCCTAATTTAACCTAAAATTCAAATTTGGTCAACAATGATCACATAACAAAACTAAAATTTTGAAATATATAGGTGTTGACAAATTTGACTTGGGTATAAATTTGGTCAATAGTTACCATAGGGACACTTTTATATTTCACTATTATTTTTTACATATGTACTTTATTATCCCTAGTTTCCAAGACACATTGAGCCTCTTTACTTTCCATTTTCCCACTCCCTATTTTGTGCTTAAGGGAGGGTGTTGGAATGGTCGTGTTTACACCAGCTAATGTTTTTAGTTATTTATAAAATAGTGTTGTCTTTAGCTGTGTTCAAACCCACTCACAAAATTAATATTGATTTGAAGTTTTGTTATAATTCTTGGATTTTTTTTATGTGTGCATGAGTAATATTTTATTGTGCACTTATTTAGACAATTTCTTATATTTGGGTTGATCACAACAACCAAGTGGTTTTTATGAAACCAGCTCAATAGCCTATTTGGTAGGCACTCCTTGTGTTTATCCTTGGTGATATGAAGTTAGAGTTATGGATTGTATATTATTTTGGGATAAAAATAATATGTATATGAGTGTGCATAATTATTTATTATGTATTTTGTCTAAAATATCTGAAATGTTATGGTACTAGTATGCAAGAGAGATCATGTGGTTGTATTAGTGTACATAACACTCAGTCATAAAGGTACTCTAACTTTTTTCATCAAGTATACATTGACTAGAAACTTTTCTTTATCAATTTATTCCAATTCTAATTGGGATTATGATCCTAATGATCATAGATCCACAAGTGGCTATTGCTTCTCCTTGGGTTCCAACTCAATTTCATGGAATAATAAAAATCAAATTATTACCTCACTGTCTTCCACTAAAATTGAGTGTAAATTTTATAATCATGTTTCCATGGAAGATCAAAGACTTAATTTTTATTTGATCCACCCTTAAAATTCTCCCACTCAGATTTTTTGTTATAATCAAAGTTCTATTGACTTAGATAATAATACAATTTTACATGAAAGTTATAAGCACATTAATATTCAACATCACTTTCAACATGAACTTCTTGAAGACAATCGAGTTATTCTCTCTTTCTATCCTACTCAAGAGCAAATTGATGATATTTCACAAAGCCATTATGCAAATACAAATTATTTATCTTTTGTAACATGTTAGGATTAAAGGTTGTTATCATCAATGGGGAGAACTAGTAATGTTTCCTCCCTTCTTGTTTGTTTGTAAAACACCTAAATAAATTTTAAGTGGGACTATTAGGATCACCTTTTATTTGGGATAATGTTTTTATCCTAAGTTTTCTATGTGTGTAGAATTTGTATTTATGTGAATTATTAATTCACATAAATACTTATTCTATGAGGCATCACTCACATCTTTTTTCTTAAATTTTGGGTGGTACTTTTGCAAGTAAATCCCCCACATATCACACATTTCCCTTCACTTTATAAGGGAATAAGACACATGGAACACACTAAAGAGGCCTTATAAGGTCATTATGGGATTACTTATAAATTCATGTCCCTTATTTCTATATTTAAGTGTAGAAACTATTTATGAATTATATAAGACTTGAGTCTTGTACACTTGAAAAATATACACCTTAGTTGTTTCTCTTAATTCTAGACCTTTCCCACTATCAAAAAGATCACATGTATTATATCTCTATGATAATTTATTATCTATTAGACTAATTAATGTCATTTTGATGACCCATGCATTACATCTTTCCCATAATGATCTAAACATACTTATATTCCATGTCTGTAAGTTCTAGACCTACACATGTTTTCCAACTACCCATTCACTTGTGTCCCAGTCAGACACTTAGGTTGACACAAGTGTCATATTCTAACACAAGTGTCTAATGCCCTAAAGTCATTAAAATTTCAAATGAAAATTAATCCTATGGTCATCCTAAGTGATTTTATGTGAGATATTATCCAAAGGGGATTGGTATAAATATAATATTAATCCTCATTCATTCATCACCTAATAAAGTCATAACACATACCAAAAAACTCATAAGGCAATTTACCAAAGTCATTCAATCAAGCACTCAAGAGATTAAAGCTTCCCTATTTTCTCCTATTTCTATATCAGTCATAGGGATAACACATCTATAATTCTAAATTATATAAGGATCATCCCATAAGCTATATTTTACAAATTACATGCTAGGTCACTTTATGTACTTGGTTATCACACATTGCATGATACACACACAATGTAATAATATGATGGAAAAAATACATAAGTCTGAGGCCCTCTTCAAGTTATTGGATATGTAGGTAGTTCTCACTAATAGAGGGGTCTTTGGGGTATGTCAACATCTTGTGCCCACTAACCCATTTTTCCACAACCAATATGAAGATAAATAACTAGGGTTTTACTATTTGACAAGGAGCAAAATCCCATAATCTAGATCTATGCACACTAGAGCAAAGGTGACTATTGAAACAAAATCCAAAATATTATAGGTGGATAAATCTAGATCCAACATGTATTATTTATAGGACACCTATGTCTAGGTTAGATAGGAGCAAAAAAGTAACCATCCTAGATTGATGTAAGTGCTTGCAACTATAGAGATATAATTTCCATAAATTAGGTGACTAATTCAAAATATTTTTTCAATTTGATTCCTTAATGTTATATATCTAGTTTTTATTAGTATAAGAACCAACTATCTTATTTTTATTATCATTACAATATCTAACATAGTTATGCTTCTATTTTTAGCATATCTCAACATAGTAAATTCAGTATATGTTTTATCTTAGTTTTGAAATTAATTGGTATGATATAAATCTATTTATAACCCTTTTAATTATTAATTTATATATTCTTAACCCTAACCCATATTATCCTTATCCAAATTTAGGATTAAATATTTGGTAAACCTGATTCATGTGAATGCAAAATTTTCTAATTCATAGGGTTTTCAACCAGTTATGGTTTGAGTTTGCTATATTTTTTTAGTTATTTATTATATTATTTTATATGAAACCTATATGTATCCATATATTGGGTGGTGATCCTATTAAACACATTGAGCTTCCCCATTCTACCACCTAATATGTCTAAAACTAATTAAGGGCCTAATCATGTGACCCATGATGATACACATGTTGAGAATGAAAAACACACTAGTGAGGTTATCATAGAAGAATATTTTGACAATAAAAACCATGAGCCTAATAAAAATAATGAAAATGAGAAAATATATATGGTAAAATTCAATAAATTTATTTGTTTTATGAGCATATTTGTCAAAATCCTAAAGATCTTGATGAAATCCTAAGAACCATATTAAAAACTAGAAAATCAAAAAGTGTAGATGAACAAGAAGAGACATATATTGATTATGATATTATAATTATGGTTCATAACCATATACCAACATTCCTACCCTTGATCACATTACCACTTCATAATTTTTATTGGGGCATGAGATATGTATTCCATCCTTTATTTCCTAAAACTACTATGATGTAGGAGCATCGAGCATACAAACATCATTTTTCTATTGTTGAAAAGTCATATGTTAGTGAGAGATAAAATTTGATCTATTTTGGGATGAAATTATGTGTGAAGGATATTATAGGGTCCATTTATGTATTTATAAGTCATTTTAATTCATAAGGAGTAAGTTGTATGTGTGCTTGGAGTTTTCCCTCCAAAAGTGACAATTTGAAAATTCAAATATTATAACTAAGTCAAGAAGGACCATAAGCATGGTAGAAGGTGAATATGTGAGATAATTTTGGTTCAAGGGTCTAAGGAGTCATGTAAATATTTTTTTTAAAAACATAATATTTCTAAGTCATTAAGGTGGTGGAATTCAAAAATCATGTTAAAAGGGTAACTACCATCCTTACATTGAAGTTGATCATGTAAGAGAGCCTTGTTTTGTAACTACCATAACCAACATAGATATGGATGAGAATGGTAGTTATAAGAGAGGTGATGAGAGTATGCGGAAGAGATAGATAAATATAAGAAGGTGAGAGGAGAGGAAATGAAGATAAGAATAATGTAAACTCCTCAAAAGGTTGATAGAGTCCATTTATGGACTGTAAATGTAACAGATGATGGTTCATATGAATAAATACAAGTCATTTTGTTGTGTTCACTCTCTATTTATAGGTATATTTATTGTTATTATTCATAAATTATTTTATAAAATCCCTTTAGGATATAGAGAGTCTTTCTATATATAGTTTTAGGTTTGAGTGGTAGACTGTAGGTTACAGTCAAGGAAAAGTAGGATTTAAAGAAATTGGTAAAGTTAAAGGTATAGGAAGGAATAGTTATCAATCACCTACATATAAGACCAAAATCATGATAAGTTTTAAGATTAATTTGATGTATTCACCAAAATGAAAGAACCTTAATAAAATATTTTGGAGAGGAGAAACCTTATTGTGACTGTAATAGTCAAGCAAGATGGTGAGTTAACATTTTTTGAAATATAGGTTATGTTATTGGCTTGAGATGATGGTTTGTAGGTAAATTAAATTGATGAAATTATGGGTCATATGTTTTTAATTCAAAATAAGTGATAAACCTCAAATGCATATTCAACTTGAAGGTAGACCCCTATTACACAGGTAAGACCCTATTATTACACACTCATGTGTCAAGAAATAACATAGATGTGTTGATAAATGTGAATGGTTATTGGATTGGTGAATTATTTATATTATATAATAAGTAAAATTATTTTTAATAGAACATGTTGAGGTAGGAAACCTTTTTGAAGTGTCAACAGACCCCTAAAACCTTACTCAGTCTTACACAGTGATTTAAGAAGGCCCAAAATTCTAAATTTGACCTAATATGAGCCTTAACATGATGGATCAATTATCTTTATCTATTTGGAAGGTGAAAAATATTAATACATACCTTTGAAATGTCTTATATGCATTTGAAACAACCTAAAACTAAATAAATGGAATTTTAAACCCTCTCAGCCTCTATAGTCATCAAACTAGGGTTTGGAAACTAAAAACCTAATATCTTGAGTTCTAACATTATGAATTCTTTGAAACTTTATGATCTAACATGTTTTTTTTGTGTGAATAAGGATTTAAGTGGTTTTAGTCTAGTACCATATGGTCTAGTATGTATTTGAGGTCAAAGCAAGTATATGGAGTGTTAGTAGGCCTAATTGGCTAGGTGCTTACAAAAGAAGTGGTATTTAGACAAAGAGATAAATCTTAAAATTTTATGCCAGATTGTAACAAGATAGATGGTTACCAAATATTAGATTAAATCTTTTAGACGATTTTAATATTGTTAGAACAAAGTAAAATTGTGAAAAAGAGGCTACAAGCCAAGTAGTGTCATTATGAGCTTGAGGTGTGAAAGTGAGAGTTGAATTGTGAGTGAGGGATTCAAATACATGAAGTAAGTATAACATGATCAGGAGATATCACCCATCATATCCAGTTGTGTTCATAATATTAGCTGTTTTAAGCCTTTGAGAAGATTGCCTAGTGAGGATCTATTGAGTTAGTTATTGGTAAAGAGATGAATCAGTGAATTGAATGAGTGGAGATGATGAATGAGAGACTTATACATGGTCTATTGATAGTTTTGAATGAATACAAAGGTTCTTATTAAATAGATTTATCATAATGAATGCTATCAAACTAGATAAGATCAAATACTATAAAATGAATATTGAAGCTAAGGAACAAAACAAAGCATTTGAATGAGATCATGCCTAAGTTTAGATCCAATAATGGTGAGTTTTAATCTTTTCCTATGTACCTATGCATCATTTGTTATCAGATCAAGGTAAACTCTTGGTGAATTCTATTTTGAGTTAGCTGTTAAAGATTGTTCATTTGAAATTAGCAAAGAATTCTATGAGGATTGTATGAGATGAAATTGCAAGGTATTGTGGGAGAAGAGTATAGTGTAGGTATGACCTATTAAGGTTAGTATAGATAAATTATATATTTGTGAAGAGAATAAAAATCCCATAAGTCTAATGAGAAGGACTTGAAGCTAGTAAAAAAAGATAATTAGAGAAGATAGAGAGAGAGAGTATTGAATCTCAAGAGTGAAATAAGGGAAATACTCTAAGAGAGAGTCAAGGGAGAAAAGAAAGTCTTAGACAAAGGAATAGAGAAAGAAAATAGATTTAAGAGATATATAAGAATAAAGTAGGCAACTTACTAAGAGAGTGGTCTAAATAAGGCCTAAAAAGTGAAGGAAAAGAGAGAAGCTAGATGTAGAGGAAGAAGTAAAAGAGATAAAAAGAGAGTTGGGGAAGAGTTTAGAGAAGATAGAGCTCATGGTTAATCTCATGAAAGATCAAGGAATCTAATGGCTTGGATATAATGTAAATAAGAGAGTGAAGTGGCCACTAGAGCTACTTAAGAGAGAGAAAAGGCACAAGATTAGTGTCTTGAGGGAAGAGAATAAAAGAGAGGGTATAACCCATAGAAGTATGAGGGATGAAAAGTTGTCAAGAGAGAAATACGATAGAGAAGTGGTGAAGAGAGTTATTATTGAGGAGCACATGAAGAGATAAGTGCCAAGAGAAGAACTTGAGGGAGAAGACAAAGAAAAGAGGAGAATTTCTATGCAAGAGGCATTCATAGAGACTTATTGTTCTCTTGTTTATATTCTAATGTTTATTTTAAGTGTGTGTATGTAGGTATGAAGAAAAGTTTTTTTAAGGTCAAGTATGAGACCTTAAGGCTTGTGAATAATTTGTCTAGTACATCACACATCAAGATGAAATAAGAAGATAAGGGAAGAGGACTAAATTGTAGAATTCAAGATGGTGAATATTGAAGAATATCAACATGTTAAATATGAAATGGAAGAGGAGTTTTATGATGCATTGACAAGCATTGCAGATAAAGCAAGAGAATAAGCTAACCATGAAGACATAAAGGCAAAACATGAAGACATGAGAGACAATATGAGCTTACAATAGTCCTATATAGAGGTAAATGAATGATTAAGCATTTATTTTTTTAGCACATGTGAAAAGAAAGAAACTAATGTATAGATTAGACAAGTGAAGAGTAAGGCACAACCCTCAAGGAAATTACAAGAGCATGGGTACATGGTGCCTAAGTGGATCAAGATAAAAAGTGATGAGATGAATAAGTCAAACATCAAGCAAGAGGTCATGCAAGGCAAGAATACAAGTGAAAGACATGAGCAAGAAATGAAAATAGAAGTGAAGGGCATGTTGCATCAAGCTAGCATGATAACTCAAAGAATAAAAGGATGATGATGTAGCTAAGTAATAAATATGATGAATGTGAATAGGTTAATTGGTCTCAATGTTTTATTTTTAAATCTATTTTTGATAATGTATATGAGGATAACTCAAATAGTGAAGATATTTTGTATATAAAAATAATAACATTGATGGATATGCTTGTGAAAAGGTAAGATGAAGATGAAGGACCTCATAGAGTGCTTAAAAAACTTGATATGAAATATAAAGAGGATATTTATTTGAATCTCATGAGAGAGGGAGTCCAAATATAGGTTATGGATCAAGATGACCAATAAGATGAAAAACAATATGGTCCAAAATTTGATGAAGTTTGTGGAGAGATAAATGTTCTCATGTTGGAGGAGGAATTGAAGGTTAAAAAAGATTTTTATTACATTGAAGTGCATATATATGAATAAAAATAGGATAAGCTCATGAATGGACTCAAATAAGAATCAATAATGGCACAACATATGGAATCATAAGGAGTTATGAAAGAAATGCCATAAACAAGCACACTAGCAAGCAAGGAAGTAAAGCATGAACAAGTTAAAAAGATAATTTATTAAATAGGTGAAGTTACAAATAAGTTATTTATTGATATTAATAATGATGACAAGTCAAGAAGATGCAAAAAAATATTGTACCATGATTAAGGTGAATTGAATGAGAAGTTGTTCTTGAAAGATGAGCAAGGTCATATAAGGACAATTCAAAACATGGAGAAGAGTAATGAAGAGGTAGTAACAGAGAGTCTATTTGAGAAAGTGAAAAATATTGACATGCCCATGAGATAATTAGAACACAAAAAATAAGGAATCAACATTGTCAAGAAGCAAAGATACCTAAGAAAGAAAGAACCAAGTGAGAACAATGAATAAGGAAGTCATGTAGCAAGAGAAAGAATGAAGAATAATAACCATTGGTTATGGATAGAGTATGATGAAGGAAAAAATGAGTTAGAAAAGGTTAAAAAAAACAAAAAATAATGAGTTGAATTAGTTGGTACACCTCATAGAGGTAGAGGAAGAGTTGTCAAGGAAGATAGACAAAGCAAGGAAGCAAAAATACAAGAGTCTAATGAGGATAGAAGAGCAATAATGGAGGATCAACAATAAGGTAAGCATGTAAGATCCCAAAATAATTAATTGGAAAGAAATAAAGAATTTGTTATCATGAAATTTTTTCCCTTATGGGGAGTATGATGCAGGAGCATCAAGCATACAAACATCATTTTTTTGTTGTTGAAAAGTCATATGTTAGTTAGAGATCAAATTTGATCTATTTTGGGATGAAAGTGTGTGTTAAATATCCTATAGGGTCCATTTGTGTCTTTAGAAGTCATTTTGTGTCATAATGAGTAATTTTTAGTGTGTTTGGAGTTTTCCCTCCAAAAGTGACAGTTTGAAAATTCAATATTTAAACTAAGTCAAGAAGGACCATAATCATGGTAGAAGGTGAATAGGTAATATAATTTTGGTTAAAGAGTCAAAGGAATCATGTAAAGAGTTTTTTGAATACATAATATGTATAAGTCATTAAGGTGGTGGAATTTAAGAATCATGTTAAAAGAGTAACTACCATCCTTATGTTGAAGTTGGTCATGTAAGAGAGACTTGTTTTGTAACTACTATAAACAATGTAGATATGGATGAGAATGGTAGTTGTAAGAGAGGTGATGAGAGTAGGAGGAAGAGAGAGATAAATATGAGAAGGTGAGAGGAGAGGGAAAAAATATAGGAAGAATGCAAACTCCTTAAAAGATTGATAGAGTCCATTTATGGGCTATAAATGTAATAGATGATGGTTCATATGAATAAATACAATTCATTTTGTTATGTTCACTCTCTTTAAAGGTATATTTATTTTTATTATTCATAAATTGTTTCATAAAATTCATTGAGGCTATAGAGATCATTTCTTGTATATATTTGCAAGTTTGAGTGGTAGACTGTAGGTTACAGTCAAGGAAAAGAAAGATTTAAAAAAGTTGGTAGAGTTTGGTATAAGAAGGAAAAATGCTAAATAACCTATATGTAATACCAAAATCATGTTAATTTTTAAGATTCAGATGGTTTATTCCCTAAAAGGAAATAACCTTAAGAAAATCTTGTGGAGAGGAGAAACCCTATTGCGACTGTAACAGTCAAGTAAGATGGTGAGTTAATGTTTCTTGAAGTATAGGTTATAGTATTGGCTTGAGATGATGGTTTTTAGGTAAATTAAATTTTATTGAATGATAGGTCATATGTTTTTAATTAAAAATACGTTACAAACCTCCAATACACAGTCAACTTTAAAGTAAACCCTTGTTGCACTGGTAGGACTCGTGTTATTACATAGTCATGTGTTAAGAAAGAACATAGATGTGTTGAGAAATGTGAATGGATATTAGATTGGTTAGGTATAAATATGTATGGAATTTTTATAAGTATTGTTAATATACCATGTTCAGGTTTCAAACCTTTTTAAAGTGTCAACAGACCCCTAAAACCTTAGTCTTAAACAATCATTTAAGAAAGCCCAAAATTTTAAATTTCACTTAGTATGAGCCTTAGCCAAATGGATCAATGATTTTTATCTATTTTTAAGGTTTAAAATATTAATAATTTTTTTTGAAAGGTATTATATCCATTTTAAATAACCTCAAACTAAATAAATGAAATTTTGAACCCTCTCGGTCTCTACAGTCATCAAACTAGGGTTCAGAAACTAAAAACCCAATATCTTTAGTTCTAACCATATGAATTATTTGAAACTTTATAATAACATGTTTTGGTGTGTGAATAAGGATTAAAGTTGTTTTATTATAGTACCATATGGTATATTATGTATTTGAGGTCTGAGCTAGTGTATGGAGGGTTAGTAGGCCTAATTGGCTAGGTGCTTACAAAATAAGTGGTATTTAGACAAAGAGTTAAGACCTTGAAACTTTAAGGGGGATTGTAAAAATATAGAGGGTACCCAAATATGGGTTTAAATATTTTATATGATTTTAATATTGTTAAAATAAATTAACATTGTGAAAAAAGAGGCTACAAGCCAAGTAGTGTCATTGTGAGCTTGAGGTGTGCAAGTGAGAGTTGAATTGTTAATTGTAATATACCTAGATAGGGGAATAAATAGTAGAAATAGTATAATGTAATATTAATAAATTAGATGATTATTCCCACATGAATTATACTGAGGATATGGGTAGGTAAGAGATAGTATAAATAAAGGGTCAGGTGGTGTTATAAAGGATCGAAGAGTAATTGTAATTGAGCCTGGCTCAAAGAAGGTAGCCCCCTCGAAGTGGCCCATGATTCAATGTTGGTATTACTTTTAATCAACATTTTTGAGATTAATATATGAAAATTGTATTTATATTTTGTCAATTGAGAGTAATAGGCCTCTAACATTAGTATCAAAGCACTTTCTCAAGCCAATTTTTTTTTGTTATAAAAAGGGTTTATAGCATTTATGTAAAAGATTTTGAAGTGAGATTTTTTTAGTGGTATTATTTTGTAGAGTTGAGAGAGGTATTTTTATGGATATATTTTGAAATTATATTTGTCAAAATATAGGTTTTTAATATCCAATTGGATATATGAAGCCGAAATATACTAATTCAAAGTGCAGATTTTCATTTTTTCTCAAAATAATCCAACTGTTATTATGCATACTACTCTCACACAAAAATGAATCACACCAAAATTTTTATGGGTTTGGTTTTTATCTATCTTATATTTCCATAAAATATTAAATTTTTTATTTTAGTTTATTATTTTAAAATTTATTACTATTTTAGTGACTGATATAATTGTTTAAAAAAATTAAAAAAAATAAAAAAATAAAAATTGGTCGCATTGTAAGGATGTATTTTTAGTTGAAACCATCATTTAATATTCTATTTCTCATAGGGTTTCCCATTCTCTAGATAAATCATCTCACTGGTACATTGACTCAACTTCAACAAACTAACATAGTATAGGAATATCATACTAAGTTTGAGACATTAACCAATGGCACCTCTACTGTATTCTTTGTTCATTGCTTCATCAACAAACTTCAAGATATAATTTGAGTAGAGGTTCACATGTGACACCATTGGATAATCATGAAATTGATGTGCTTAGCCAAGATCATAAAAGACTATATCAACTAGTAACATCTTCAAAAAATGCTCCCTTAGACCACAAAATCACTAGAGCAAGCACCAAAAATGCTCGAGCACTCCTCCAATAAATCCATTCAAGCCACCACTATACTCAAGCAGATCCCAAATGAAACCAAGCCAATACTCATAGATCCTAAGTAGGGAATAAAGGTTTCAACTCCCTCGAGAAATATTGATAAGGGGGATGGCATGTACCCTTAGTTGGTTCACAAGGACAACTATTTTATGTAGCCTTACTCTTAATTTGAGGTGATCATCATCAAGATTTAACTTTCATTTCTTGAGTCTCACTACTAGATTATAGTTGTGGTTAGTTCACTCATTCATCTTTATGCACATCTACCTCATATTTTAGTGCTTATGTTTAACTTATTATTGTATATGTTCCTATCATAACACAAACATAAGAAGTGGAAGTATAACACACATATGGCAAAGCTTCCAACTGGCCTTCAACTTATTTTTGGTTTGGATTTAAATTATTACTCCTAATTATTGTCATGTTTCAAGGGAGAAACATATTTAAGGGGGATATAATGTAATATACCTATATATGGGAATAATTAATAGAAATAGTAGCATGTGATAGTAATACATTAGATGAATAGTCCCACATGCATTAGACTAAGGAGATGGGTAGGTAAGAGATAATATAAATAAAGGGGTAGGTGGTGTTATATAGGATCGAAGAGTAATTGTAATTGATCCTGGCTCTAAGGAGGTAGCCCCCTCAAAATGGCTCATGATTCAGAGTTGTTATTGCTCGTATTCAGTATTTTTGAGATTAATATATGCACATTGGATTGATATTTTGTCAATTGAGAGTAACAATTATCTAACATGAGTGAGGGATTCAAAGGGGTGAAGGTAAGTATAACATGATTAGGAGAGATCATCCATCATATCTAGTTATGTTCATAAGATCAATCACAAGATTGGGTGTTTTAAGACTTTGAGAAGATTGACTAGTGAGGAGCTAGTGAGTGAGTTATTAGTAAGGAGATGAATCAGTAAATGGAATGAGTGGAGATGATGAATTAGAGACTTATGCATGTTCTAGTGATAGGTAAAAATGATTCCAAAGGTTCATATTGAATATATTTATGCTACTAAAGGCTATATAACTAGAGAATATCAAAGACTATAGAATGAAGATTGAATCTAAGGAACAAAGAAAAACATTTAAAAGAGATTATGTCTAATTTTAAATCCAAGAATGGTGAACTTGAAGCTTTTACCATGTACCTCTACATCATACTATTTCCATATCTTACATGAAAAACCTTAATAATTCAACCTAATTATTGGTTTTAATGCGTATATCTACCCAATCTATGGGTACACCTCCTTTGGTGGCTTCTCAAATATCCAACCTAAAATACCATGAGGTGCATGCTCTTGTCCAAACAATAAATTTTTTATAAATTAAGGTTAAAATTATTGAGTAAAACTCTATGAAATCACCATGTTCTAGTTATTCATAAGGGGTACTACATAATTTTCTTATGCTAGAGATATCTTTATACCCCTTGCCAACTAATTTTATTATGTTAGAGGTACAATCACTAAGAGGGTGGATGAATCAATGATGTAATATATTTCAAAATTTAATTTTAATCCTTTCAAACTATTAATCAATGACCACAAGCATTCTTAAAACATACAAGCTATTCATAATAATGAATAAGAAAGATGATGCATGATCACACACATAACACAAGATCTACGTGGGAAACCCTCTTAGGGAATAAAAACCATTCTCAAGACTACAAAAACATGTACTACATGTCTTATAATATGATTATAGACATGAGACATTTTATTGAAGCACCCACTTCATAAGGATAACCCACCCCTAAGTATGAACAATAAACCACTTGTTCTAGATGTTGAGCACCCAAACAACACCTTATTAAATCAACAACTCCATAATTTTGATTTTAGATCAATATAATTGGAGAAAAAATGTTTAACACCTCTTATTTCAACTCATTACAAACACTCAAACTTTATCATATAAGCAATGCATCCAAACACCATTTTGGATCACTCTAGGCTTCTTCACTCATCCTCAATCTACCATGTACTTTAGTCCATCCACTAAGCACACTCCCTATGATCTCTTTCATTAATATTTATCTTATGATATCTCAACACATTCACATCAGGTCTAGAAACCATTGCCTTAGTCTCCACTCTTTATAGATTCTTCATGAATATCAATTTCTAGGTCAACCATTATACTTTCCTTAACCCTTAAGACATTTATCATGTTAAGACATATCTCAAAGTCATTGGCATAGGTCGACCATAGCATCTATGGGTCACATTTAAGTAGATATTCCTTCCAATTAGGCCTTAGTATCCCTTATAGGTCTCATGAAGACCTATTAACTTATTTAACACTTCATTAAGAAAAAAAAGAACATAATATCTCTTTCAAATACATGGGTCCACTCCATATGACCTCTAAGACATCTTCAAATGAAAAATCCTACCAAAATTCTCTTCTGATAAAGCACAAATTGCTTACACATAATTATATACATAAAACCACCATGAAAGAACATAAAATAAAATTTGGATCTCAATAACTTAGACTGTATAGACAATCAAACCTTCTAACTAGGTTCTCTAGATTTACCTTAAAGTCCTCTTTAAATTTTCATTTTACTCCATTAGTAAATTTTTCCTAGATCAAAAAATATAGATCAAAAACTATAGACTAGCTTTCCCTCATTAATTTGAATATTCACTATGTAAATACTAAACATCAGACACTTTGACCTCATCTCATGTTCCATGAGAACTTTGAACAAATTTGCTTTGTTGATCTCGTTAGAATTAACTTGGTCTTTAACTCTTTAATGCTTACCATTGATATTTGTTACAAGCATATGTGATTAAGAAATTGGCACCCTTGTGTGCCTTCTACACACATTGACTTTTTGACTCCAATGAACTTCCACAACTTGGTAGCCCCACACATCTTCTGAGTATCCTTTGACATATTGACTAAATACAAACCATTGATCCTATTCTAATAATATCATGTATTACATTATATCATTATATAGTTAGTTTAAATTCTCACCATTATATCTATGATCTGATTAAATCCTCATCGTAGATCTTTGATATCATAAAATTGGCTAAGTATGAGAATTTATTGAACTATGTTTGAGAAGCCAAATTTGCACCTTAATAACTTTTTCTATGCTCCATATCTATACTTGAAACTTAAACCATATGATATCCTCACATAGGAGAATCTATCCATGTATCAAACTACTCTTGAAATCTTCACATTGGTGAAATATGATGTCATCAATTTCCTCACTCAACTTTATATGTCAAGATGACTACTTGAGCTGAGACCTTCATATGACTATTCTAATAAATTCTATTCACTTCCTTAATCACTTCAAGCACTCATAACACCACATAGGGTCTCTACAACATATCCATAACATCATTATCATCCATCAATTGCCTCATAAGTTAAACACTATAAAAACCATTAATCTGATCACTTTGTCATTAATGCACTAGTACCACATTTTATCCTTGATATCAATGAAAACAAAACATAAATTACCATGCTCAACAATCTCCCCCTCTATCATTGATAGAAAAACACCCTTATAATAAATTATTAATCATGTGAACTCCTTCATTATGATCTTTCACCCGTTTGACATTAATGACAAAGGGTTTCTTCCTCAACATGCTAATAATCATTCCTAAACATTATGTATGTATTCAAATAATATTTAAGATGCTATGGATACTTAAAAAATTTCAAGCATATGAATCAATTTATCCTCCTTTGATATGATCCAATTTGAAATTGAACTTTTATGATCCTTGGACCTATCTACCTACAGAACTTACAAGCTTTCTTTTCTCAAGCATGAAGATTCAATACCTTATCAAAATACATGACTTGGTTTGATCAAGTCATCATGTCAATATTATTTAATTCATAACCATAATAGAAATCTTCATATATGCTTCCCCCTTACATCATGCACATCTTATTCAAGCCTCTTAAGCTAATTGAGTTATCTCCCCCTTAGCCAACCACATTTTGCATATTATCAATTTGAAAAGAACATACCTTTGTAATGATTGGAATTTTGATCATTACCTAGAGCACACACACTTGCTTCCACACATGAAAGATGTCTCCTAAGAAGCATAGGTAGAGACACCCACTTGTCATAGAGGGACTAAATATCCCAAAACTTATGAGATTCCCATATCTCTATGCTCTTACTTGGATTTTAGTCCTTTCTCATCTTTATTTTATCTTTGAACGAGTTCTCAACCTTATTATTTTATTTTATCTCTAGATCCTGCTTGATTTCCCCCTTTATCACCATGATCAATAATCTTCCCCTTTATCATTGATGTAAAAACACCCTCAAAATTACTTCTTACTCATGTGAAATCCTTCATTCTAATATGTCTCCCCCTTTGACATTAATGATAAAGGGTCTCTTCCTCAACATGCTAACAATCATTCCTCAACATTATGTATGTATTCATATAATATTTAAGATGCTCAGGATACTTAAAAAATTTCATGCATATGAATTAATTTATCCTCCTTTGATATGATCCAATCTAAACTTGAAATTTTATGATTCTTAGACCTATCCACCTACATAACTCACAATATTTATTTGCTCAAGCATGAAGATTCAATACCTTATCAAAATACATGACTTGGTTTGATCAAGTCATCATGTAATATTATTGAATTCATAACCATAATAGACATCTTAATATATGCTCCCCCTTACATCATGAACATCTTATTCAAGACTCTCAAGCTAATTTAGTTAGCTCCCCCTTAGCCAAACACATTTTTCATATTATCAATTTGAAAAGAACATACCCTTGTAATGATTGGCATTTAGAGCATACACACTTGCTTCCACCCATGAAAGATGTCTCCTAAGAAGCATAGGTAGAGACACCCAATTTTAATAGAGGAATTAAATATTCCAAAACTTAGGAGATTCCAATATCTCTGTGCTCTTACTTGACTTTAAATCCTTCCTCATCATCAGTTTCTCTTTGAATGAGTTCTCAACCTTATTCTTTTCTTTTATCTCTAGATTCTGCTTGATTTCCTTATCCATTTGGGTAGATAAGGCTTGTTTATTGATACTTGAACTTGTTCCTTATTATATCATGAAAAATAATCCAATTTTATCCTATTTTTCATTTACCTTCTTAGGCCTTCGTTCATTGTGAATCCTTCTCTTCATGACAGGATTGACAATTTTTGAAGTAGTATACTAATTATTCTTATAGAACCATGCTATGTGACCTCTCTCATGATAATTGAAATAAATTAGGTTTATAAGATTATACATAACTTATGATTTATATATAAGATGATTCATTTAATTTTCATGATTATGTACCTGATCATTTGGTCCCCTGATGAAGATATTACAAAACTTTGTAATATGACCAAATCCTTGACACTTGCATCAAATGATGTTATTCTTTCCTTGTGAACCTAAGTGAGATCATGAATTTTTTCTACAATAGATACTTTTGAATCAAACTTGAGTGTAAGAGTCATAAATACCTTTTTTACTATAATAGATTCATCAATCATCTCTCCAAGACCTTTGATCATGTTTACGACCTCATCAACCCTTAGAAGATAGGATGCTACAATGTCTTCTTCCTTAATTTTGAGAAATTAAAATTGCATTTGGTAGGTTTACAATTTAGCCAATTTTACCTTAGAGTCTCTTTCATAGATAGTTTATAATTTGATCCAAATTTCCTTGGCAAACTTGTAATGGATCACTTTGGTGAACTCAGCCTCGAATAGACCATAAATGATAGTATTAATAGCTTTAGAATTATTATCACTCAACTTATTATTACCATCACTAGATGGAGGAGTAGTTAGTGTAGTATAACCATCTATGATATATTTTCAAGTATCAAAACCTAGAGACATGATGTATGTCCTCATCCTTGCACTCTAGAAAGCATAATTGGACCCATTAAAAATGGTGCTTTATTTATAATGAAACCTTTCTTATGTTGAATTTACATATTATACCTTAGATCATCTTCAAGTATTTAAACTTGTAATGAAGGTCCTAATCTAATACCAATTGTTAGAGGTACAATCACTGAGAGAGGGGAGTGAATCAATGATGCAAGATATTTCAAACTTTAATTTTAATCCTTTCAAACTCTTAATCAATGAACACAAAAATTAATAAAGCATATAAGTTGTACATAATAATTAATAATAAATATGATGTAAGATCACACACATTACACAAGATATATGTGGGGAACCCTCTTGGGGAATAAAATCCACTCTCGAGCCTATAAAAACATGGACTACATGTCTTATAAGATGATTACAAACATTATACCTTTTAGTGAAGCACCCACTTCACAAGGATCACCCACCTATAAATATGAACAAGCACTCACTTATTTTAAATGTTGAGCACTCATAAAACACCTTATGAAATCAACAACTCCAAAATTATGATTGCAGATCAATCTGATTGGTAAAACAATGTTTAACACCTCTTATTTCAACTAATTACACACATTCAAACTTACTCATACAAGCAATGCATCTAAACACCCTTTTGAATCACTCTAGGATCTTTTATCATCCTCAATCTATTCTTTAATTCAATCCATCCACTGAGTACACTCCCTCTGATCTCTTTCCTTCATCTCTATCTTCTACTCTCTCAACACATTCACATCAAGTCTAGAAACCATTGCCTTGGTCTCCACTCTTTATAAAGTCTTCATGAATATCAATTTTTAGGTTGACCATTATACTTGCCTTAACCCTTAAGACATCTATAATGTTAATAAATAGATCAAATTAATTATCACACATTGGCCATAGTATTTATGGGTCACACTTAAGTAGTTATGCCTTTTAATTAGGCCTCAGTAGCCCTTATAGGTCTCATGGAGACCTATTTCCCTATTTAGCATTTCATCAAGCAAAAAAAGAACACAAGATCTCTTTCAAATACATGGGTCCACTTTATATGACATCTAAGACATCTTTAAATGAAAACTCCCACCAAAATTCTCTTTTACTAAAACACAAATTGCTTAAACATAATTCTATACATATAACCACTATGAATGAACATATATTTAAATTTGGAGCTCAATAACTTTGACTGAACCAATAGTCAAACCTTATTACCAAGTTATTTAAATACACCTTGAATTATTCTTAAACTTTTCCTTTTACTCCATCAACAAATTATGATTAGATAAAAAGCTATAGCTCAAAAACCATAGATTAGTTTTCCCTCACTAATTTGAATATTCAAATTCCAATGGTCATTGTGTAAATACTAAACATCAGACACTTTGACCTCATCTCATACTCCCTGAAAACTTTGAAAAAATGTGCTCCATCAATATCCTTGAAAGTAACCTAGTATTTAACTCTTTAATGATCACCATAGATATTTTTTATAGGCATCCACAATTAAGACACTTGGCACCCTTGCATGCCTTCTATGCACATTAACTTTTTGACTCCAATGAACTTTTGCCACTTAGCAGGCTCATACATCTTCTAAGCATCCTTTGATATATTGAATAAATACACACCCTTGATCTTATTTTAATAATATTATGTGTTTTATTAGATCTTATCATTTTAAACACTTGTCATTAGATATATGATATGATTAAATGCTCATAGTAGATCTTTGATATCACAAAATTGGCTAAGTATTAGAACTTATTGAACTCTATCTAAGAAGCCAACTTTGTACCTCAATAACATTTAATACACTCCATATCCAGACCTAAAACTTGAAACATATGATTTCTCACATAGGGGAATCCATACATGTATCAAAATTCTCTTAAAACCTTCACACATGTGAAATATGATGTCATCAATCTAGTCACTCAGCTTTATCTATCACGATTACTACTTGAACTTAGACCTTCATATGACTATTCTGATGAATTTTGTTCACTTCCATAATCACTCCAATTACTCATAAAACCCCATAGGGTCTTTGAAACATATCTATACCATGAATATAATCCATTAATTACCTCACAAGTTAAACACTATCGAAACCATCAATTTGATCACTTTGTCATTAATGCACTAGTACCACAACTATCTTTGACATCAATGACAACCAAACATAAAAAACCATGCTCAACATGTTGCACCTAAGTTCACATTTTATGATGGAAAGAGTGGTCCTAAAAAATATCTTTGATATTTTTATGTGGCATGCCTTGATTATGCCTCCAATGATAAACTTTTGACCAAATTATTTCTGAGGATATTAAAAGTCTATGCTTTAAGGTGGTTTTATGATTTATCAACCTAATTAGTAAAAGCATTCAAACCCCTTATAGATCAATTTTTGGCACACTTCTCTATTAAAATTACTAAAAAGGTTTTCTATTCCCAAATTACAAAGATCAAACAAAGAACCAATAAACCTATTAATGAGCATGTCTTGAGGTACAAGACAATGTTAACTAAAATTTCTAATCTTATGGTAGATAAAGAGCTTAAAGACATATTTAATCAAATTTTACTTACTCCTTTACATGAGTCAATTATTTTAAAATATTTCAAATCTTTTGATGACTTAAGCCACATTATTTGTGATCATGAAATGAAACTTATCTCATTAAACAAACGTAGGTATATATTAAACACAATGACTACATCTACATCCAATATTAAGTTTACTATCAAACCAAGTTATAAGTTTAAACCTATTGGTCCTAAAAAGGAAATAACCACCATGATTAATGAAGTGTCATAACAACCTAATTGGGTTATGTTATCTAATGCACCACAGAGATAGTTTTCATACTTACCTGAGAATCCCACTTTATGAATATTGTGGCTTGTAGAGTGCCATATTAAATCTCTCTCTTATCCTATATATGTTGATATGAGTAAAAATCTACCCAAAGCGTATGATGTGAATATGTAGTGTGACTATCACTAATGCCCTAAGCATTCTATGAATACATATTTTACCTTGAAGCATAAGATCTAAGACCTCATCAATGACCAAAAGATTACATTTGATGACCCTTCAAAGGAATGAAATTCATAACTTGGTGATCATTAAAAATTGAAAATATTTAAAAATATGTTATAAGATCATTAAAAAAAATCCAAAAGTGTAAGTGGCATATAATGTGCATCATATTCCATACCATTATCAGTACCCATTGGATGGGATTATTATTATTATCTATGGATGGCATAAACCTCCCATGGTTTAGAGACCCTATATTACTTTAGATGATAGTGAAATTAGGGATGATGACTTAGATATTCATTCTTTGTTCATTCAATCATAAATTTATCACTAGCCTATATGTAGTTTTATGATTGACAACATGTTGTAAGCATGATTTTTTTCACTATGACATTATTTACACATTTGTGTTATATAAATCATGATTTACATACTTAGACCATATCAATGAGAGCATTTGATGGGATGTGACATTAGGTTCTTGGTGAGATTGACTTACCTTTATAGGTGGGCCAAACACATGTGGTTAATACCTTCTTAGTTATACCTTCTAACTAAGTCTTTGATATTTTATTAGGATAACCTTGGATACATATAGTTTAATTTGTACCTTTTACAGTACATGGGTGTGTTAAATGCATTCAAGTCAATTAGGTAATCATAGTTTCTAGAGTTCTATATGAGCATCCTATTGAGTAAGATAAATGTATACCTAGGTAGTTAATTATCAAACCTCCTAAGGTTAATCTTCTACAAAAGAGTAAGAAATAGGTAATCCCCTTTACCAAGTAGCTAGTACTTGAGATACCATTGCATTATAGATCCATAGTGAGTTTCATGACATCCTCATCTAGTAAACACCATATTCATAATCTAAAGCGCGTGCGTGCGCGCACGCGCGCACACACACACACACACACACACACACACACACACACATATTTATATTACTATTATTTTAAATAAACCATAGACCCTTCCATGATGGGTTCCATTAACCCTTACTCCTAATATTTATTCATGACCATAAAGTCCTTTGTACATATGTAGATAATCAAAGATACTATATTGATAAGTGTGATGTTTATAAGTACCATTAGTTTATTATGCCAGCTTCATAGTGGGTAGGTACTTATGTTCATCGATTGGATGAGATCATAGGGTAGCTTCTATGGTTTCAAATATTATAAAAATACCAAAAGCATAAAAAAAATTCAAAAATCCAAAAATATGTTCATCATTTACATGTTCTATTAGCTTGTTGGCATATATGTTGTTGGTTCTATGTTAGTATACATCATATTAGTATTTTTAATCATATAAAATGCAAAATTAGATGACTTAGGCATGGAAAATAGAACCCAACCTATAGGTCCTTTTTCTTGCTCACTCAAACCTTCTTGGCTAGACTTTCATTGATTCCCAGTCACTCGTAGCTTCTTAGACTTATCTTTTTGAGACCTAGGTATCAATCTCAAACCCAAATTTATCCCCCTAGGTCTCATCCTCATAGGATAATATCACCCAACTTGGATAGGATCACCAAAATTTAGGGGTGTCCTATTTTTGGTGTTGTTTTCCAAGTTCACTTTAGCCTCAAATGGTCATATTTTATTAAATCCTTATCTTTTCCCCTATTGGCCTAATAAAATCTCATCTAACCCATGATCATCATTTTCCATATAAAATACCATTTAATATCCATTTAGAAGGGTTGTCACTCATTCACAGGAAAGAAGAAAAAATACAAACAAGTACACTCAAGCACTCTTCCTTATTCTCTGTATACAACATTTAAAAACTAATTCAAGCCTATTCAAGCACTCATATCAATCCTTAGTCATCCAAAGTACATTTTAGTTTCACATTATAGTTTTATACGTCACATAATTTCAACAAGCACTTCAAATGGGAAAACTACATTATCTTGATCCCTCTTCAGAGTATTGGTATGTAGGTAGTGTGCCACACATAGAGTGTGAAGTATGTCTAGCATATCTTTTACATACTAACCTCTTCTCTTTTTCCCAAATTTTTTACTCGAGTTTAAGTACTAGGAGTTCCTAAGGGTTTTGAAGATTGAATCAAACACATAATGAGATCTACATAGAATCAAGCTTCAATATTTCATTACCAGGGTATTACAGGTTTATTGAATATAACCCATAAAAGAAAGATCATTAGGTTAATAGTGTTGGAAGTGGACAATAGTGCTAGAAAGTGGACTATAGTGCCAAGTAGTAGGGTGTCCTAAGTTTGGTGCTCATATCCAATCTATAAATAGAGTTCTAGGTCCTATTTATGATAGTTTTCCATCCCTTCACAACAATTTCTAGATCCTACCTCATATGTTTCAACCCATAATAAACTAAGTTTGATTTCTTTACACTTCTTACTATTTTTGGAAAAGTTAAAATGCATATCTATTTACACAAATCAGTAGGCTAATTAAGACACATTAAATACTAATTTACATTTACTCAGACCTTTATTTGCTTAAGAATTAAATACCTAATTCCTAAAAAGAATAAAACATTTGGTGAACCTGACTTACTTCAAATATTTACACAAAAACCCTAGAAACCCTAAGGTTAATTATTTATGATTTTTTGCAATATTATCTTAATTTTTCCTGAATTTAAAAATAAAAATACAAAAAATTAATTAAAATATTTTCAATTAATTCACTCAAATCCTAGGTTGCACATACTATGTCTTATTTGCATACAAACACTTTCAAACAACTAGAAAAAATATATTGCTAATTTTAGAAATATTTTTCAGTTTTTTCCTAATTTTTTTCAAGTTAAATTATACAAATTCATAACAAATTTTTAAAATTATTATAACAATTTTGAAAAAAAATCTTTTCAAACCCTAATTTACACATACTAGGTCCTATTTGCATACAAATACTTTCAAACCACTATGAAATATACTACTAATTTTAGAAATATTTTTAGATTTTTCCTTGATTTTTCAAAATTAAAACTAAATATTTTTGATAATTTTTTTAATTATTGCACTAATTTTGGAAAAATTCATTCAAAACCCAAGTTGCATCAAATACATTCTCAGTTATTCTTCAGTACTTTTTGCATAATTTTTTAAAAATCTAGTTACATATTTAACTTAGAAAAACCAATTTCAAATTCAAAAGTTTATAGTATTTTGAAAAATCCCTAGTTATATATACTAGCTCCTTTTTGCTTGTTGAGGTATCACCTTACATGTTTTAGAGTCCCGTATCCTTTTCATGCATATTCTTGTTCCTTATTTAGATTATATCAGCTTAATCTTTTCCACTATTATCCAAGTTATTTTCCTTATGCCACCTAAATTCCTTGCATATTTTCCCTCATGATGAAGTGCAATACTTAATGTCAATCCTCATGATTTCACTAAAGTTCCTAAAACTCGACCATATACCATGGATAAACAACCAATTCAAGTTCCAATCATAGATTCTACAAATCTAGATTACACCAATTTTAATGAGGATAATTTTAACAAAGAGCAGTATGAAAATAACAATGATGATGTACACACTGGTGTTCATGCTCCACCATATTGGACTACTGATCCACTTCTACCCATTATCAATAATGAAGTCATACTCAACAAAGATTTGGTTTTACAAAATTTTAGACAAAGACTTAAGGAATAACCTAAAGATCATACACTAATTTTACAATCTATCATGGAAATAAAAAAGGATAAACAATTTGAATCTTCCAACCATTTATAACAACTAGTTGAAAATAATACTATAGGGAAACCATGCCTCAACCACCCCCTATAGTAGCCCAACCTTCTTCTATGACAATAGTTGTATCTAGAACATCCCTATCTCCTAATGTAACGGCCCTTGTGTAAGAGATAATATCTCTTTAATCTAAGGTGCAACATCTTGAGAAAGGTACCATTAGACCTACATTGGCATCAGATTATTTTGCAATTTTACATAAACCATTGGCACATCACATTGCTTCTAAACCCTTTCCATAAGGATTTGTTCAACCTAAGCTTACTCTTTATGATGACAAGGGTGATACAGAGACATATTTGAGAACCTTTCACATAGCATGTTTGGATTATGCACCCAATAACTGGCTACTTACCAAAAATTTTCCAAGGAGCCTAAAGTATTTTGATCTACAATGGTTTTATAGTCTACCAAATTAGTTGGTCACAACATTCAATCCTTTAACATACATGTTCATAACATATTTTAATATCAACATTGGTGATAAGGTCAACATTGGTAATATCAAAATTGTGAAATTTGTGCATATGAGAATACTTACAAAAATTTTGATCTAAGAATACTTACCAAAATTTTGGTAAGTAGCCAGAATAGTCTTGTATCTAAGAATAGCCAGGATAGTTACACCATTCATTATAGTTCCCAACACATGAGTTTTTGACATACTACTTTGTTGACCATATATTCAAAAACTTAAGGTAATACCTTCTACAATTCATAGATGCATGAAGTTCATTCATGGTAATCAAGTTATTATAGTTGATAGAGTTCCTTATGAGTCACCACTCCCCACTTTAGAGCCATCTACTAGCTTCCAATTACCAGACCTAGTTCTTCCACCAATTTTAGCTTCTCCTCCATCTTTTGTTCTGTTAACACTCCAGGTTTAGCCATAGTTATAACATATATCACTAGTACAGAGGGTTCATACACCCCCATAACCTCAAGATTCTAGCCAGATTCCATAGATAGTAGTTACACCTAGAGCAGTTACATTGAGATCACATACAACTACACAAAGAGCACATATTCATCAAGCTTCTTTTCCTAATTTCAAATGCATCCCTAAGAGCCCTATAGTTGCATCCACTTCTCAGAGTCATAGGGGGACCCCATACTCAATTTTTAATTCAAAGATTTTATAATATTTACAATGTACACAGATTTTAGTTACATAATCTTAGACACTCCATCGTGCCTCATGATCATGCAAGATCTCACTATTTGATACAAGACACCATGATAGGGGGTTTCATATGAGACTCATCAGTTAGTATCACTTCTTTTTAGCACTATTTATACATAAAATCTCTCGCTTGATTGTACATAATGTCTCTAACACTTTTGTACATAGTTTAAATATTTTCAAAAATACAAAAACATTCAAAATTTTCAAAAACACTAAAAACATTTTTGATTGTATGCATCATCCATGCTTACATTACTACTATCATGCTATGAATTAAATTTATTTTTTCATGCTATTGTATGTTGATTTTATACATTACCATGCTTCACTTGATCTTATTTAAGTGTGTGCAGTGACATCCAACTATTTGATTGCTTCATTCTACCCATAGAGGGGGAATTCTTACTTCTACATTCAAGACATACATTGTTATGCACACCCATTGGGGGCATCTCTTACATGACTACATCATCTAGGTTATGTCATTTATACACTATACACTATGAGTTATCATGCTGATGTACATTAATTTATAGCTTACATAGAATACTATATCAACATCTCACTAGTATCTATCACTTGTTATTTCTTAGCATATACCTAGTATTGTACTATACATGATTTACATACTTTCACATTTACTTTGATTAGTTAGATGTGTTTTTATCCTTCCAATTATTACATTATTTATCTTCTTACTTATTGTAGCTTGTGTGATTGCATTTTCTAATTCATTTTTGTCTCCTACTTGTGCCTTGGGCCATTTGATAATGTCCTTCATTTCTTTTTCACGTGTGCTTTAGGACATTTGCCAATGTCCTTTGTTTGTACTCCTTTATGTGCTTGTGGCCTGTGTGTTAATTTTTCTTATTTCACTTGTATGTGTATGAGGCATTTGAACATGCCTTCCATGATTGTTTCTATTTGGAGTGACATGTGCCCATGTCCCTTGTTTTCATGGCCCCTTGGCCCATCTAGTATGTTTTTTGGTTCTTGCTTATTTACTTGTTGATTGTCAAATGTGTGTAATGCCATGATCCATATCATGCATTCTCTTTGCTTTCATGGATTCCATGATGGCCATCATGCTCCATTCCTATAAATAAAAACTAACAATTAAACATTTGTAGTTCTAGTTTAATGTATTGTACATGATTTCACATTGTTATATCTATCTAGACATACCCTTATTGATTTAACAATCTCTCAGTACAAACATTGCTATATCTTGAAACATATTATCAAATATAAAATGCTATATCATATATATTTTTAGAATTAACACACTTATTTTACTCTTTTCTTCTAAGGATAGTCATTGTAGGTTCATCACTCCTACCCTCAAAAGAGGGGGCATCAAACAAGGGCTTTGTCATAGAGATAAAATATTCTAGAAATAAAAAATAGCAACATTAAAGAATAGTTAGCATAGTTTTATTAGATAGAGGGGGTTATCATGCATGCCATGATGGTTCTTAATTTCAATTTAGATTGGGTAGTTGACATAACTTCTAGATCAGAATCTATGTTCTAGATATCAATGATTGGGGGCAATGTGCATGGCACATTGATCTTCTTTTGTTTTTGAGTTCAATTTATTCTAGGTATTATCAGTAGTTACATGCCTTATTCTATTTTTAGGTGATTAGCATCAAATTCAAGTTAAAATTTTATACAATTTTAGCTTTCGAAGTTCCTAAGTTGGCTTTCATATAAACCTAGTACATTAATTTTGGAGTGGCTTTCATGCAAGCCTAATCTCCATCTTTTGAAATGGCCAAGAGTGGCCTAATTTCTATCACACATTTGACTATCCACATCATAGTGTTAGATTTATAGCACATTCATGGGATCCATGATCCATCTCATATGACATCTATTCTACACAGGTATAACTTCATAGATTCACTTCATAGGGCAACAATGGAGCCAAAGGGCTAGCCTTTATATTCTTGAGCCACCTATTTATAGGGATTGGACATATAGTATATACATAAATTATCACATGAATGATTCATTAACTTCACTTAGTTGGAAATTATAGAGCCAAATGGATAGCCTTTGTATTCTTGAGCCACCTATTAAGAGGGATTAGACATATAGTCTAGACATCAATTAACACATGCATGATTCATTAACTTCACTTAGTTGGCGATGATGGAGATAAAGGGCCATATTTTGCATTATTTAGACACATTATAGGGAATTGAGTACTCAGATCCATTCATGATATTACTCTTGATTCATCACATACTGATCTGGGTAACAATTCAGGTAACAATTCGGGTGATGGGTCCACCCTAATTGATGACAAAACTTCTGGGAGCCATAACTTTCGCATCGTAGCTCCAATTGACTCGCCATTTGAACTGTTGGAAAGCTAATAATGAGGGGAACATCATGATATGGAATTTAGATCTACTCAATGAAATTTAAACCTATAAAACCCAATGGAAGTGCCCCAAATTTCAATTTTAGTAGTGTAGTCTAAAAATAGTAAGTTTCTAAAAATAGTAATTCCTCAAATTCTATATTGTTGTAAATCATGGAAGTTGAACCACTCAATCTCCCTCAAGATTGGTGACCTTAAACATCCTACTCCCACCTTCAAAACATGTATAAATTAAGATGTAACCTAAAATGGAAATCAGACATCTCTTCTCAAAGATAGCATTATTTGAATTGTGTTGTTCTTATTTCTTAAATTATCTTTCAACCAAAGCTTTCAAGTTTTGGATTAGTGGTATCAGAGTGGTTTGTATTTAGAGTGTATGATATCAAGGATGAGGTTAGATTACAAGAATCTTGGGTGGAAAATAGAACCAGTAGACTATCCACCTCTTCAATCCAAATGAATTCAAATGGTGGACAACACTGAGACATTTGATCCTTTCAAGAAAATGGTGAATGAATACCTCCAAAAAAATCAAGTGTAGATGTTACAAAAATTCAATAAAATTCTCTAAAAAATCTTGATGGTAAATTTTACCTCCTCATCTACACCCCCACATCCTTTCATTGCCCCAACACCCTTAAAGGTTCAGGTGAATTTTGATATCCTTACATTTGAAGGCAAAATCAATGTTGATGTAGTAAAAAATTAGTTGGATCAATTGTCATCTTATTTTTATATAAATAAATTAACCAATAAAGAGAAGATCACTTTTGCTCTTTTGAAATCATCATTGCCTATCAAAAATTGGTGGGACATATACAAAAAGAGATTTAGTGTAGATGATATTGGCCTTGAGGCGGAACCTACCTGGGACGATTTAATAGAAGCTATAAAGGAAGAATACTACCCCATTGGAGCATATGATGATCTGTATATAGAGTGGCAACAACTTCACCAAGGTAAGGAACAGTCTGTTCAAGATTACACTGACATTTTTCATTCTTTATATGTGAGATAAGGCATCCAAGAAAGTGAGAAACATAAGGTTCTCAAATATCATGGTGGACTATAATGGTACATATGAGGAGAAATGGAACTCTTCAATTTGGAAACCCTTGGTGAGGCGTACAATTTCATAGTGAAGATTGAATAGAAGCATGGGAGAATGAATATGAAGAGTTAGCCTTCAAAATGGAAAAGTGACAAAGAAGGTCAAACACAAGGCCAAAATTGGAAGCAAAAGGAAGGAAAGATTGGGAGTGGTATGATTATCACAAATCTGGAACTCACTCCAACAAAGAATGTCGAGCCATCAAGTCCCTAATTTCTGAGTCACAATCCTCAACATCCACTGATCTACCTCATATAGACCCTGTAATTGAAGATGTTGAAGAAGAGATTATAGATGTTGAGCTTGAAGCCATTGTTACTTCATCAAAGACCCATGAGGAGAGGCTAGATGACAAGGAAAGGTTATTTCACTCTAAATTATGGGTGAAAGGTAAGCCTCTACATTTCATTCTTGATAGTGGAAGTCAAAAGAATTTAATCTCTACTAGTGTTATGAAAAACATAAATTTATCCATGAATCCTCACCCAAAGTCATACAATATTAGATGGTTGCATCTAGGGAGAAACCTCTGTGTCACCCACCAATGTCTTCTCTCATATGCAATAAAACCTTTACAAGATGAGGTCTTATGTGATGTGGTCTATTAGGTTGTGGAGCTAAAAGCTTCACTGATGCAAACATGGAGGAGGTTGTTGAGAGGTTGCTGAGTTGTAGAGCAACTGATGTCGATTTGATCAGCTGACGTCAGTCATATATAGTGGGAAAGGCAACTGACATCGGTCAGGTATCGGCCGATGTTGGTCATCTCTAGCCTGACAGGGACCGACGTCGATCACCTGTGCAGTTCCAAAACTGCCAGTTCATAGATAGTAAGTTAACGAATTGGGTGTTTGCATGTTGAGAGGCCAATTATAGTCTTGAGCTATGGATCTAATTATTGTAATTAGATGTCTAATTATTGTTTACATGAGATATATATAATAGACTTATGGTCTGTATTGTAATTTGTGCTAGAGAGTAAGAGAGAAAATATTAGCTCCTTCTGTGTGTGAAGAGAGCATGGTGTGTTCCTCCTAGTGCCACAGTGCCAAGTGTGGGTGCTGGTTTGGAGAATAAAAAGGGTTCTTCATGTATGTAGGATCTTGGTCAACAGGTGTGCAAGGCCACGTTTGGAGATCTACATGGTAAGTAAGATCATTGATCTACAGGTGTATGTGTGTGCAAGGTCTAAGGTTTGCAGGTGTGTAGAACTATGTTGATCTATAGGTGGAAGCAAGATCAAGGTGACAACAACACAACATGGAGCAGGATCAGGCAGGATCTACTTGGAGTACGGTGTGTACTTAGTGGAGAGCAAAGAGGAAGGCAAGGTAGTTCCTTCCAAAGTAAGATCATTTGAGTTACAGGTTGTTGCAAGTTCAGGAGAGATCTACTTGGATTAAATTGAGTACTTGGAGTGCGTGGAGCACTTGTGGAGTGCATGGAGCACTTGTGTACTGGAAGTAGTGGATACTGACTGGTTGAAGGTGAACACCAACTCTGTGTTTGAGTTTTGTGTTGGGACCGTAAGAGAGAGAGCTTTGAGGAAAGAAGTACTGTACACTTGAGGTGTGGGAATCCTTTGAGAGGTGTGAAGAAGAAGTGGCATCTTCTTTATTATATTCTTTTTTAGAAGAGTATTAATACAATTGTGTATTGTCTCTCATATTCTTTGTTGTTTTTGGTTTCTAGTTACTTGTTACTTCTGCTTTAATTCCACATCTTAAGTTGCTTGTATTTGGTAATCAATGGTGCTTCCTTGGGTTCCTAATAGTTGGTATCAGAGCTAAGGTTACAGGGAGTAGGTTTGTGTTTGGTTACAGGTCACTCTCAGGGGTTTTTGATTGAGTGGGAGTATAACAATGGTAGAAGAAAGTAAGCTATGAATGGAGAAACTGAATAACATGAATGGTCACTTACGGTGTTATGGAAAGAAACAGTAGGTAAAGAAAGATTGTTGGTTGGTTATAGATCAGCATGAAGGAATTGAAGAAGTAGATGTTGCAAGTGTTGTTACATAGGATGCTCTAGAATGTTTCTTGGATAAAGTAGAATCTTGGTTCATAGATTATGTTGCCTCTTTTCATGCAGCCCCAATTAGAGGGGTTGGTGAGCCTTGTCATAGTATTGGCAAAGGGGAAGTGTGGCTAAAATTGCAGGAGTCCAACACATGGGTGTTAAAGGAGGTCACGCAGGTCCCAATCTTGAAGATGTGGCTAATTGCTTCAGGAAAGTTGGGTGATGAGAGATGCACAGGAACTCTCATAGCAGATTCTTGGAATGTTTTCAAGGATGCACTTGAATTAGCATGTGGTAAGAAAGCAGGTACTCTTTATCTACTTGTATTACCAATTCCACTTCTATTGCACAGGTGTGGCTTTGTAGGATTGGTCACATAAGTGAGAAGGGAATGGATGTTCTTAAGTCAAAAGGGAAGAGTTCAGCTTTGGAGAGCATAGACTGAGATTTTTGTGAGTAGTGGGATGCTACAAGAAAGGATTGTGTTTATTGTAGGAAAATGAAGACTAATGTATTTGATAAACTTAAGAACTGGAAAGCCTTGGTGTTCTTGGAGGAGATGATAGACAGAGATCAATGGATGAGGCTGGAGATCTCTAAGGAGGGCAGTTTGGATAGGGTTTTGATCCATGGCGAGCTCATGGGTAAAAAGTCATCACTCATAGGAATACACAGGTACCAGTGTCAGTCAACGGTAACTGACATCAAACAAATAGGTGTCGACATCGGTCATGTCCAAACCAGAGAAGTCAGTGGTGTTGGGTAGGTGGAGACCGATGTCAGTAGGATAACTAGCATCGGTGACCTAGACAGTTGCATGGAACTGATGTCGGTCAGATGCAGACTGTGTAGTGACCGAGGTCGGTCATTGAGATGGATTCTGGGTGGACAGCAAGCTATCAAGGAATCTTAAATGCCCATATGGAGGATTGAAAGGGTAAGTAGGCCTCAAATTCTTTGTTCCTCTTCTTTATACTTATTACTCACTGCAGAGCAGGAAGGATCCAGGAAACAGTGGGAGCATGGCATGAACAAGATGCAAAACCAAATAGGATATTTGGTAGGGTTGCCAACCGGTATGAAAGCACTGAGATGAATGGATACCTTAGTCAAAGAATAGAGAGAATGGATACGTGAGATGAAATACCAGGTCATATGGTCTTGAGGAAGCTACAGGATAGTGGTACAGGTTTTGACAGGTGGATGACAAAGTAGGGCTTTAGTCAATGTCAGTGTAGCCATTGTGTTTATCTTACTAGGTGGATAATGATTGAAACATTATCCTATTACTGTATGTGGATGGTATACTAGTTACAAGTTTAGACATACATGATTTTGATGAGCTAAGGGTAAGGTTAGTTTAGTGGTTTGCCATGAAGAATTTGGGAGCATCAAAATTCTTTGGCATGAGAGACATGGAAGATCACAGGTTGATTTTGTCTCCAGTGGAAGCTGATGTGAATCAGGTGTTGGCAAGGTTCAATATGCTAGATGCAGAACCGAAGCACACCAAGGGCTAGATAGTTCAGTGTTCAAAATCACATGAGGTCTGGTATAGACCTGAGTTTTCCCTAGAAGTGGGAGCTGTCAGAGAGTTAGGAGCTAATTCATGGAAGTGGGTTCTTAAGTATCTGAGAGGAACCAGCAGCAAGGATTCATGATATGCAGGGTCAAGACTTTACTACATGGGTTTGTAGGTTCGGATGTGGCAGGTTACTTAAATGACAAGAGGTTCACCACAGGTTTTGTGGTGGTTGGTCCTTAAGGTTGAGCTTGAAGAGGGATACAAGCTAGGAAACAAATTAGATGGTGTATAGGTACAGGTACAGTACAAATATTTATCTCTAAGTGGGAGATTGTTAGGCTGTGGAGCTAAAAGCTTCACTGATGTAGACATGGAGGAGGTTGTTGAGAGGTTGTTGAGTTTTAGAGAAATTGATGTTGATCTGATCAGTTGACGTCAGTCATATACAGTGGGAAAGCCAACCGACATTGGTCAGGTATCGGCCAACGTTAGTCATCTCCAGCCTGACAAGGACTGACGTTGGTCACCTGTGCGGTTCTAGAACTACCAATTCATGGATAGTTAGCTAACGAACTAGGTGTTTGCATGTTGAGATGCCAATTATAGTCTTGAGCTATGGATCTAATTATTGTAATTAGATGTCTAATTATTTTTTGTATGAGATCTATATAATAGACTCATGGGCTGTATTGTAATTTGTGCTAGAGAGTAAGAGAGAAAATATTAACTCCTTCTATGTGTGAAGAGAGCATGGTGTGTTCCTCTTAGTGCCATAGTGCCAAGTGTGGCTGCTGGTTTGGAGAATTAGAAGGGTTCTTCATGTATGTAGGATCTTGGTCAGTAGGTGTGCAAGGCCACGTTTGGAGATCTACATGGTAAGTAAGATCATTGATCTGTAGGCGTATGTGTGTGCAAGGTCTAAGGTTTGTAGGTGTGCAGAACTAGGTTGATCTATAGGTGGTAGCAAGATCAAGGTGATAGCAACACAATAGGGAGTAGGATCAGGTAGGATCTACTTGGAGTATGATGTGTACTTAGTTGGAGAGCAAAGAGGAAGGCAAGGTAGTTCCTTCCAAAGTAAGATCATTTGAGTTGCAGGTTGTTGCAAGTTCAAGGGAGATCTACTTGGAGTACATTGAGTACTTGGAGTGTGTGGAGCACTTATGGAGTGCGTGGATCAATTTTGTACTGGTAGTATTGGATACTGACTGGTTAGAGGTGAACACCAACTCTGTGTTTGAGTTGTGTGTTGGGACCGTAAGAGAAAGAGCTTTGAGGAAAGAAGTACTATACACTTGAGGTGTGGGAAGCCTTTGAGAGGTGTGAAGAAGTGGCATCTTTTTTATTGTATTATTTTTTGGAAGAGTATTAATACAATTGTGTATTGTCTCTCATATTTTGTGTTGTTTCTGATTTCTAGTTACTTGTTACTTCTGGTTTAATTCCACATCTTAAGTTGCTTGTATTTGGTAATCAATGGTGCTTCCTTGGGTTCCTAACATGGTCAATATAGATGTTTTTGATATACTATTTAGTTATCCATTCATGTATTATTGACATGGAATTTATGAATCAAGAACTTGAAGGATCACTCTCACTCTTGGAACACGGTGTTATAGGGTACCAGAGGTACCACCTTCTACCTCTATCTCTCTGATTAGTGCCAAGAAATTTGTTCTCATGGTGGTCAAGCCACAAGAATATAAAAGGGATGATGTTGCAGCCCTAAATACATAAACAACACAAAAATAAAAGCAAATAGATACCAATTTGAAGAAGTTCATGGCCTTCCATCCACAAACTGATGGTTAGACAAAAAATGGTGAACAATCGAGCCCTGCATAGTTCCATAAATCACAGTCCATTTCAAGTATGCATCAGGAATCAAATAAAAATAAAATTTCAAAACTTGATGACAAATATTGATGCAATGGGAACCATTACTTCTCAAGGAGGGAGAATGATCTGGGTAACAATTCAGACAACAATTCGGGTGATGGGTCCACCCCAATTAATGATGAAACTTCTGAGAGCCATAACTTTTGCACTGTAGCTCCAATTGACTCTCCGTTTGAACCGTTGGAAAGATGATAATGAGGGGAACATTTTGAGATGTCATGGAGATCTTATTGATGAATTTTTACCCCTAAAAATCCAATATAAGTGACCTAAATTTCAATTTTAGTAGTGTAGTCTAAAAATAGTAATTCCTTAAATTCTATATTGTTGTAAATCATGGAAGTTGAACCAATAAATCTCCCTCAATATTTGTGACCTTCCACATCCTCTTCCCACCTTCAAAACATGTATAAATTAAGATGTAACTTGAAATGGAAATCAGGCATCTCTTCTCAGAGATAGGCATATGTTTGGGTCTGCAAATTTGATCAATAAAACATCTCTTATTAGAGATAGCATTATTTGAATTGTATTGTTCTTGTTTCTTCAATTATATTTCAACCAAATATTTTGAGTTTTGGATCACATACTCAGCATAATATAACATCACAATAGGATTTGTATTAGTTTACATAACCGATGAGATGTTTTCATTCCTCTCTCTTCCTTTACTCAATTGTTGTGAGTCCTTATTTTAGATATAGAATATCTAGTAAGAAATGATCTACTTCATATTTTTATTTGAATATTCACACATCATAACATGCTCTCTCTATGCTCATCTAACATCACATAGTTTCATGAGCTTTTCCCTTACAAGTAAGTTTAGGTATGATTTCTATTTTTAATTTATCTTAGTATTTCACTTTGTTGCATCACTAGAATAAAGGAGAGGGGGTGGGAATTTAATCATATAAAATGAAAAATTGGATGACTTAGGCATGAATAATAGCACCCAACCCATAGGTCCTCTTTCTTACTCACTTAACCCTTCTCGGCTAGACTTTCACTAATTCCCAGTCACCTGTAGCTTCCCAGACATTGATTTTTTAGACCCAAGAAGCACTCTTAGACCCAGATCCATTCCCTCAAGTCTCATATTCCTAGGATAATATCACTCAACTTAGATATGATCACCAAAATTCAATGGTGTCTTATTTTTGATGTTGTTGTCCAAGTTCACTTTAGCCTAAAATGGTCAAATTTTCCTAAATCCTTATATTTTCCCCTCTCAACCTAATACAAGATAATCTAACCCATGATCATTAGTTACCCTATAAAAGGCCATTAAATTTCTATTTAGAAGGGTTGGCACTTATTCACTGGAAAGAATAAAAAATAAAATCAAGTACACTCAAGCACTCTTCCCTATTCTCTACATATACCATTCCAAAACCAATTCAAGCCTATTCAAGCACTCATATTAGTCCCTATTCATCTGAAGTACATTATATTTTCTCATTATAGTTTCATACATCACATAATTTCACCAAGAACTTAAAATGGGAGAACTATATTAGCTTGATTCCTTTTCAGGGTGTGAAGTGCATCTGGCATATATTTTACACACTAACCCATTATCTCTTTCCCAAGTGTTCTACTTGAGTTTAACTACTAGGAGTTCCTAAGGGTTTTGAAGATTGAATCAGACACATAATGAGCTATGCATAGAATCAAATTTTGATATTTCACTATCAGGGTGTTACAAGCCTATTGAACAAAACCCAAAAAAGCCAAACCACTAAGACAATAGCAATGAAAGTGGAAAATAACATCGAAAGCAGACAATAGTGCTAAAAAATGCACTATAGTGTGAAGTAGTAGGGTGTCCTGAGTTTGGTGATCCTATCCAATCCAAAAATAGAGTTTTGGGTCTTGTTTATGATAATCTACCATCCCTACATAATAATTTCTAGATCTTACCTCATCCATTTCAGCCCATAATAAGATAAGATTGGTTTCTTTACACTTCTTACTATTTTTTGAAAAGGTAAAATACATATCTATTTACATAAATTAGTAGGCTAATTTAGACACATTAATTACTAATTTAAATTTACTCAAACCTTTATTTTCTTAGGAATTAAACACCTAATTCTCAAAAAGAATAAAATAGTATTCTATATATACATGTGTTTCACACATCATTTGCATGTGATTCAGGCATACATATATATGATCTATGAACTTTCAAATGTTGGGCCTGCTCTCTACTCTTATCATATGGACATTAGAGGTATCCACTTTTTTGATCATGATACATCTAGGTTTTATCATTTTATGGTCATTTTACATTATCTTGTTTGAGATTATGTACTTACGCATGCCTTTATCCATGATTATATCTTTTTTAGTGTACTTGATATGATATGTACTTAACATTTTTTGCTAACCCATATGATCCATGGATTAGTATGATAAGTTTATGCTAGTTGTTTATGTATACATATAATATTTTGAAACTTTATCAATTACTAATGTTTTCTCTCTTGCAGGAACCCATCAAGTCTCAACCTCTCTGAGTGCATGCCTTAAAGGGTGCAGTGGGAAAGGGGTGGGTAGACCTATGGTTCTTCACAATATTATTTTTCCCTATACCTTCACTAATAACCAATATAAACCCATCATATATGTTTCCCTAATATTTGACACCTCACCTACACAATTCTTTGAATAATTCACTACTTTAAATAACCCTTGTCTAAGCAAAACCCATTTTTACCATTTGCCAAATCTAATTGAATAGGTTGACCTAGTTCTAGGAATAACACACATTATGAGATTGAGTTGACCTAGGATGACTTAGTATCGGACCTAACAACTCTATTTTCCAACTAACAAGGTTAATTGGGCTGACTGCATTAGCTAATATTCCATACGGTCTTAGGGTTAAATCAGGATATAGATACCCCTCTTCACCCCATTTCCAATAGAGATAATCATTAATTTTCACTCCTTTATTTGTAGTTTTTCCATTCTAATTGAGGAGTCATTTCTTTGGGTTTCATGCTTCTTGGAGGAGAACCTTTTGTGATGAGATTCACTAGGAGGTCCTTTTCTATACTATAGTCCATTGTCCATCCTTAGCTTCTTTAATAATACACAAAAACCTATTGCAAATCACCACTGACCAAGGTAGAGGTAGAGGTTCGATAGGTTCATCTTCAAGGTAAGTATTCCTAACTCTTGCTCTTTTATTTTAGTAGACATATTTGCATGAATAATGGATAATGAATGTTTTATCTCTCCTTGCTTAAGATTAATCTACATTGAATTGAGTAGAGTTTTAATTTACATGTTTATTATTTATGTTTATACCCAATTTGTACTACAAGCTTTAGTGAGCACTATATTATATTTACTTTATTATTTCATTATCAAACCTAGCTAGGGTTATTATGTGGTGTTGCTTGACTAGAGGATTTAGAACCCTCTCTATCCATATTATTTGATAAGATATACCTTAGGTAGGTTTATTAGATCCATATTGTTCAAAAAATCCAACTATTAGACATGATGTGACTAAAGACCCCACATCCTTTCTTAAGGTATTTAGTAATCTCTACAAAGAATGGATTCAAACAAACACCTTCACTACCACCAAACTTCTAGTCAAAAATTTTATAAGAGATGTCCTAGAATGGTATACCACTTACATCAACATTCTATCTAGAAATTAGAAAATTTAGTTAATTCCTTAGTCAAGGAATTTCAATAGAATGGCCTTCTTGAAAATTGCCTTAGTCATTTTATTAATGCTAAAGAATCACCCTCTGAATCAAATCATGACTTATTTAAACGATGGAAATATTTGGCTCATAAAGTAGATAATAACATGAATGATGATAATCTACTTAAACTCTTTATAACTATGTTAATACCCTCACTTTAATATAAGATTCAAAAAAAATTCTCCATAAAATTTAAATGATGCACTTGATCAAGATAAATGATAATGCAATATTTTATTATGAAACAATTTTAGCCAAATCATAAATCCATCAAGGGATATTTAAAAAATTCAAATAATGTAATTACTACCACTCCTCAAATAAAAATAAGATTTGCCAAATTGGATAGTTCCATTGCTTCCCATACACCATTAATAGTCCAAAAAATGAAGTAACTATTATATCCCTCTAAACCTTTCACCTATAATAATGTTCCCCCTTATGGTATGACCCTAATAAATTATGTTGGTTTCATGTTTATGTGGGTCATTCTCATCAAACATGTCATGGACTTATTAAATTCATTACTTATTTTATGCTAGGAGATACATTTGACCATGATGCTATGATTAAATTATGTCATCATGATTATTTCAAATCCTCTCCAAAGAAATAGTTTACCAAACCTCCATTATCAAAACCTCAAAAATATTTCTCTATTTATAACTCACAACATTCAAATGAGGATATGTGTGTAATTTATGTTGATTATGACCACTATTATACCAATTCTCAATATGTGATCATAGCCAGAGTCAATTATAGATGTAAACCTACTCACAAAGATCTGATCACTAAACCTAAAAAACCAGCAATCAAAGAACAAATACTTAAATATACCACAACTACCACACCCATAACTTCCAAACCAAATGAAGAACCCCTCATACAACTACAACATCACTCTACTTCTCCTATTCTTAAAAAAAATATAGTACCTCATAAACATTGTGATGGTTCTTCATCTTCTAAATCACATTAGAATTTCTTGGAAGAACTCAATTCAATGCCTTGTAAAATTCCCCTCATGGAGTTAGTTCGTACTTCTCTATATTATCACAAATTTCTAATGAAAAAATTACAAGACATTAAAAAACCACCATCCCTTGATTTGTAAAATCCTCCTACAGATCCTTCACCTATAGAAGTACATACTATTGAAACTATTTGTACATCTTCTAAAACATCCATAAAATTTCTTGATGAAGGCATGACTAATAATGAAATTGATTTTTGAGTCAATAATCCACCCTTCTTTATTAAAATTGTAATAAATAATACCCTTATTCAGAAAGTCTTAGTAGATGAAGGATCATGAATTATTGTTACCTCTCTTTGGTTAATACAATAGATTAGAAATACCAAAGAGAATCTTAAACCAACTCATCTCACATATAGAGGATTTGATAAAATAAAATAAAAATCATTGGGTTGTATTTGGGTCCAACTCACTATTAGACCCTAAACAATATGTACTAAGCTCATGGTTCTTGATTTACCACTTTCTTACAACATACTCCTATGTCACCCATGGATGCATCATATGTAAACTATTGCCTACTTAGATAGTCAATGTATTAAATTCATCCATAATGGTAAATGCTATAAACATAAGGTTGATCCCAACCCATAGACTATACAACTACCAAAACCCAAATCTCAATATAAGATTCTAACTATCCCATACATTAACAATGGACCTCTACCTAAATTTATTAACATAAATCTAGATTTACAGGGCACTTTCATTGATTTTGATGGTGATGAACCTAAGGAATTACAAATTATGTGTAATAATACTAAATTACCTCCTTATATTACATAATGGATTCTTATTTATTTAATTCTATGTGATCATACCATTCCTCTAATTAATGATATTACTTCAATTCCTCATCCATATAATGCATACAAAGCTTATCACAAAGAAGATGATTTCACATGTGATGAGTATGGAGTGGCCAAATTATTTCAAGATATTTGGACAATATCTCCTTGAAAATTTATCAATTTAGGCACATCCACTTATGATTCTCCCATATAAATAGATGCATGTACTATTTACCACACATATGATGATAATTATATCATATCCCAAGCCCAATCATGAGACTTAAATGTACAACACTATCAAAAGACATTATCCAAAATACATGCCTTCAACTATGATTTCTATGTCATTCACATATGAACCTATATTGAATCATAACTTGAAGGTTATGCATCTCCTTTTAACGCTCCATTATTCAATACCCCATGGGTACTTGAAAAAATCTCAAATCCCAAACCTTCTACACTTTCTACACGACCAAAATTTTTACAACATATTTATTTCATTGATACCACTAAAGATATCCACCTCAATACAATTTAAGGTTCATTTATGATAAAAAAATGAACACACCCATTGCCAATTAGGTTGACACCACTCAACCTAATACCTTTCAAATCGAACCTACACCCAAAATTACCTTAGATTCTAAAGCCATAGATACACAATAAATATGTTATGAATATGATCTCAACGGTAATAAAATAATTGATCTCAAAGTAGACATTGAATACTATGTACCATTATCCATGATTCTTTGTGACAAAGTTATACTTGAACTACTCCATACTCCATACTACACCATAAACTTGGAAACTTTATGAAAAAAGCTCATTTGTTTAAAAAATTTCATTGCTAGTGTGGATCCTAAAATAAATAATATTTCTTATCCCCCTCATGATCCATATCATTTCTAAGATGAAAATTCTATGCTCATTGAAGAAACCATAAAAATATAATATGGCACACCAACATATCCTTGACCTATTACTATCTCTAAATAATTCACTCCAAAAGAGCATGATAACTTTAGTTTATTCTTTGACAAGTATTTCAAAGAATTTTCTTGGTCATATGAAGATATGATAGGTATTGATCCTAGAATCATCTTACATAATATCATCACTTACCTAGATGTCAAACTTGTTAGACAAAAACAACAAAAATTCATTTGAGATTTATACCTTATGTCACAAAGAAATAATTAAACTTTTGGATGTCAAATTCATAAAACATGTTAAATACTTGGAATGGGTATCAAACATTGTCCCATTCATAAAAAATTCAGCATGACTATTCATATATGCATTAATTTTCATAATCTTAACTTAACATGTCCAAAAGACAACTTTCCTTTACCTTCAATAGATGTTATAGTTGATTCCACTACTATATATGAGATATTATCACTTATGGATGGTTTCTCATGCTATAACCAAATTCACATAGCTCTTGAATACCAACATAAAATAACATTTACTATAGAGTGAGGAACCTATTATTATGTCAAAATGCCTTTTGGTATTAAAAATGACTGAGCAACTTATCAATGTGCAATGACCCACATTTTTCATGATATTATACACAAGATAGTGAAAACCTATATATATGATCTCATGGACAAATATAAAAGTTGTAAAATTCACTTCAGTAATCTAACTCTCATTTTTGATGTACAAATTAAAAATAAAGTTATCTGAACTCCCACAAATGTGTATTTGGAGTTACATCTAATAAAATTTTAAGTTTATTAGTTTCTCTTAGAGGCATTGATGTTTACTTAGCCAAAATAAAGGCCATCATTAACATACCTATTCCCCACTCCATTCTTGACATACACACTTACCTTAGAAAACTTGGGGCAATTCAATAATTTATCCAAGAAATGGCTTACTATATATACTCTATTAATTCACTTCTTAAAAAAGGTAATGCTCTAGAATAGATAGATTCATGCCAAAAATATTTTGATACTATGAAGGAATATTTATTCCATCCTCATACTCTTTAACCACCTTCAAATGATTATCCCTTAATTTTATACACCTCCTCTACCCCCATATTAGTTGGGGAAATGTTTTCCCAACAAGATGATACTAGTAGAGAGTATATTACCTATTACATCAACTGAAGACTCATTGATTATGAAAAATGTTATACTAAAGTAGAACATGACTACCTTGTTATATATTTTATAGCTGAAAAGATCCATCATTATATGCTCTATCAGACCACTTTAGTTATTTTTCACTCTGATCCACTTCATCATTTATTATCCAAAGCATTATTACTAGGAGATAGAATTGGAAAATATATTGTCCTATTAATTTAATTTGACCTTTGAATTATTACACAAAAAATTGTCAAAGGAAAAGTCATTATCGACCAACTTACAGTGGCATCTTTACTAGCCAAAAATTACCTTTAAGATAACCTCCTTGATGAATAAATTATTTATATCTAATTTCTTAACCAAGCTATCTTTCTTAAAGATTATTTTCATAATTTCACTATTGATCTAGAAGCAAACAATCAAGAAGATACTGATATCACTCTTGATACTACTAAAACTAAAGTAGTTATCAAAAACTACCTAAAGCTACCATTGATTTACATGAAGACACCTACACACTTCACTTTGATGATGAAAAATGCCTTCAAGAAGCTAAGATAGGATGTATTCTAATAAATCCACATGGTAAAATCATACTTTCAAAATTTTGATTAAATTTTGATGTCACTAATAACATGGTTGAATATGAATCTCTAATATTAGGCACAAAAGCTGTAATCAACTTAGATATTCCATATTTACATGATTTAGATGATTCATAACTTATTTTACATCAATTTAATGGTGATTATCAATGAAAAATAAAAAATTAATCATATATCATCAAATGGATACTACATTAGCCAAAGAATTTACTTCTTTTACCATCGAACCAATTCCAAGAGATCAAAATACCATAGCTGATTTTATTGCTTCATCAACATCTATATTTAACCCTCACCAAGTAATTCATGATTCCTAATTTCTTATCTAAATCATAAAATCAACTTCTTCTATAAAACTAAATGATTTTCTAAATTGTCACATTGAGCCTATCACTATTTGATAAAGCTCATGGTATAAAAACATATTTTAATTTCTTGAAAACAAAATTACCATAAAAATATGGATTCTCATGAAAATTCTTTAATATGTAAATAATATTTCAAGTATGTGTTTCAATATAACACCCTTTACTACTATAGTTTAGAAGGAACCTTACTCCATTGTGTAATGTAAGAAGAGGTTCCTACTCTCCTAGAACCAACACATGGGGGGATTTGTGGTGGTTACTATAGCGAACATGCTACATCCCACAAATTCTTGTGCATGGGTTAATTTTTTCTTACTCTTAAAAATATGCTATTAATTTTGCTAAAATGTGTAATGCTTGCCAACTTCATGATGATCTAATCCACTTACCACTAGCTAAACTCCAAATAGTAGAGTCTCCATGGCTATTCTTTATGTGGGGATTAAACCTAATTAGAAAATTATCTCAATCCCAATATATAAATATATTTATCATTACTTTTATCATTAAAAATGTGTACCATGGATAACTTATTGCATGTGGATGATTAAATATGGGTGTGGAAGTAGTTTGTGTGGGGCGTAGAAGTATTCAATCTCACCAATGTATGTATAAGATCCTATGTCTCATCACAACAATGGGAATGATCTCAAGGCATGGGATGAACCTTTAGAGAAGGATGACTTCCTTCTAATCTAAGTGCACTAGGTTTAGAACCATCACACAAACCTACAAAGGCCAGAATTAAAATCTATGGGCAATGCTAAACCTAAAATATTTTGAGGGAAAAGGGAAGGAGAAGGTAATATATTTAATAAAAGGGATATGTGGTGATGCACTAAGAGTAGATCGATCACCTCACCCACTTGTGGAAAAATAAAACTAAGGGGACTAAATGCATAACCTTCAAATCAGGTATCCACTACATAATTATTTCACATGGATGTAAGGGAACACAACACAACATTGAGAGAGATGATAAATGATCCATAAATAATGTTTATGTAGACCTATGTATACATAGAGTGTAACTTGTAGAGGATTTTGATTCCATGCAAAGGTGTGAAAGGAGGATATTAATGAGAGGGATGAGCATCCAAAGATAAGGATATACAACCTTAAATGCATAAATAACATAGATTATGAAAGAAAGATAATGCAATTCACATTAATTTCAAGACCTAAGCCATTATTAAAAACTCAAATGGGTAGAGATTTGTTACACCAATGAGAAGGCTGCACATATAATGAAAATCAAGGATTTTATAGGGTCAAACAAGCTCTTATGAAATAAATTTGCCACTTAGGGTGGTAGATAGAAACTTGAATTCAGAGTTTGGCACTCAGGGTTCTAGGTCGATCAAGAATACCAACTCACCACACAATAGTCACCAAGAGCCATGTTTCTTAAATTCTATCTAAAAATTTGAATCTAAAAGTGTTTTAAAGGATTTTCATAGATCCATGTGTGTGTCTGGGAATGAAAGATGCCTAGGCAGTCAAGGGAGACATGTGGCCATGCTCTTCCATCTGATAGTTTCTTCTAATTTTAACTCATTCTAACATGGCTTCATTAATGCCCAATTAGCCATAACTATTACGTGTACTTGACCACCACCTATTAATCCATTTAGGATTAATGACATAGAATTTGTATAGAATACAATAAATTATAACATGTTATATTACATGCATGATGTAAATTTATGCCCTTTGCCCTTAAGAACCATCTGTACAATAACTAGTGCATGTTTGGGACTTTGTCAATTTTCATGTAGGTCATGTGCTTACATGTAGAGAGCCTATGTAGAAATAGGTCACATGACCTTCTTTTAGTATTTTTATATTGATTTACCTTTGCATAATTGAATTCATGCATTTAAGTGTGTGCTTACTCTACACCTCAACTTGTAGATTTTTTTATATTTGGTTGCATTTTGTGTGAAGAGTGCACACTAAAGGCTACATAGTAGGATGAACACTGAAGAGTAATGTCATAATGACATAGGGAAACTAATATCTTATGAAGGATCCTAGAGAATAATTTATTATAAAAGTATGAAGTTGTGATTCCTTCTATAATTAGTCCCTATTGGTGGTATCATGAGTCTAAATCTTATGTTCAAGATCTTGACTAATCTATGCAAAGGAAGGTACACAACTTATGGATGATGAGATCATAAATTCTAAATACTACAATCAAGATTAGATCTTTAAAATTTTGGCATGGGGGACTTATTTATAAAAAGAGCAAGCAAGAGGAATGAAGATTTTGAGTGCATTCTTATAAATTCAATCTACACTCTACACGCTTCCCTCTTATCACTACCTAAATCTTAAGAACCTTGTGCACATGGCTTATGTGTACTTATGGTTTCATTTTTAGCATGAGGATGCAGGAATACTTGTGTGGGGAATGTAATAAGACTCTATTCATAGGCATGCACATATACTTGGCTGAGATTTATATCCCTACTAACTACCAACTTTAGGTAATTTTAAGGGACATCTTCATGCAAACTTGATTCTAAGGGACCTAAATCTACACAAGCATGAAGATATTCTACACAGGGCCATATGAGCTCTATGAAAGATGGGGTGATCCAAAGGTTTAACACTTTTGGAAACTTCTAGTGGTTTCTTTATTTCTAAATGGGGAACACCAACTTTTTAAATAATCTATTGGGTATGGAGTCAACTAGAGCTCCTTGATCCTTTATATTGAGCATGACTGACCATGATAAGCTTATAAGGACTTAAAAGAAATTGAAATAACTACCATAAAGAATAAGCAAATCAACAACTACACCAAATGGTACTTCGAGGAAAGGATGATATAAAAAAACAAAACATTATGCCTAAGCACTTGGAAGAAATAAAATTAGTGTAAACAATATACATGCACAATACTTAGGGAAATTAAAACATTTAATCTACTAATTTAAAAAATATACAATATTAATGGAGATAATGCTTGAGATGAATCCTATTGATTAGGATTAAAAACTCTTTTCCATTCAACTTTTCAAGTTGGAATGTGTTCACTTGCTTGAAATAGACTATGGATATGGGCCACTCCATATAGCATCAAACATAATATGTTTCCTAGTTTTTGTTGTATCTATGTCCCATTTGAGCACTAAATCCCCCTCTTGAAAATTTCTATCAATATATTCTTATTTGATCATCTTATTTATCTATGTATACTAAAGCTCCATAGTATACATGTCATGGCCCTGATCTCTTCAAGTTTCAGGAGTTCGACCAATGAGGGTGTTGCTCTCGAGTAATTCTAGTTAATGGTTTAGTTTTAATGAAGACAAATCTAGAGATGCAATTAATCTTACTTACTTCCCATAGACTAACATGAGAGTTGAATTCCCCATCACCTTTTTATAATTATTTGATCTACCTGGAGAGTTATCTTGAGCTTGGTATGCCAGGATTGTTGATTATCTTCCATGGTTCATTTGATGATGTGAATCAAGTTTTTATTTATTGATTCAACTAGGCCATCACCCTTGGGGTAGTAATTAGAGGATTTTACCAAATGGATGATGTAATTGAATTCCCACCTAATAATTTTGGCTCTAAGGAAAATCATTGAGTTGTCAAAGATAATGGTGGCTAAAAAACAAAATCTTATTATAATTCTCTCATAGAAATATATAATTGATGCCTCATTAGCTTATTTGAGAGCTACTACCTATGTACACCTTGTGAAGTAATATATGGTTGTGAGAATCCATTTATGCCCTATGCTTAATGAAATATTTATTATGCCAATGAAGTCCAAGCCTCATAGTGCAAAGGTTTGATTAAATTATATTGGGCATAGGGGTAGGGCTACCAATTTATGCTTGACTACAAAGAAGGCACACTTCTTGTAACTTCTTACCCATACATGTGCATCTTTTAGTAGTGTTAGATAATATTAGCTATCTCATATGATTTTCATAACAACAGTCTTTGGTGAACAATGGCCTTGTAATGACCCATTGTATAATTCCTTAGAAATCTTGTTCACTTGATCATACTCTACACGCCTTAAGAGAACTTTATCAATGTCTATTTTGAAAAGTACACCATAAATAAGCAAATATAGGATGGCTTGTATCCTAAAATACATATGTTGGGATTTGTATACACATAACATTTTTTAAATTTATCAATTAATGATGCTTTTTATCTTATAGGAACCCATCGAGTCTCAATCTCTCTAAGTGCATGCCTTAAAGGGTGCACCAAGAAAGGGGTGGGTAGACCATTGGTGTTTTACATGATTAATGTCCCTTAATACCACTTGTTATCAATCCAACCATCTCTTAAAAACATTCCCCTAAGCCCTACCTCCTATTTTCACCCTCCTTTAGTCATTTCCACCTTCATTATCCCTTCTCTAGCCTAAAATCCTTTCTGATGGATTATGTTACACTATCAACCCTATCAACCTTATACTCTAATTGAGAAAACTTCTTTAGGATTTAGGCTGGCCCTTGGCCAACCTAGATGGACACCTAATTTATTTTTGTCAATAACAATACAAGGTCAACTAGGTCAACCTTGTTGGCCTAAACTTTTGGCAAGGACTAGGGTTAGATCTACCTATATAAACACATCCATTTTTACATTATTAAAGAGACAACAAGAGTTATTTATTCATTTGTATTTATTTACAATCTACTGTTCTATAATTCTACGTAAGGAATCTTAGATTAGGGTTTATACTTGGACAAGAATCTTATCTTGTGGATAAGTCTTGGATGTTTTGGTCTTTCTTAATGATCCTTAAGAAAACAATAACCTCTTGTGAATCACCTTTGGCTAAGGGAGAGATTGAGTCTCGATGGGTTAATCTTCAAGGTAAGTATCTCTAACTTTGATACTCTCTTTATTAGATAGAAGTAGCATAAGTAATGTCTTTTAAATATATTTCTCTCTCCATATATCAGGGTTTTCCTTGTACATATATTAATTAAGATTCTCTTATGCATGTTTAATTTTATGTTTAATAACCCCCACTTTGTGCTACAAGATTTGATGAGAACTAGATTAGATTTTACTTTACTTATTATTAGTTTAGTGAATATGAAAACATAGGAGTTAGTTAGGGTTATTACATAGTTTTTCTTGGATGGAGGCTTTGGAACCCTCCCTAGTGAATTTATTGTGGTAATATATCCCTTGTCTAGGTTTGGTGGATCCATCTTAGTCATGACCCTAAATATCTAATGTGTCCATAATCAAAACTGTAATTAGGATTTACCTTCTCTAAGATAGGATTAATTTCTATACCTTTTGCATTTCACATTGCATACATTCTAGTGAACCCAGCGTGAATCTAACCCTTGTAGCTTTTCTTTCACACTATTATTTTTATCATTTTTAAATTTTTTTTATAGATTTGAAGTAATTTATTGAACTGATCGGTATAGTTCTAACTTTTTATGCATACATTTAACACACAGTCACCTCAAAATAACTCTATTTTATCTGTGCAAGTCTTCATCAACTATAGACTATTGGGTCAAATAGGTTGACATAATACTCTTATTAATTCCAAATTAGCATATAGAGTTGAATAGGTTGACTTTTTCATCTAATTATTTATGCTAACATAGAGATAAACAAACATTTTTGAATAGGTTGACCTTATTTTTTATTATTCTTCAATATATAAGGTTTGGTAGAACTTAGTCAAACCAATCGATCCAATTTTTAGAATTTGAAAGTAGTAATTAAGGCATTTTATTATAAAATTTGTAATCATAACCATATTTAAGCCCACTAAGGTTTCTAACTTTCCTCTCTATCATTTTCGTATTTATTTTAGTTTTTTTTTCACAAGCTAGTAGTCTTTAAAACTATAACCCTACAGCTAACTAGGTCGATTTTATCAACTTTTTTTTGTAATCTATCCTCTATCTGTGAGACATAGTCGACATGTTTAGCTCTATCATTAAATATGTTGATTATACAAAATAGTAACAACCTAGTCAACTCTATTCTATACTATTTACATATAATGTCACCTAAACTAACTCTATAATATTCTCAATCAAGAAATTAACAACTATTTTCTAGTAATTAATTCACATTTCATTTCATTTGTTTGCATGCTTAGAGTAATTCACATAGTATAAATAGGTGGTTTTCAAAATTACCATTCTATTTACACTATTTCACTCTTTTGAACACACTACCAAATCACATAACATTCAAAACACATTTAAACACTTGTCTTCCCAAGTCCTGCCTACTTTAATTTCATCACCAAAGGGGAAGCCAACTTGGTTTTCTAGCCAAGTGTAAATACATAGTTAATGATATATATTGTCAAATAACTTGACACCCTTATCACTATAGCATCATGAAGTAAGGGTGTAAGCCCCAATACCAAGCTAGTATTGTTGCCAACATAGATTCTTTTTATCCCGAACATCTTAAAACCATCCATAGATTGCCTTTTTAGTTCCCTATTTCAACCAACTCTCCTATCACATTTAAATCAACACTTTATAATATTCTAATAGCTCTTAGGATGAACACTTATTTAACAATTACTTTTTAGTTGATTACTTTCTCTATAATCATTACGTGTTGTATTGTAAAAACTTACATTGGATAACATTGGTACAAAGCTTTGTACTATGTGCCCCAATTAGATCACTCACACTTATATAATTATTTATGTGTTTAATTTATTTTCTTTATTCAAACTATCTTACAAAAAAATTCCCCTCTTTTAAAACACTATCATTCTAATCGATAAGTCTCTTATAGACTATATATTTTTTCCTACCTATAATACATAGTCAACTAGCATGACTATGTCTCTTATCTTTATATTTAACCCTATGTCTAGTAGTTCATATTGACCTATATGACTTTTTACCCTTTCCATTTTATATCTTCATTGTACTATATCAAGACATTCGACTCTGTACCTGTTGTCCAACCCTACTCTTCTGTCTGGCCAACTTAGTTCTCTATTTGGCTGACTTTGTCCTTTATTTCTCTTTATTCTTACTTCCCTCTTGTTCCTTTCATCAAGCATCATGAAATACCTTATCATAATCTTATTGGACAACCTAAATATATTTAGACACTATATGGGGTATTATTTTCTCCCTTTATTTACCTCCCAAGAGAATTCTCACTCTTAGAGCACTTCTTCCATTCCTTCATCTATGGATTGTAACTTGGTTCAAATCATGTCTGAAGATGAAGTAGGTAGATCATATATTTTATACATATTTAGAGAATTCCCATATTCAAGCATCTCAACACAATATGGGCATGATTAACACAAGTCTATCTAATAACCCCACTAGTAATCCACCTCTTAATAACCCTCTCCATAATATGAATTCAATGAGTTTTCCTATAAATTCCAACTCATCAATTGACATAACACAACTTATTGCACAAGTTGTGAAATAAATTAACATAATACAAACATCTAAAACCTCCCAAATGATGTAATTACAACATCATTTGATCAATATGGATAATCAAACTCTAGTTTTAATCCATCAAAATAATCAAAAATTTATTCCTCCACCTCTTAGAGATGTTGTAAGAAATTTTATTCCATAACCTATCATGAATAAAAAGATTATTAAAAACATACAAAACAAGCCTTTAACTCCTTTCGTTATTTCCATTGATATTGGTAACATATCTCTAACTATCAAGCATGATGGTACTAAACACCTTGCATATTTTCTTAAGTCATTTGGAAATATTTATAAAGAGTGGATCCAAACTAATACATTTTCGACCACTAAACCCCTAGTTAAAACCTTCACTAGTGATGTATTGGAATGGTATAACTAACTTCCCTAATATTCTATGTAGAAACTAGAGGATTTAGTCAATCCTTTAGTTAAAGAATTTTAACACAATGACCTTCTGAAAAATTACCTTAGCCATTTCATCAATGCTAAGCAATCTCCCACTAAATAAACTCATGATTTTATCAAATGATGGAAATCTTTGGCCCACAAGGCCAACCATAACATGACTAATGATAATTTATTTAAACTATTTATAATTTATTTAATTCTTTCTCTTCAATATAAGGTTTGAATATTTTCCCCTCAAATGATTAATGAAGCTCTTGACCAAGACAAGATTCAAGACTTTTTAATGAAGCAATTTGAACCTAATACCAAATTCCTTAAGGGATATTTTCAAACCTATACCAATGCAATCACTAGCAATACTCCTCAAACTAAACCAAGAGTTGTTAAGGAAAACAATCCCCCATCTCCTCACACACCATTAAATGTGCTACAAATGAAACAATTAACACCCTCTAAACCATTTACTTATCCCAATAATCCTCATAGATGGTATGACCCTAATCATTGTTAGTTCCATGTTGACATTGGTCATTACCATAAAACTTGTAAAGGGATTACCAAATTTATTGTCTCATATATGCTTGGTGATTTCTTCAATCATGAATCCATGATCCAACTCCATCATCAAGAGTATAACACCACTTTTCAAAAATGACAATCTCCCAAATCTTCTTCTTCTTTTAATAACCAAAAATCATTTTTCACATATAACACTCAACACCCTTCCAAGGATTTTTGTGCCATTGATGTTGAATATGATGAATATTACAATAATTATTAATATGTTAATGTAACTAAGGTTAATTATCACTGAAAACTAGCTCATAAAATTATGTCACTAGTCTAAGAAGCCATTTTATAAGAGTAACTTCTTAAAGATACTAAAACCACTCATCTAGATTCAAAAGCTAATAAGGAACCATATCCTTTTGAACCACCAATCACTTTGATTCCTTTGAAGACCACCTTACCTTCTAAACCTCACACTAGTTCTTCTTCTAAATCCCTTTGGAACTTCTTAGAATATATCAACTCTATGCCTTAAAATATTCCTCTTATGTAGTTAGTCCACACCTCCCCTTATCATCACAAGTTATTTATGCAAAAATTGAAATAAAATGAAGACCCATATTTTGTTTAATAAGAAACACCCTCTCTTGAGCCTCAACCTACCAACATGCATACCATCAAATCCATTTATCCTTCTTCCAAACCTTCCATTGAATTCCTTTAAGAAGACATGATTAATGATGATATCCTATTTCATGTTGATGATCCACCCCTATTCATTAAAATAGCCATTAATACCACCCTCATTCGTAAATTTTTATTATACAAAGGGTCTAGTATTAATTTGATATATTTTGGGATCATCTAATAACTTGGATATAATAAAGACCATCTCAAGCAAACCCACTTAACATATCATGGATTTTATAAAAATAATCAAAAACCACTTCATTGTATTTAGATTCCCATTATAACTAGAACTAAAACTATTCAAACTAATCTTATGGTCCTTGATTTACCCCTCTCTTACAATGTACTCCTAGGATGACCATGGACTCATAGAATGAGGGTTATTTCTTCTTTTGGTAGCCAATGTATCAAGTTCATGTATAACCAAAAAATGTATAAATATGAGGCCAATCCTAACTATTGGAATATTCAACTTCCCAATCCTAAATCACAATATCACATTCCTACCATTAAAATAATCAATGGTGTTCCCTTACATGAATACATCAACAACAATATGGAATTACATGTCACTATTATTGTTTTAGATGATGATGAACCTAATGATGTAGAACATACTTGTAACACTACTAAGCTACCTCCTTACATATCATAGTGGATTCCTCTTTATTTATTACCTTGTGATTGCACCATCCCTCTCATTTATGAACTCACTAATTTTGCCTTCCATGCAATGCTCAGGATGCCTCTTACCTAGAAGATGCCTTTGTATGTAATGATTATGGAGTGGCCAAATTATTCCAATATCCTTTAATCATGTCTCCATGTAAACTCATTAATCTAAGTATTTTCCCTTATAAAACTCCTCTTGAATATCAAGCATGTATAATTTATCCAACCTATGATGATAACTACATCATGTCCCAAGCTTAATCATGAGACTTGGATGTTCAAAATTATTAAAAAATGTTTTACCAAATACATGATTTCAACCATGATGTTCATACCATTTACACTACCTATGAGTTAAATCCTAAAGGTTATATGCCTCTAGTTAATTCTCTACTTATTGATAATCCTTAGGTGGTAGAATAAGTCCTACCTTCTGAATCTCCAGTAATTCCTACATCTTCTATACCACCTACATATTCAATCCTTGCATCCAATTCTTCCCCCATCAATAAAGTTAACAACAAACTAACCAAATCTAATCAACCTTTTTCCCATACTCCCTTTACTCTCGAGATTACATTAGATGCCAAGGCCATAGATGCACATCAGATACATTCTGAATATGACTACCATGGTAATCAAATTATTGATCTCAAAGTATATGTTGAGTATTATGGTCCTCTTCCCAATCTTCCTAGTGATGAAGCCATTCTTGAATTGATTCATAACTCCCTTGACAACATCACAAAATCAAGAATTTCAAAACTAAATCCCCTTATATCTTTATCTAATGCACCATATCAATTCTAAGATGATAATGTTATGTTTATCAAGGAAACTATTCAAATCGAATATTGTACCCTATCATTCCCTCGACCAATTATAGTTTCTCATGAATTCACACCAACTGAACATGATAACTTCAACTTATTCTTCAATAAATATCATGAGACTTTTTATTGGTCCTATAAGTACATGCCTGGTATTGACCCTAGCATCATGGTGCACAATATCATCACTTACCCTAATGCCAAACCTATGTGATAAAATCAATGAATTTTTTTACTAGAAGTTTCAACTTTATACCATAAAGAAATCATCAAGCTTATCAATGCTAAGTTTATCGATATCATGGAATATTTAGAATGGGTTTCTAACATTGTACCTATTTGAAATAAATTTTCTATGGTCATTCACATCTACATTGATTTCAATAATTTCAATCTTTCTTGTCCCAAGGACAATTTCACTCTATCTCATATCCATGCCATTATCAATTCAACTTCTAGTTATGAAATGTTTTCCCTTATGTATGGTTTCTTGGGTTATAACCAAATCCATATTACCCGAGAAAACCAACATAAGACCACTTTTACCATTAAATGGGGCACTTATTTCTATGTTAAAATGACCTTTTGCCTTAAAAATCCTAGATCCACCTATCAATGGGCAATGACTCACATCTTTCATGATCTTATTCACAAGATTTTAGAGACTTATGTGGATGACCTCATTGAAAAATATAAAAGACTCAAGACTCATCTCTCTGATCTTGTTGTCATCTTTGATCGCCTCATTAAATATAAAGTTAGACTAAATCTTTAAAAGTGTGTTTTTAGTGTCACATCTGACAAACTATTAGGATTCTTAGTCTCTCTTCGTAGCATTGACATTGATCCTATAAATATAAATTATATTGTCAACATGCCCATCCATTGCTCCATTTTAGATATTCACACTTACCTCAATAAAATTGGGTCAATTAGATGGTTTATCCCCGAAATGGCTCACTATATCTATTCTATCAATTCTCTTCTTAAGAAAGGTAATTCCCTATAATGGAAGGATCCTTATCAAAAAGAATTTGATAATATGAAAGAATCTTTACTTCATCGACCTACTCTTCATCCACCTTCAAATTATTGTCTATTAATATTATATACCTCTTCCACACCCATATCAATTGGGATAATGATTTCCCATCAAGATGATACTAGGATGGAATATGCCATATGCCATCTATTATATTAGTCAGGGCCTCATCGACTATGACAAACATTATACAAAAGTAGAACATGATTGCCTCACCATATATTTTATTGTTGAAATTTTTTGACATTGCATGCTTTATCAAGCCACTTACATTATTCTTCATTATGATCCCTTCGTCACTTATTCTCCAAAGCATTTCTTCTTGGAAATCGAGTTGGAAAATGGATGGTCCTTCTCATGGAATTTTATCTCCAAATTATTACACAAAAAAACTATTAAAGGACAAATCATTTCTAATAAACTTATCATAGCTCCAATCCCATCTACCGACCACCTTCAAGATAATCTTCTTGACAATAATATTCTCTATATTGAAGTTATCAACCAAGCCATATATTTTAAGGGTTACTTCCATAATTTCACTGCTGAATTTGAATCAAGTAATCTATAAGAATCCTCTATCTTCCTTGACACTACTAAAAAAAAATTAGTTATTAAAGATTTTCTTAAAATTACTATCAATTTACATGAAGATACTTGGATTCTTAATTTTGATGGCACCAAATGTATTCAAGAATCTTGGTAAGTTGTATCCTTACTAGTCATTTTGGTAAAAGTATCCATTTAGCATTTCATTTCACATTTTATGTCACTAATAACATAACATAGTTTTAATCCTTAATCTTAGGCATGTGAGTAACCCTTGATATAAATATCACATATATTCATGTTTTAGGTGACTCCCAATTCATTTATTTCCAAGTAAATGGTGATTATCAATGCAAAATAAAAATTCTCATTTATTATCATAAAATCATCACTATCTTTGCCAAATATTTTGATTCTTTTACCATTGATCCTATCCTTTGAGATCAAAATTCTATTTCTGATTCACTTGTTTCTTTAATATCTCTTTTTCATCCACACCAAGTTCTTACCAATCCCACTTTTCTTATCCAAATAACAAAATCCCCATTTTCTCTTCAACCATAAGATTCACTCATTAAAAGCATCAAGGTCATCACCCTTTGACAAAGCCCATGGTACAAATATATTATTAAATTTATTGAACACCAAACTTATCCTCTAAACATTGATTCCTAGTAAAAAAATTGCATTAGGAAACAAGCTTTTAAATATTTATTGCAATATAACATCCCATATTATCTCAATGATGAAGGCACCTTGCTTCCCTATGCTATGAAATAATATCTTACTCCTTTTATTGAACAAGCACATGGGGGAATTTATGATGGCCACTATAACATACATGATACAACCCATAAATGCTTACTGATGGGATAAATTTGGCCCACTCTTGAAAAGGATGCCATAAAATTTGATAAAAAGTTTACCCCTTACCAAATTCATGATGATATAATTCATGCACCCCTACTAAAGATTCAAATCATGGAGTATCCCTATCCATTCTCCATGTGGGTATTATATCTCATATGCAAATTACCTTGATCTTAAGATGTGCATATCTTTATAATCGCATCCACAAAATATTTTAACAAATGGGTTAAGGCTATGCCCCTCATCAATGTCACTAGTACCACCATTTACAAATTCATCCTTAATAAATTCATTTTATGCTTTAGTATCCCTCATACTATAATTTTAGATAATGGTGGTACCTTCAAAAATAAAGATGTCAAATAGCTCTGTGTTAATTTTAAAATCAATGACAATTTTTCCACACCCTACCATCCATAATGTAATGTCCAAGTTGAAGAAAATAATAAAATTATTAATAAAATACTCCAAATATAATTAATTATACCCACATGGATTTACATATTCATATATATCCCCCTCTTTAGGCCTATTGCACTAGCATACACACTGCCATCGGGGTAAAACCATTTTCCCTAGTTTATGATTCTAAATCAGTCCTCCCATTAGAAGTTGAGATTACATATATTTTTATCTCTCTTAATTATACATTATACTTGATGAATATTTAAATGAAACTTTCCTTCATGTTCTTTATCTCCTTGATGAACACCATCTTTCTAATTTGCAACACAATTGTCAATGCAAGGCTTGTATTACCAAGCAACATAATAAACAAGTTAAGGTTCCCACTTTAATGTTGGTGATCTTATCCTTAAATTATATTATACTCATGAAAAATAAGTTAAATACACCCAAAAATGGTGGGGACCTTATTTAGTCAAAGTCATCCTTGTTCTAAGCACCTATAGCCTTATTGAAGGCCATACTTTCAAAGAACCCACCAATGCATAATTCCTAAAAATGTATTTTGCCTAAATCTCCCCCTTCTTATCATACTTGCTATATGTTATGTTTATAATAACTTTTATAATATAGTTACATGGATCTCACCCTCTATAACAATTCTCTCTTTTCATAAACCTTAGTCCTTCACTTTGGTCGTTTGCTTTCCCCTTTATCATGAGTTGCATTGTAAAACTATGGATAGGTCCCAGTCTTCCTCATGATTTTCCATTTTTGTTCCCCTTTATTTTATTTTTAAATACTTTTTATAACCCCTTGGGTTTATATTTTGTGAGTTGTAGTGTACGACCATGGATAGGACCTATCCTTCCTCACAAATACCATCTCTATATTATTTGCTTTCTACATGATTTGTGCACCATCACGGGTTTCTCTTTTATGAGTAACAGTGTAAGACCATGGATAGGACCTGGCCTTCTTAAAAAAATAACCATCTTTCATTAAGTATTCCTTGTCTAGAATGTCCTTTTTAATGATTCTAAGTTTATGATCCTTGTTCTCAACTTTGGGGATTTTACTTCTTTGATAGATAAAATTAGCACAACAAACTGTGTTAACATGTTTTCCTACATTTCTCTCATTATTATGATAAGAAATTACACTCTACTATAATTGTATCCCATTTCACCCTTTGTCACATTTTTTTGATTTGAAGTAATTCAAATTGTTTCATATTTCATTCCTCTTGATTTCCTTTCCTTTCACTCCACATTGGCTAAACCAAGGTCGAAGTCAAGATGGCACTTTTATTTTACCTACATTAAAAAAACTCTTAGATTCCATGCTCTCTAATTTTTCTCTTAGGAATCAAGTCCCAAGTATTCAAATAAAAGTCATATTTATCACCCATGTTTAATTTTCTAAATCTGTATGGAGGAGGAATCAAAAAATCCATCAATAAAGTGAAAATCTAAATCATTTAAAATAAAAGGTGATGATATACAAAAGGAAACATACAAATGTCAAAAAAGTCAAAAACACACCAAAAAATGTGATTACAAGAACATTTCCTATCTCTAATTGAAGTTCAAACTCCATAGTTGGCCTCATGATAGAGTTGAGGTCCATTAGGGTGTGGTAGGCTAGTAGATTGGAATAGGAGAATTCAACAAAATTAATGGTGCTATCTACTTTCTCACATAAGTATCCAATATTCATAGTAGACCAATGACTTTATAAGAGGTCTTGAAGAGTAGGGAACACATTATGGGAAGGTAGGTCCATTTTAATTTTCATGCATATAGCCTTCATGGGATGATATACCTATTACATTTATTGATCAAAGACATGTGTGGCTAAGATAATTTATTTAGATTCCTTAAGGTCAAATGTCCTCTTATTTTGACAAACCTAATTTGAGTATCTTGACTTCGATAAAGAGTTCCTCTACCTTAGTTTTTCCTTCATTTTCTCCTCCACCTATTTCATTTAAAAAAAGTGTGATTCTAAATCTATTTTACCTCTTATTCACATCTTAAAACCATGATATAATTAATTTATTTCAATTTTATCTATATTTAGAACAAAATAATATGTTTGAGCAACTATGGATTACATTCTTTACACCATGATTCTACATTCCATCATCACTTTACTTTCTTTTACCACTTGTTATTGTCAAACTACACTTTTTATAGACCCCTGAGTCCATTTATACTTTCATGTTCTTTTTCCATTATCGAGTGGGGTTCATTTGTTACTTCTCACTCATCAATGTTATTTTCTCTTTTATGCACCTTTCTCCTTTACTATTTGAGTAAGGATTGTTACTGCTCACTCATCAATGTTGTTTTACCATTTTTTCTTGTCGATATTTTCTCAAGGAAATATTTTTACTAATTTTACATTAATGTTTTATTACCATAATTTTTGACACATAACCTTGGTTTGACTTGGTTCATTTTGCCTTTCTTAATTCTAGTTTAATTATTTATATTTTTAGGTCTTTAGTAGCGTTAGATTTTTGGTTACTTTATTTGCTCTAATGTTGACTCGGTCATTTGGTCTAACATAACATTTATAACCTTAGCTTACCAAATTTTCAAGTATGTCTCATCCACATAGCATCAATTATCTTGGATTTCCTACATTTGTTTATTTTTGATCTTTAATTTTGTATCCTTGGGTTTGTTGAAAGCAGTCTTTGTGACCTCCATAATCAAAACTAAAAACATAGAAGACAATCATTCATTGATAAAGGTAAGTCAAGGTACGCATACATTACTTTTATTTTTAGTTATTTCCCTTTTCATCATTTAAATTTTATTTATTTTTGCTTTAAAATACTACAATATTTCTTAGCTTTAGTGTTGTTTGTTGTTATGTTCTTTTATCAAAGCACCATCCCCTATTACACTTGAGTGACACATGATGAAATTCGAATGGGGCATATATATACATAATATTTTTTAACTTTATCAATTATTGATTCTTTCTATCTTACAAGAACCTATCAAGTCTCAATCTCTCTATGTGTATGAATTAAAGGGTGCATTGAGAAAGGGGTGGGACAACCATTAGTGTTTCTCATTATTGTTGTCCCTTACTACCAATTTTTATCAATCCAACCATCTCCTATAAATATTCCCCTAATATTTTCATCCTATTTTTCACCCTTCTCTAGTCATTTTACACCTTGATTAGCCCTTCACTAACTTAAAATCCTTTCTGATGGTTTACATTATCCTTTTAGCCCCATCAACTTTATACTATAATTGAGAAAATCTATTTAGGATCTAGGTCAACCTTTGGCTAACCTAGACCAAGACCTAATTTATTTTTGTCAATAATGATACAAGGTCGATTAGGTTGATCATGTTAGCCTAAAATTTCAAAAAGGACTAGGGTTGGATCCACCTATATAAACACATCCATTTTACTATTCTTAGAGATACAACAAGAGTTAATTATTCATTTATGCTTCTTTACAATAATCTCTTACACCATTCTAATTGATGAGTCTTATCTTAATGTTGATACTTGGAGAAAAATATTGTCTTGTGGAGAAATCTTAGATTCTTTGCCCTTTCTTAGTGATCCTTACAAACCATAACAACCTCTTGTGAAGCACCTTTGGCCAAGGGAGAGATTGAGTCTTGATGGGTTCATATTCAAGGTAAGTATATATAATTTTTGTCCTCTCTTTAGTAGATAGAAGTAACATAAGTAATGGCTTTTGAATATATTTCTCTCTCCATGCATTAGGGTTTTACCTATACATAACTTAATTAGGATTTTCTTATGCATGTTTACTAACCCCTAATTTATGCCACAAGCTTTGGTGAGCACTAGATTATATTTTTCTTTACTTGTTATTAGTTTAGTGAATATGAAAACATAGTACCTAATTAGGGTTATTGCATAGTTTTGGTTGACTAGAGGCTTTGGAACCCTCCATATTAAATTTATTTTGGTAAGAGATCCTTTGGCTATGTCTACTAGATCCATCTTGGTCATGAACCCAAATATCTAATGTATCTACAATCAGAAGTGTAAGTAGGATTTATCTTCTCTGAGATAAGATTGATTTATATATCTATTGCATTTCCCATTTCATATAATATTTATTCAATCTAGGTGGGTATGTCTCACTCTGAAGGAAGGCACTCATGGTCTTAGTCCAATTTTTTGGGGTGCCTTGATCTCCTAGTTGGTCTTTGCAAAAAACAAGAAATACATAAGTCTTTATTTTTCACATTTTATACTAGCTACTAGCACAACCCTTATCCATGTACTATCTTAGTGACTTGGATATTTATGTCTTATTCCATCATATTTATGATCTAGTTAGATCTCTTCTCATTGGTATCCCTATTAAGAAAAACCTCTTTTACACCTATGTGCAAAACCATGAGTTAGATCCTATTATTGGAGAGCATGTGTCTAAAATTCTTAAAAACCCTTATGATTGTGAGAGCATGTTTCTCCATCAATTTTTAGTGAAAATCATAATCCTTGAGCACCTAGATAAACAAAGTAATAGGCTACTCCATATGATTATTATTCTATTGTATAATAATGGTTGAGATGCCTTCATCTTTTCCAAATTCATAAATGATGAAATACTTACTATAATCTAGGTTGATCAAGGTGGGAGCCTATGCAATAGTTCACTTTATTGTCTCAAAATTGATTTTGTCTTCCAGGGTCCAGTTGAATGCAATGCCTTTCTTGAGCATTATTTTAAGGGGCTTGGTTAGAGTATCAAAGTGTGGTATGAACCTCCTGACAAAATTTATTCTTCCCAAGAAGTTTTGAAGACTCTTTTTTTGACTTAGGAGAGGGAGGGATGAGATTCCCTTGACTCATTATGGATCAATTATGAGTCCATCTTTGGAGATGATGTGACCAATAATATTACTTTCATGGACATTGAACACACACTTATTTTGGTTTAAAGAGATCCCAAACTCCTGACACCTTTTGAGTAATTACTCTAGATAGCCCAAGTGATCCTCTGTAAACTTTAAAAAAATAGTTATATCATCAAGGTAGACCGAGATGATTTTATCAATAAGTCTAATGAATTTCATATCCATTTTTATTTATAATGTCACTCCTATATTTGTCAATCTAAAAGGCATCTTATGATATGTAAAGCTTTTCAAATTAGTAGTGAATGCATTATTAAAGCAATCATAATTTTGGGTAAGTATCTAGTTATAGCCTAAATAATCATCCAACAGTGAGAATCTCTCTATGCTTATGACCATTTATAGGATTTTCTCCATTAGTGGGAGGGGGTAGTTATCCTTGGGGGACATGTTCAAATCATTCAATTCTATGCATAATTAGATTTCTCCACTATTCTTTCATGTTGGCACTAGGTTATACACCCATGAAGAGTGCTTGATTGGAAATATTATACAAGCTTCGATGAGTTTTGAGAGCTCATTCCTCATTAAAGGCTTGAGTTTAGGATTGAATGACCTTTATATATTCTTGACTAGATTTGTGTTGAGGTCGAGTTCAATGGTATGTTAGGCTAAGCCTAGATTAAAGTGCTTGAGGTCTTTATAGCTCCATGAAAATATATCACCATACCTATTTCTAAGCTCAATGAGTCTTTTTATTTTATATGGGGAGATTATTTTACCTACCTTCAAGACCTTGCCATCAAAAATGGTCACTTACACAAAGATATCCTCTTTGACTGTCATGTTTTGCTTCTCAACTTTGAGTTGGATGTCAAAGTTTAATATGCTTTCTAACATGAAAAATACCTTAATTATATTTTTTCCATTTAATTTAATGATTTTATCATCATATTGTGGTTGATTTAATGTTTTTTTCATGGCATTAAATTCTCCTTCATCTTGTAAGAAGTTGGCGATCTATTCATCACTCTTAAACACCTACTAATTATTTATGTTATCTAAGATTATAAGCTTGACCATGAGATCTATAAGTTGTTTGGAATATTTCCTTACATTATGTAGAATGTCATACTTCACACTTATGGTTATGAATCTATCAGTATCATGATTCTATGCCCTTAGTATATAATAGATATTGAAGGCATCAAATCCTTTGATCATATCCCATACTCTGTGCTTGTAAATTTTTGGCAAGTTATTCTTAGACATATCATATGCCTAAATATAGTTCACAACCAATTTATTATCTATAAATATTTATATTGATTTGATCCCCTTCTTTTACACTAATTAGAGACCCTGAATCACTACCTCATACTTTGTAACATTAATTGTGTAGCTAAAATATAACTTGAATGCATGAAAATATATATCCTTCTAAGGGGAGACTAACACAACCCTAAATATAATTCCATTTTTATTATGGGAAATATCAAAATACAACTTCATTATGCCTTCATAATCCTCTTATACCTTGATGAGATCTAGCAATACATGGTTTTATTCATGAATGCAGTAGGCCCCTAGTCCCATCTCTTCTACATTGTCATATGAGTCATACTCATAATGATTGCATGCCTATATATCAAATAATTCATCTATAACCTTTTAAAGTGGTGTGGTAACCTCATCAAGGACTGTGATATCCTCTTTATTGAATATTGTGTAGTTTATTTTAACTAGGCTATGAGAGTATAGTTGCACATGAATTTTGAAGATAGGTTCATCCTTAATGGTCACCTTGATCCCATATCTAGTTTGGAGTAGCATGTGAGAGAAATAAAATGATAAGTATCAACCCATCTTGGCTATGAAATCTCAAAAAAGACATTACAAAGTATAGGGGAAGATTAATGGCTACAATTTCTTGTGTAATGGAAAATATCAAACAGACATGTAAAGTGAGGTGCAGGTGCTTGATGATCCCCACAATCTTAACTCTCATGTCATGAAATTATATTATGATTTTGGAAATAAGATAGTATACTACACCTAATGTGTCTAATATCTTCTTTGGCATCACTAAGATGCTAACACTTGAGTCTATAATGCAACTATGTACTAGATGTTTATCAATGATCAAAGAAATGTAGAATGGAGTCATCTTGCTACTTCCATCTGTTTCTTCCTCCCTTTGTTGACATAAGCTTGTAGGGACAATGGGCATAGTCTACAATGGATCATGCACTTAGAAATTATTTAGAGCATCCTGTATCAAATTATTTTGAGAAGGAATAACAAGAACATCTCATATTATTACATTTAGGCTTGTCTTCTTCATTTTATCGACTATATTAAAGGGGATCTAGAGAACCTTTTATATGATTTTTAATATTATCCTCTTCTCATACTTACACATTAGTTTGAGGCTAAATCTCTCTATACACCTAATTAGTCTACACCAAAGGTTACATAAGTGTTTTCACTTGGGTATCTACGCACTAGACTTGGGGCATAGAAGTTAAAGGCACTAAAGAAGATAATTCCTCCACCATTTCTCTATTTATAAGCCTTGTGTTAAAATTAAATGGGTTTCTTCCCATACTTGGAATATCACTTTGATTTATGTAAGCAAAGTCTCCTTCTTGCCAGTTTACAAGAGTGGATTCACTTTGTTCATACACTTGTGCTAGAGTTCCCTCCCTTTATAGAACTATAATATTCAGTTGTGCTTGAGACTATGATAGATTTTATACCATGATCACTTTATTCAATGTTCTATTTACATAGTTGGTCTAATTATGTGGTTAATTACACATAACACACCATTCATAGTACTATGCCATATTTTTATACATGGGCATGATGGCTCTAGAAGTGATGATAACATTGGGATTTTATGCATAGGGAAACCTATTATATGTAAGTTGGTTTTAAATATGCATACCACCTTGATAAGGAGGCCTATTTGATTGATATGGCTGGTTAAAAGATGATAAGGCTTGTAATGTTGTGCTTTCTACCTTTTGAATGCCACTATCTCATTTTCAAAGCTCTGTAATAATGATTTGACTTTGTGTAGCTCACTCGAAGGTGTAGTCAATGGAGTAAGAGAGATATTTGAAATAGGGATGGGTGTTAGGATCATAATAAAATATGAGACAAGTTGACTTGTGGATGAGATCTTAGGAAACAAAGGCATAGGGGTCCTAGGTGAAATATTTCCACCTTGAGTCAAATAATTCTCTATGCATAAAATAACCTCATATGCATCGAAAACCAAAATTCCTCCCATGGATTTGTAGACACCAAAATCGTGTCGACTCCCCTGGTCATTCCCCGTCTTATTCTTCTTCGCCTATTTAACCCTTGTCGATCACTTGTTCCACCAACCTTGACCCTGGCAGCATGTAAAAATGAGCACAGAGCTAAAGCTAGACTCTATCCCCATTATGCATCTACCGACGACGGTCTTTACCCAGCCGATGTCACCGACGTCGGTCACCTATCGGCCGACGTCAGCAATCCTACCGATGTCGGTCACCTTGCCGTTATCCGTTATCAGTTATCATTCGGTTTCCCGAAACGGTTGGCGAACCGTCTCTGGAACCGTCTCCCGCCTTCATCAGCGTCTGCCAACCATTCGAAAGGCCATCCCGAACGCTATTCAAAACGCTGATCAATCGAACTCGAGCAATTATTCAACCAACCTGTGAACTCCGACATCAACACTCTCGGCATCAACCAATCTGCATTCAATCCGGCACTGCACAGACAACTCCAACTATGGTTTTCATCGCGTCTTCTGGCAGGTAAGTATTTATTCTATTTATTTTATTTCTTCCTTGGTTATTCTTTATCAGTTCTGTCATCCCAAACCACAGACCCAGCATCCCTCATTTATATCCCTGCCTCTGTCTAGACTTAAACCCCCAGACTCTGTTCAGACCCGACCTGACCTTGCCCAGACCCTGTCTCGACTCTGTTCAGACCCAACATCCCTCGTTTACATCGCTGCCCCTGTCCCAACTCTCTCAGACCTTGCCCAGACCCTGTCCCGACTCTCTCAGATCCTGTCCCAAACCTGTTCAGACTTTTCCAGTACCTGCCCCTACCGACGCTGGTCACTACCCCGACTGACGACGGCACCTCAATCGACGTTGGCACCTTCCCTAACCGACGCCGGCATCACAGAGACCGACGCCGGTGACTGTGCAGAACAGTGCTGCATATCAGGTATGCACTTTTATTTTATGTCATTTATTTCTGTCATTATTATCTACTTTCATCCAATATTCTGCTTTTTTATCAGTGGGTTGATATCCTTCTAGGAAGTCTTCGTACTTCCGGGATCGGGCGTTCGCCTGACAGCCCACCATATCTTTGACTAACGTTTTTCCGTGTTTTAGCCTTTTCTTCGCAGGTGTCATTCCTCCACAGCAAAAGAGGAGAATCTTTCAACGTCTGATTTCGGTGCGCACGACTTTATCAGGTACTTCTAGCCTTGACCATTTCTTTTAGTTTCTTTATTTCTTCTTTTGAATGTAGAAAGCAATTTTGAATAGAAACATTCTGGCACGCCCGGTGGGATCCTAGGTCCTCCTTGGGTTCTTTCTTTCTTTCGTTCATTTAGGTGCATTAGGTTTCTTCCTTTTCACCTCCTTTCGTCTCTTCTTAAACGACATCATAAGCAGAACTAAAACGAACATTTCTTTCTTTCTTGCACTTCTAGACTAGCTAAAACTCATATTCTTCGACTCTTTCTCCATTCGCCTTCATACGAACAAACATTTCAACTTGGGCATTAAAACACTTTGCATTCATTTATGATTGCCTGCATCTTTTAGACCACACATAGTAATTAAACCGCATATTGAATTAATCTAGATCACTTGATGTTACACGACCAAACCACCTACACAAAACAAACATAAAACTTACCTGAGACAAGGCCCGACTGGGATTTCATCCCCCAGCGGATACCTTACCCGTCCCGGTGACCCTACTTGGATTTCATCACCAAGGGGGAAGCCCACTCCGTTCTCTGGTGGAGGATAAACTCTAGTGGAAGTATATTTTGGCTAAGCGAAACCAGCTAACCACTGGAATCGTGAAGTGAGGGGAGCTTGCTCCTTAGCACCAGGCCTGTACGGAAGCTAACACAGATTTCTTGAGCACCATAACAAAACCCGAAACCATCCATAGACTACTTCTTCTAGGACCCGACTCACAAATCCAATCTTCCTCTACACACATATTCTAAGGCATAAGCCACTGTAATCCTAATAATTTACTTCTAGGGTTTTAGGATCTGCTTGTGTCTTGATCTTTTTGGTTCTTATCTGCTTGTTTGAGCTTGTGAGGACGTTCTTCCTTGCCTTGAATGGTTCTGACTCGTAGCCAAGCCAAGGCTCTAGTCGATCACGCGAGGCATCATCCTCTTCCATCTACCCCGCCTATAACCAACCCTATAATGGAGTTCAACTCGGAAACTGAAAGAACTCCTACCAGACCATCTCCGACCCGAACGCCTATTATCCCAGAAGGGGACCAAGAATTCACACGATTCTTGGACCTCAATACCAAAGCCCTGCAACACTATCTCGCGAATAGCCAAACGCGAGACCCCTTTGGCAATCCAATTTATGGAATGCCAACTTCTCTCCTCGAGACTGCGGTCGTATCAACGACATCCGTAGTCCAACCCTTAGACACCCAGGCTGTTGCCTCAACCAATGACCAACCTATCACCAACCATCCAAGTGTGGCCTCTCCTTCCATCGTTGGGCCCACTTTCACCGGGGTTTCGGCCCCCAATCAATCTCAGTCCACTCAACCACTTTCTACCCCCTTTCAAAACCTGGTCGTCTCTATTCCGCCCACCCTTACTCCTATCAACACTAGGGTGGCTACCCATCCGTTAGCCCATGTTACCTCTAACCAACCTCCCATGACAACATCAAACCTAGCCATGCCTTCCATCCAACCATCCTTAGTTACTTCTTCTGTCCCTACGACTAGTCATCCGTACGTTGCGCCCTTATTGGTACAACCGACTACGTCGTATACCTCTTCCAGCCTCTTTCAAGCGCCTTATAATCTAGGAGGCGCTCCACCCGCCAATCCGTTAGTAGATATTATCAAGATGCTGATGGATAAAATGTCCAACCTAGAGACCTCCATTACCGGCTCACGCAACACTCTCTCGTATGAACAAATCTACAACGAACCCATCCATCCTTCCGTCCCCATCAGACCATATCCCAACCAGTGGGAACTTCCTAAGTTTTCTCATTTCCAGAGCAAGGAAGACCCACAACAACATTTACAGGCATTCAGACATGCCTGTTACCTTATCGCCCACGACGATGCATTGCTCTTACGCACGTTTCCCATGTCTCTCTCAGGTGCTGCACTTGACTGGTACAGCTCTCTTCCTAGCCATTCCATCCTCACGTTCACTCAGCTGGCCCAGCTCTTCCTCGATCATTTCTCCATCAATATCACCAAGAAAGTCTCTATCACAGACCTCTATTCTATTCGCCAGTTCGAGGATGAATCTATTGCTGATTTCGTCGCTCGGTGGAGGAGCCTTATCAATCAACTTTCATTTTCCTTACCTCAGCCTGAGCTTATTGAACTTTTCTCTCAAGCCTATGCTAAACATATTTCTTCTACCTTGAGGGTTCAAACCTTTCGCACTTTTGACGAAGCCTTCACGATGGCTCGTAAACTTGAGTTACGTGCCGTTGAGGAGAATAAAGTCAAGTTGCGGAGTAAGAATCCCAACTCCAAAATCAATGACCCTTCTTCTAAGCCCTCCTCGTCCAATCCTAAATCTAAAGCTTCAGCAAATGTTGTGGTTGTTAGATCTTCCTCTTCTTCGCCTTCAACTAATCAACCTGAACCATCTACGTCCATGAGCGCCACTCGCCAATTTTAGCAGAGATACATACAGCGACAGTTTACTCCACTTGGAGAATCATACGCGTCTGTGCTGGAAAAACTCGTCAAACAAGGGGCCATCAATCTCCCTCAGATCCAACCTCCACCACAATTTGATCCCTCACGCGCCATCCCTGCGTGGTATAGGGAGAATGACTTCTGCCACTACCACCGTGTTAAAGGTCATGACACGGGCAACTGTAAAACCCTTAAAAACATAGTCCAAGACATGTTGGAAAAGGGTGACCTCATCCTCAACAATCCTAACGCCCCTCCTAATCAGGGTATCGATATCTTCAAACAACCATTCCCTAATCATCCACCAACCCAAAACAATGTCCAGACCTTGACTGACAATACCCATGAACATAATATTCGAACAGTCAATACGGTCTCACCCCTCATTTCTAACCAACCTCAAGAGGTGAGTTCATCCATCAGTCCATCACATGTGGACGAACCTCTTTCTCCGGCTAGTTCTCCCTCAACTTCTCTCATTTTGGAGGACGCTTCGACCTTACCAGCACCGTCGGTTTCACCATCTTCCTTCTTGCTGCCCATGGAGGACCCAACATTTCCTACTCCTCGACCACAAGTGGAGGGCACTATCATCCCTGTCCTTTACCCGCTTGAGGAGCCTCATTCTCCAGTTTCTTCTCCACCCAGGGAAGAACCTATTTCTCCTTCGTCTCCAACCAAACATAAACCTGTCACAACTTCACCATGCTTTGGGCCCGAGACTACTACATCCATCTCACCTTCAGTCCCACAACCATTGGCATCTTCTCAAGATCCTAAACCTCATCCCGCATCTTCTCAGCCATTTTCCCGACTAGTGGAGAGACTCGAACTTCTCCCTTCTAGGAAAGTGGAACATCAGGGATTGTGGGACCGTCTCACAGCTCTTCAACAAGCCCGGGCCCTCTCATCTCATGCTGCTAATCCTCCCATGGCAGAACCTCCTAAGACTATCAACAAAAATCCGATCTCCACTTCCAAACCGTCTACATCTTCATCAACTTCATCAAAACCAAAACCCTCATCTACTCCACCTAAACCTATCAAATCACTTGGTGTTCGCCCCGTCTCCAACCTCACTCATCCACAAGTGAAGGTGGACTTAACCCAGACTTCAACTAATAGTAGTCTTCAACCCAAATCACAAAAGATTGCCAAACCACAGAGGCGAATGCCTCCTCTTCCGTCACCATTGCCCTCCATTTTGGGCCCGCATCCTTCAACCTTAACCAGAGTCCTTCCCGCTTCAACCTCTAACCAAAACCGGTTGCCTCCTTTGCTTCCTTTACCTACCACTAGCCTACCCTCTCCCAAAAGGGCGATACCTCTCATGAAGAGTGTACCATCTCCGCCTGTCATCGCACCATCAACCCAGAAGGTGGTACGAAAACCCCCTCCCATTTTGCCCAAGCAAAAGTCACCGACATCGCATACATCGATGAGCATGGACCCTTTAGTGGGCTCATACTCTTTGATCTTGCAACGACTTTTGCAAACCTCTAGCATAACTCTTCCACCCATCAAGCCCTTTCAACCTCTCGGGTCTAAACCCTCCTGGTTCGATGACACGAAGATTTGTTTATATCATCGTACACCAGGACATGACACCGAGACTTGCTGTGCCCTCAAGGCTGTCATTCACTGTTATCTGGAGAAAGACACTCTTCTCTTTGAGGACACTTTCGACCGCCCCCCGACTCCTTCTCATAACCCTTCAACCTCTTCAAACCCATCCACATCTCATCAACCTGTTACAACCCCTTCATCATCTTCACCTCCCATCTTTGAAATCAATTCCATTCACATCACCACTAGGTCACAAAAGGATAAGGCAAAAGAAAAAGCTGCCATTCCTTGGACCTACCCTTTTGTCAATCCACCTCAACCGCCTAAGCCTAAGATTTCTATCCTTGGCGCGCCTCAACCCTCTTCTTCTTCTTCTTCTTCTTTCGGACCAATCCATGACTCCATGTTGAAACAGCTTCACCAGACGCCTGTGAAGATGTCCCTCTACGATCTCATCCAAACCTCACCCCAACATCGTTAGGCCCTCATCCAAGCCCTGCAGGCAGCAGAGGTCCAACCTGAGGATCCCCAGCCACTTGCTGCCCTTGTCCACTCCTTAGCCCCTGTTGCCTCCATCACATTCAGCGATTCTGAGATTCCTACATCCAACATAGAAGATCAGGATGCCGCCCTCTTCATCACTGCCTACATCGATCAGACATGCATTAAACGCATTATGATCGACGGGGGCGCTAGCATCAACATCATCTCCACTCATGCCTTTGATCAGTTGGCTCTTCCCAAGAATTGTGTCTCCAAAATTGACGCGATCTTGCGCTCTTTTAATGACACTACTGCCATGACCATTGGCACAGTCATCCTTCATATCCGCGTTGGTCCACGCACAGTCCCGGAGCTCTTTTACATCATCGAAGGAGAGTTCCAATACAACATCTTGCTGGGCCGACCTTGGATTCGCACCATGGCCTATGTCCCCTCCACCCTGCACCGTTGTGTGAAGTTTGAGCATGACGGACAAGTCCACACCATTCCCGCTGACCCTTCACCTTTCAAAACATGCAATACCACCTACCGTCCAAATGATGTCCTCATTCCTATCAAGCCATCAACCCTGGCACCGCCTCCATCCGCGGAAGCTTTGACCAGTTCGCAACAGGCGGTCGCCCTTACACCTCCCCTTCAAGCGACGATCACAGACCCCATGGAAGACATCTTCCAAAGACTTTCATTGGGAGAGTATCACTTTCTGGCTTTAGACATGTTCCAAACTCCGCAAGAGTATGGACGCCTTCATCACAGCCCCAGCTACGACTATTGGATTGGGATGATCATACCTTATGGTCCCCCTCACCTCCGCACCAACCTCGTCTATGGAGGGCTTAATCAAGCTCCTACTGATGGTAATCCTCTTTCTTCACCTCAACCTTTCACATCAGATTTTTCGTTTCTTGGCAACCCCACCTTTGCACATACTTACCTTTACAGGTGTGCATGGAAGGGTTTTGGTTTCGGACGCTATGAGCAGGGCTCCCATCAGCCTATCTAACCGCTCAATGATGATGACGCCAAGAAACGGTATGGTCTGGGATATCATGACCCCACTCAAGACCCTGTAGACCTTTATCCTGAACCAATCCTTGACCAATCTCCTCCACACTCGCCTATTTCGCCACCTTCACCTACGGAGTCAGTGGTTTCCATTCCTCCTAGTTTTTTTTTTCCATAAACACCATCTGCCTGGACCCCTTGACTTATCAGCTCAATGGGGTATTCAAGTCTCTCCCTCTCATTCTTCCCACCATGATCGAAGATGAGTCGGCAACCATTCACACTGTTCACTGCGTTGACGATGATGCCATTCTTTCCTACATGGGCGCTGATGATTCTTTCATCCAGTGCTCCCTCCCTTCTGAGACCCAGGTTATGTTAAATGAATCAACCATTGACATCAACCTTCCTTCTTCTGATGTTCCTCATGTCTTAAAGATTGGCCAATCTTTAGACGCTCAGGAGCAGCTTGACTATACCCAGTTCCTCTCCGACCATAGCAAGGCCTTTGCCTGGACTTACAATGATATGCCTGGCATCGACCCCACCATCGTTACCCATAACATTGTCACCAAACCAGAGGCTAATCCTGTCAGGCAAAAGCTTCAAAAGATGCATCCTCGCATTGCCCTCCTTGTCAAGGAGGAGCTTCAGCGTCTCCTTTCTGTCTCCTTCATCCAGCCCATCGAATATCCACAGTGGGTCTCTAACATCATCCCAGTCACCAAGGCAACTGGGGGGATTCAGATCTGCACAGACTATCGTGACCTTAATCTAGCCTATCCTAAAGATGACTTTCCTCTTCCTAACATCGACCAGCTCGTTGATCTTACGGCCGGCCATGAGATGCTATCTCTTATGGACGGGTTTTCAGGATACAATCAAATCCTGATTGCTCCGAAAGATCAGCACAAGACTACTTTCATCACCCCATGGGGGACTTTCTGTTATCGAGTCATGCCTTTCAGCTTGAAGAATGTAGGCGCCACTTATCAGCATGCCATGACCTACATTTTCCATGATCTCCTCCACAAAATCATGGAGGACTATGTGGATGACCTACTCGGCAAGTCCAAATTTCGCCGTGACCATCTGACCATTCTCAACATCATCTTTTCTCATCTTCTTCAGTACAATGTCCGTCTTAACCCCAAGAAATGTGTCTTTGGGGTCCTCTCTGGCAAGCTTCTTAGCTTCATCATTTCCTTCCGTGGCATCGAGATAGATCCCGCCAAGATTCGCGCTATCCTCGAAATGCCTCCCCCGACCAATCTCAAGCAGCTTCGCAGTCTACAAGGGAAGCTCCAGTCCATTCGCCGTTTCATCTCGTAGCTTTCAGACCGCTGCCAACCTTTTCATCACCTCCTTAAGAAGGACATCTCCTTTAAATGGGATACGGGCTGTCAAGAGGCTTTTGAAGCCCTCAAAGGCTATCTGGTCTCTCCACCAGTCCTCATTCCACCTAAGGATGACCAACCCTTCTACCTTTATATCTCTGCTACCAACCATTCGTTAGGTGCCATGATCGCACACCGAGACGAGCATCACCGTGAGCAAGCCGTTTATTATATCAGCCGAACACTGGTCGACTATGAAACTCAGTATACCCATATCGAGAAACTCTATTTGGCGTTAGTCTTTGCTGCTACTAAGCTTCGCCACTATCTTCTCAGTCACAAAACCTTTGTCATCACCCACACCGATCCTCTCAAGTATATGCACTCCAAGCCATATCAGAATCAACGTATGGCTCGGTGGCTCATGCTGTTTGCTGAGTTCGATCTCGAATTCATCCAGCAGAAATCTATCAAAGGGCAAACCATCACTGATCAACTAGCAGATGCCCCTCTTCCTGACACTCAACCTTCGTAGTGTGAGTTCCCTGATGAGTCTATCGCTGCACTTTCCTCTGACGACACCACCTATCAGATGACTATGTTCTTTGACGGATCCAAATGTCAACTAGGTGGAGGTGCTGGGGTCATTCTCATCCCACTCGAAGGGGAGCCCATGCCTTTGTATTTTAAACTCAACTTTGATTGTACCAATAATATGGCCGAATATGAGGCCTTAATTTTGGGACTTCAGACCGCCCTCTCTCTCAGCATCAAGTCCATCAACATCTTCGGCGACTCGCAGCTCATCATCAATCAGGTCAACGGTTCATACCTCTGTAAAAATGAAATTTTGCAAAGGTACAAAAACCGTGTTGACATTCTCCTTGCATCTTTCAATCATTTCCTCCTGCAGACTGTTCCTCGATCCACGAATAAGTTTGCTGACACCATGGCTTCTCTCACTTCACATATCCCATCTTCCTCATCTGCATCCAGACTTTTTGTCACGGTGTGTTGTGTGCCGTTGCCTTCATATATCTCTCCTCACATTCATCATGTCAACACTATAGACCCAAGCCCACAAGATGCTTGGTATAAGCAACTTGTGGACTTCTTATCTCTCTCTATCATTCCTCCCAACCTCTCTAGTAATGCACAATGAGCTTTTATCAAGCGTACTGCTCGTTATACCATGCTAGGGGGTCTTCTCTATAAGCGAGGCTTCGACGGCCTCCTTATTCGCTATCTCACCTCCACTGAAGCATCTCACGCCATTCAGCAAGTCCACGACAGGATTTGTGGCAGACATTTCAGTGGAAATTCGGTTGCCAAGCGCATCCTTCGTCTGGGCTATTATTGGCCTACCCTTCATCAAGACTGTAGCGATTATGTTCGAACGTTGCATCAAGTGTCAGCAGCACTCTAACTTGCTTCATCTCCCTAGTCACGCCTTACAAATTGCTCAAGATTTCTGGCCTTTTTCTCAGTGGGGTTTAGATCTCATCGGTGAAATTAACCCTCATTCGTCTCTTCGTCATCAATCCATCATCACAGCCACTGAATATTTCACCAAGTGGGTGGAAGCCATTCCTCTTATCTCCACAAAAGCCGACAAGATCGTCGACTTCATCAACACCCACATCATCTGCCGTTTCGGTGTCCCTCATAAAATCATCACTGATAATGGCAAGTCCTTCAAAAACAAAACTGTCCAAAAGCTATGTGACTTCTTCGGCATCAAACTCAGTTTCTCTTTGCCTTACTACCCACAAGCAAATGGGCAGGCCGAGGCTTCCAACAAAATTCTCACCAAAATTCTCATGAAAGTGGTCAGTGACACAGGCAGGGATTGGCACATTCACATTCCCTTCGCTTTGTGGGCTTACCGCACTAGCATCCGAACCTCTACGGGTGTTACCCCTTTTTCTCTTGTGTACGGAACAGAGGCTGTCTTACCTCTCGAAGTACAGATCCCGTCTCTCTGCATTTCTCTACATGATATCCTTTCCAATGATGACTTTCGTCAAGATCGCTTAGCTCAACTTGAGTTACTTGACGAACACCGTCTTGCTGCCCTTAATCATCTCCATGTCTATCAACATCGCATCAAGCGCACCTATGACAAAAATCTGTGAGAATGAGATTTCAACATCGGAGACCTCGTCCTCAAAGAGAATCAACACGTGACCAACATGGAGCGAAGTAAACGAGGCAAGTTTGCTCCTAATTGGCTCAGACCTTTTATTATCATGCACAAGTATGGATCAGGGACTTACCGTCTGTCTTCTCTTGATGGATGCCTAGAACCTGAGCCTCTTAATGCGTTGCATCTGCGACCGTTCTACTGTTAGTCGAGTATTCATCCACTTGACACTTAACTTGAGCTCGTCCCTTGAGCAATCCCCGTCCTCTTTAATCCTACTTCCTTTCAACCCTATTCCTCTTAACAAATTCCTATAACCCTTTTATGATGTATGGATGCTTTGTCCTAATAAAAGGGAGCCCTTGACCTTCTATAATCTTGTCCATGACTCACATTTCTATAAAAACAAATCAAGATGTCAAAACATATCCATGGTCACTATATCAATATCAAAATCAACAGAACAGACTGCTCCCTCGAAGGACAACTGTACTATCATTGCTGTAATAAATAGACTGCTCCCTCGAAGGACAGCTATTCAAAAGCCTTTATATTAAACAAAAATCTAGACCACTCCCTCAAAGGATGGCTATGACTAATCTGGCAATAAACAACATTATTTTATAAGCTTCCCGCATTGATCAGCTTCACAAACTGACCACCAAGCAAATGACATCTCTATGCAGGCTTCCCGCATTGATCAGTTTGCGCCAAAAAAACAAAAAGTCATGGACTTGACTTATAGTTGTCTCAGGGTCTCCTATAAAAAGGGGCAAAGTTATCTCTGCTCTTAAAACGGGTTACCCTCTTTCCTCCTCCTATCACCTGCTCAAGGGACTTCGAGCTCACTTTAATGTCTAAGTGATTCGATTACCGCTCTAACATAACTATGGTCAACGACGTCACGCATGAATGGGGCTCTTGGTTCTCATAACCCCTATCTATGCTATCTTTTTGGTCCTTGTCAATGAAAGAGCGATTCGCCTTCCATCTTTTCTCTACACTTTGGTCACATTCACCTTCATCACTTGTCAATCGACTCAGCTCAACTCTCTTTTCAGACCATCAACATGACCTAGCCTATTCACCCTAGTTTCTATGGACACCAATACACATGGAAACTATCGACCCGCCACAATTTATGTTCAGCATAAACCAATACTTGCTGAAGCATAAATAGACCTCAATTCATTTTTAGCATACATCCATCACGAATATGGAATATTGCTAGGGATGAAAAACCCCTCAACCAATGTTGCAGAATCCACCATTTGGAAAAGGCTGCAACATCTTTTTTTTCCTCATCATTTCATCATAACCAAGACCAATCTATCAACTATTTTAACCACCTGTCTACCACTTGGACCCTTTGTCTAAACTACATTGGTCTGAGGCCCTATCACCAGGGGCTATGTAGGCAGCACTCAGTCGACACAACTATCTTCTGGGGTTAGCTTGACCATTCTCGTTTGTTCGTCTCTCTGATGGACAAACCTTCTTGCCTTCCTTTAACCATAACCTTGCCCTTCACCATGACCCATTTCCATCCCTTTGACCCTTCCTCCCTTCTAGGGAGAACTACATTGGCCTGAGGCCCTATCACCAGGGCTATGTAGGCAGCACTTAGTTGACATGGGGTCTTCTGGGGTTAGCTCAGCCGCATCCTTTCATCCATTCATCCATCCATCGACCACCAACCATTGGAGATCATGCCTATCTCCTCCGACCTTGACCACTTCCAAGACATTGTTGCCTTGGTTGTTTTTGCATGTATGCTACCTCATGACTGGTTAGCAGAATTGTGCGCAGACCTTTTTGGACCCTCACAAGTATAGGATCGCAAGACGGTTGATCCACACTACTTGTGACTTTTTCGTGTTTTTAGGAGCACTTCCTGAGCCTGGGATACCTGGAACGCGATGACCCATTTGGAGCTTCAGCTTAGATTGAGTGACCCGATCAGCAGACGACTAAATGCTGGGGCCCAGTTACTTCAATTTTGGCACTCCTCGACCCTTGTCCTGTGACACTTTGGCCTGACCATCTCGTGCAGTGGTATGTGCGCAATCATGACTTTTGCAGCATTCACCCTCACCCCTTTTTCATCCACTCTTTGTCAAATCAGCACCCGATTCCCGATTCCCTTCCCTCGACTCCGGCTTTGAGGGGGAATACCTTATCCTTACTCGGGGCATTTTGCTTCCTATTTTTGTCTTGCAGTTCATTCGAACAACCAACAAGACGAAATCAACCTTATCCCTCACCTGGGGCAATCCCTCTTGTTTTTGTCTTGCAGTTCATCCAGAACAACCAACAAGACAAAAAGGGGCAAATGTAGACACCAAAATCGTGTCGACTCCCCTGGTCATTCCCCGTCTTATTCTTCTTCGCCTATTTAACCCTTGTCGATCACTTGTTCAACCAACCTTGACCCTGGCAGCATGTAAAAATGAGCACAGAGCTAAAGCTAGACTCTATCCCCATTATGCATCTGCCAATGACGGTCTTTACCCGGCCGATGTCGCCGACGTCGGTCACCTATCGGCCGACGTCAACAATCCTGCCGACGTCGGTCACCTTGCCGTTATCCGTTATCAGTTATCATTCGGTTTCCCGAAATGGTTGGCGAACCGTCTCTGGAACCATCTCCCGCCTTCATCAGCGTCTGCCAACCATTCGAAAGGCCATCCCAAATGCTATTCGAAATGCTGATCAATCGAACCCGAGCAATTATTTAACCAACCTGTGAACTCTGACATCAACACTCTCGGCATCAACCAATCTGCATTCAATCCGACACTACACAGACAACTCCAACTATGGTTTTCATCGCGTCTTCTGGCAGGTAAGTATTTATTCTGTTTATTTTATTTCTTCCTTGGTTATTCTTTATCAGTTCTATCATCCCAAACCACAGACCCAGCATCCCTCGTTTATATCCCTGCCTCTGTCCAGACTTAAACCCCCAGACTCTGTTCAGACCCGACCTGACCTTGCCCAGACCCTGTCCCGACTCTGTTCAGACCCAACATCCCTCATTTACATCCCTGCCCCTGTCCCGACTCTCTCAGACCTTGCCCAGACCCTGTCCCAACTCTCTCAGATCCTGTCCCGAACCTGTTCAGACTTTTCCAGTACCTGCCCCTACCGATGCCGGTCACTACCCCGACCGATGATGACACCTCAACCGACGTCGGCACCTTCCCTAACTGACGCCGGCATCACAGAGACCGATGCCGGTGACTGTGCAGAATAGTGCTGCATATCAGGTACGCACTTTTATTTTTTGTCATTTATTTCTGTCATTATTATCTACTTTCGTCCAATATTCTACTTTTTTATCAGTGGGTTGATATCCTTCTAGGAAGTCTTCGTACTTCCGGGATCGTGCGTTCGCCTGACAGCCCACCATATCTTTGACTAACATTTTTCCTTGTTTTAGCCTTTTCTTCGCAGGTGTCATTCCTCCACAGCAAAAGAGGAGAATCTTTCAACGTCTGATTTCGGTGCGCATGACTTTATCAGGTACTTCTAGCCTTGACCATTTCTTTTAGTTTCTTTATTTCTTCTTTTGAATGTAGAAAGCAATTTTGAATAGAAACAGGATTAGACTATCATAGTTATGTCACTATTAAAATCCTTAAAATAATACAATAATGTAGTATTTGGAGATGGATTACATAAGGGTGGTATTCTATCATAGATCCTCTAGAATATAAAATTGAAATCAATCATCAACTCATGTATGGATCTCTTAATGGTGGTGAGTTTCTCTTTTAAAGACAATTGGTCACTTCTGTCTTCAAAATTATTACAAAGTTGCTCTCCTAGCTTATCCCAATTATGAATAGAATTTGACCTCAAACTTTGGTACCATTAGAGAGCATTTCATTTGAAGGAAGAGGCAAGTAGCCTAATTTATATAGTATCTTCCATGACATGGTGAAATGAGTAGATATTCACAACATATTGAATATGTTCTATAAGGAAGGATGTGTTCTCACTAATAAAATAAGATAAGCCTTCAATGGATATGATTAGGATGTCATCATATTAGGATGGAACCAAATGGATACCCCCATTTAAGGGAAAAAGTAGTTGGTTCCTCTACACATCCATAAAGGGAATAGGGAATAATCCCATTATAGGTTAGGGAAATCAACCAAAAGGAGGGGTAGATTGAACCCTTAGGGAAGCTTGAATTGAATTAGTACTTACCTTAATTTTAGATAAGGATACTCTAACTCTTATTCTTATAGAGGGTAGAATCAACTCAATGAAATGTAAATTATTACCTCTTGAAGATGATCTTATCTATCTTGGCATATAGACAAAAATCTAATCTTTCATAAATTAGAAATGTTTAGAGTCATTAGGTGCTTTGTAGAGTGTCTTCAACACTATTGACTAAGAACAACACCAAGATCTCATCTAAATTTTTGTATTTATCCCATCAGGATGTTGGAAGCATAGCCACTTAGTGGGGTGAATCAGTGTCTTAAAACAAGATTCTATTTCCACATAACATTCATTAACCTTTCAAACCAATATAGTGATCAAACAATGCATATAGAAGTAATCACATAAACATGAAACAAGACATCAAAAAATGGACACAAGATATTTTTGAAAAACCATCACGGGGGATAAAACCCACTAAAACAAAACTTGGACTACAATCTTATAAGTAATGAATCAAGATTTAGTGACACACCAACCCCACACGGAGCACCAACCCCTCACTAGTCAAGTACCAAATCAACTAGGTCTTTAACAAGATCCAAATTACAAAGAGGCACCAACCCCCTTAGTGAATCCACACCAACTCAACCACTTCAAGAAAAATTCTTCAACCACCAACATTTAAGGAAGATCTCACTCCTTGACAAAGTACCAACTCAACCAAGACCAACTTGATCACTTCAAGACACCTTATTGCTCAACCAACAAATGATGACCTCTTCTTTAACTCTCTATCTTCTCTATATAAATTTAACTCACTATCATACATTAATAACACACATATAATTTATATTTGATAGTCTCTCAAAATAAAATCAACTCATTCAACTCTTCTCAACCTTTTATCACTCTCAAAATAGGCTCTTAGGCTTATTAGGTCAATTGACATTCTCATCATACTCAATTTTTTTTTTGGATATTCATGAATAATCCTCTAATCCACTCTTATGGTATATATGACCTCCTTCTACTTCTCAAGGTGCTATTTTATTTTCTTGCACTCTATTTTCTACTACATAGCCAAATAGGCCAATTAGGCCTTATACTTATACCAATCACTAGATAACTCACACTCTTGGTGAGCTAAGACATTAATCCATCAAGGTAAAACCTAAAACATGTCTTTGGACACATCACACAAAATAATAAATCAAAATAGGATGACCATTAGGTCAGCCAAACTCACGTAGACCACCTTCTCTTCTTAGGCCTAGTAAAGACCTAATGTATTAGGTCTATCCTATCCATAGAACATTTTGAACCACTGTGGCCCAGATGGCCCTTACCAAATAAATCAAACCTTTCAAACACTTAAATGGAAATCTCAAATAACCTCTTCCATGATCAATAAGTCACAAGTCATTTGCTCACACTTTGAAATCACCATTAGGCCTTAAAGAACTATTAGGCCTAATTACCCCAAAAACACTATCTACAAAGATAAAGCTCAAAAAACCTATAAAAATAGTTTCTAGGAACAATACATATATGGATGGAAACTTCATGAACTTAGGGTAATCATAAAAGTCATTATAATCCATCACTTAAGCTCCAAAGACTCAGGAACACCTCATCAAAAAGCTCACTCATAAATGCTAATATGCTCAGAACCCAATCATTAACAATTTGACCTCAAAAAATAGTTTATGAACTTTCAAAAATTCCAAATACATGAATAAGATCCCATGATATCTCTATAACATATTCACATTCTTGATATACTTATAGATTAGGCATAATGACTCAAGAACATAAAACTCACTAACACACTAAAAACTACTCGAATGCTCCAAAACACAATCTTGAAGAATGTTATCTTTAGCTCCTATAAGGACACTTCCAATACTTCTCATTCACATGAATATTTCTTATGTGACCTCTATAACATCCTCTAATAGATAGGTCACAAGTTATTATTAGAAGTACAATCACTAAGAGGGGGGGTGAATCATTGATTCCAAATAATCTCAACTTCAATTCCAATTATTTCAAAATATTAATCATTAAATACATATATTCATGAGGCATACATCATTCATAGTAATGAACAAGAAAGATAATGCAAGATCAAGCACATAACACATGTTATACATGGGAAACCCTCTTGGAGAATAAAACCCACTGGAACCTACAATTAGACTGTTATCCTTTAAAACAACAACCAATTTAGACCATCTACAAATGATCAAGGAACTACAATCACTATTTAGTGAGACTATAATCCCACAAGGTGATGCCACACCTATCTAGCTAAGCTAAAATAACAACTAGACCTTTTAGCAAGTTTGACCTTGCAAGGAGGCTATAACCACCTTAGATGTTGAGTTGTTACAACAACACCTATGAACACATCCACCTTTGCACAGATGTCTTCAACACCTGATGATGGACCACTAATTATCACTCTTCACCTTAACTCATACTCAAATAATAAGAGCACTATTATAACAAAAAAATTATGACCAATAGGTCATAAAAATAGTCCTCAAACTGATCTTCTCATCCATTCATCCATAGGGCACTCTACGCCTCCCTCATTTCACAATTCACACACACAAGCCTCTCTTAAATAGCCTCCTGATTACACTCACCCATTCTACCTCTTCTAGGCTTATTAGGTCTAATGACCTATGTGATCACCTTCAACACCTTTTTTAGACTAGCATGTATGATCCTCTTTACTCTTTATTGGTACTCACTGACCTATACGTTCTCTTTCAAAGGTTATCTCTTATGCTTGGCTCCACACAAGCATTCCCTTATCCAAGTCTTAAAAATATAGAAACATCATCTTTGGTTCTACTATCTATAGATCAATCATGATAAATAACACTTTGGTCATCCATTAGGCATGCCTTAGCCCTTAAGGCATATTTTATATGAATACATATCTCAATGCAATCTTCGTATGTTGGCCATAGCATCTATGGGTCACCCTTAAGGAACTACACATTTTAATAAGTCCCTTGTAACCCTTATAGGTCTTATGTGAACCCATTCACTCATTTATCACACTCTCAAGAAAAAAAATAACATAAAAACACTTTAAAATACATGAGGCCACTCATTATTTTCCCTAGGACATCCTCAAATGATCATAGTCATCTTATCTCACCTCTGCGTATGCTCAACCAACTAAAATATAGACCTTATAAATAGGAACACCATTACCAAACATATAATCAACTTTTTAAGCATTATTCATACTCAAGATAGATTAATCACACCTCTTAAATAATCATAGATCAACCTCATGGAGTCTAAAACACTCCTAAATAGCTAATTCATTATGAGACATTGAAATAGCATCAACACAAGCTCAAATATCCTTCTTGGGTCACTTGTAGAACAAACACGAACACACAATCAACTTCTAGGTTCAATATCTTTGACTGTACTCACTTTTAGATATTCCAATCTATATATCTAGATGTACCTTGGAGTCCTATTCTAATTTTATTTTTAAAACACTAGCAAATTAGACTTCTATCAAAAGATATGGTCAAAATATAGATCTCTAATTTATCCCTATGTTAAATTCAAATATTTGAATTTTAATGGTCATAGCTAACCTTCAAACATAATGCTCACATCTTGTGAACTCTCAACTTGAATCAAATATGCACCATCGATGTCTTTTAATCTTTAATGTATAGGTACCAATTCTTATATGTTAAAACTTAGTCACATTGACCTCATCTCGTACAATCTTATAATGTTAACTCAATGTGCTCTATCAATCTTTGTGGATTAGTCAAGTCTTTAATGATCAATGCTCATCATTCAATTAATCTATATAAATGCCCACTTGCCATTGGATCCTTATCCTATATTTTTATTAATCATTAAGCATCATGTACCAATCCTCATGTCACTACTTCTTGACTCCTTAGAGCAATTTGCACCATCAATCTTGCTCGAGCTTTAACACTTTCAAAAATTATTAAGTATGGGGACCATTTCAATATGCCTAAGTAGCCATTTTTGATCCTTAATAAATTCTTCTATGCTTCAAGGTAAGATCTCAAATTTGGACTAGATGATCTCCTCATATAGGAGAATCCAACCATTTAACATAATACTCTTATAACCCTCATGAATGTGAGATATAATACCATTAAAATGCCTTCTCAAAATCTTTTCATAGAGCCAACTATGTTAAAACTTGTCTAAGAGGCCAAATTTGAGTATGAATAACTTTTATCACACTTTTATGCATGATCTCAAATTTAGTGCAAATCATCTATGCTCAAAACTAAACAAACCCATATGATCAGTTTTTCTTGACACCTTCTATAGATATAAAAAATATGCACACCATAATTCTGAGTGTTGAAACACCCCTAGACCCCCTTGGGACCAATTTAGCCCTTTGACCCCTAACCAAACCTAACCATAGTTAGTTTGATCAAACTGACTTAAACCAACCTTTTACCTACTTTTACCCTTCACCCTCAACTGTTAATGGTCAGGTTGATTATCGATAGTCACTTTGACTGTCAATAATCAGGGTGAACCTATTTAACCACCAACATCCAAGCCACCTAACTTGATTTTCTAAATATAACTCATCTAAATCCATGTACAATCCATTACATGCATGAGTTATAATTGGAAGGCCTAGTTAATATCCTTTTGTAACATTCTTGCCTTGCCTATAAAAGAGGAACAAGGAGGTGAAGATCATCTACAATTTTTTTCAAGAGCTTATGCATCTAGAGTTTTTTTATTTTATAGATCAATCATCATCAACAACCCAATGATCAACCATCAACCAAAGATATAACTTATCATCATTACTTTGCTAAGGAACCCATTCGATTAACTTTCTATAAGATAAGTACTTATTTTCTAGTATTCAATTACTTTATTTGCTTTTTACACTTAGCCTAATAATAACCTAACTCCAAAGATCTCACTTTGTGATCCCATCAATTAACCATCTACTAAATCAGATCTATACATAGTAATCGTCAATGGTTGTCTTAATCACTGATATTTTTTCGAACTATCAACAATCATCCTGACCACCAATAATCACCTTAACCACCAATGGTCACATCAACTATTGATGGTTACTATGGTAGAAAATAATAATAAGTTATTTTCAACCTCTAAACCTCAACCAAATCTAGTTTTTTGTGTCCCTACTTGTCCATAGATCCTTGCCTAATTTTCTGAAGTAGAATTTAATCACCTAACACTAATATTAATTAGCTTATCACTATTTTAATATTTTGTAGTCTATTTTATCTATCAAGCATTTCTTGTATTCAATTTCAGTACCTTTTAATTATTGATGTAAGTACTTCCTATTATTTTTTATAAACTTAATTATTTATAATGTATGGATTGACAACCCCCAAGGAAGCTCTTGGTTTTAGGATCTAGCTAGTGCTAAGCAATCTACTCAGCTATATATCTAACCAATAATTTGATTTAGTGATGTCTTATTTTCAAGTCATCCTCCCAAGCCAAAGAGGATTTATTCACAATCATCTAATTCAAATCATGTAAAATCAAATAGGTTTTTAAACCATGCCCATATTTAGTTTCTTCTTCCTCCCTTTCCAAAATATAAGTTAAAATTCACAAAAACATTGTATTATTCCCAATGAGACCTTGAGTCTTTACTTTGGGTTTATTTTCTTTGCATATGTATCCTCTTCTCTCTATCTATGCTCATTAATGAAAATGAATTTTTTTGGGGGTTTAAAATCAAGTGCATCCATTTCTTGCTTCTAATTTTATCTCATTTTGAATTAAATAATAGTAATTTTATCGTAACATCACTCTTTGTTTCACACACTAAACCAAACCACCTTCATCAATTAAACATCAAACAAACTTGAGACAAGGCCTAACTAGGATTTCATCACCTAACAGTCACCTTACCCTTTCTCAAAAATCCTAATTAGAGGTCATTACCAAGGGGAGAACCAACTCAACTCTCTGGTTGAGTATAAACTCTAGAAATCAGTATATATTGGCTAATTACCTGACACCCTTATCTTTATCGTGTGTGAAGTGAGGGGGTAGGCCCCAATACCTAACCACATATTCATTCCCAATGCAAATATTTTTGATCACTTAAAAAACCCATAACCAATCATATATTGATTCTATATTACCTAATCTATAAGCCAACTTCTATCACACATTCTCATAACTTAAGGCATAAGCCAAAAGAGAGATTTAAATTAACCACAAGATTTTAACATACTCTAGTGTGTGTTGGATTTCATTGATCATTTTCTTGTTTTCTCTCTATTTGAGTTGTAATATTATTTATGCTTTATTTTTATCCTATTTACATGGTTCTTACTTCTTAACAATGACGAGACTTAGCAAGTCAGGACTTATCTATAGATTATCTAGTCTCCTCTACCTCTTCATCTATGGAGTATATCTTGGATGCTAAGAGTTCTCCTCATCATTTTGACACTTCTAGTGTACCTTAGATAGTTTCCCAAGGTGACCCAGACATTACTACTTTCTTAGATAATAACTCAATAGCCTTACAAAATTATCTTAGCATAGTAGCTCACTATACACCCATTTCAACACTGCTTGTGATCTAGGAATTTGACTCAAGAGAGGATGGTTAGTATGGTGTTAGTTCCAAAATGACAAACAAAACAAAATAAACACACTAATAACATAACATCTCTAGGCCTAGACATTAGGGAGAGCTTAGTTAACAAAAGAAAATGACAAACACAATTAAAAAGTTAGGAATGAAAACATAAGAATTCCTTCACCTTCCTTGGATGCTCCAAATGCCTTTGTAGTGGTGGCTTGCTCAGTTTGTGCTCAGAAGTCTTTGGCAATGGAAGCTTGGCTACCTCCATCTCTCCTTGGCACCTTTGGATTATGGCTTGACTTGGCTTGTAATAAATTTGGCATGGTAACACTAATTTCTTGAAGCTTTTGGAACCATTTATGAATTATAACTTTGCATTATCAAGTCTTAGAGATGATGTAGTAAGGCCTCTTATTTATACATTTTTGAGAATGTCTAGAATCAACCTAAACCATCCATCTCAAGATTGAGATCTATGGTTGAGGATTAATTTAATTTTTGGAATTAAGTTTGTAATTATCCTCATCATGACATTAGAAAAAGGAGTAATTAAGAGGTATGGGGGGCATCATGGAAGGCATTGATAAGGCATGAAGGGCATGAATCCTGATATTTGTGGCATTTATGGCTTAGGGATGTCTTCCTAAGAAATGGGGTCACTTGATGATGTAGATATTTAATATCCATTTTTTAAAAACAAGTATTCAACAATTTTCCATGAAATTATTAATTAGGCCTTGATTTGAGTTAATTAGCTCTTAAGTATGTTTAAGCACTTTATGCACAAATTACTCAAATTGATTAAAATTTCTTATTATTGGTCCAAAATTTGACTAGATTGAAATTGGAAGGTGATGTCAGATGTGTTGGAACAATGTTCCCATTTAGGATATTACCAATAATAAATAATGAAGGCACATGTCTTGTGTAGAATATTTGATAGGAAAGATCAATCCAAAGCACCTAAGTGCAAAATTGGCATTTTAACTCGAAATGAATTGATCAAAGTTAGTTGGCCTATAAATTGCATTACCCCATTTAGGGATACCTTAGACAAAATTGGCACTTGAATATGTTAGTTTTACATCATTTAGCATGTTTTAGTGTTTTTAGGCCAAATTGTGTATTTTGGGTGGAAATTGGCCAAAACCCTGATTGAAGGTTATTGATGGCCAGATTTAAGTGTCTACAGTTTGTCCCTATTTGGGAAGGAATTACAAGCTATAAGCACAGTAACATCTTCTCAAAGAATGAAAAATGGATTGTATGCCAAAAAGAAGATGATGGTTGAAGAATAAAGCTCCAAATGGTTTTGGGAAGCCTATGATGATGCTCCCTCAAGGGAATGGCTGTTAAAATTGTTGATGGATGGTCCCTCAAAAAGAAGTAATAAGAAAGGTGGAATTAACCCATGGTTAAGATTAATCCAAATGAGAAAATGCTTGCATGTATTGATGTAAAAAGGATACTAATTTGCCCAAAGGCAGTTATCATCAGGAATAAAAGTCAAAATAATGATTTTCCCATATGCAGTTATAATCATTAAGAGGACCTAGATTGGCTAAAGATGATTGTGCCCTAGTTAGGGTTGATTAGCAATAATAACTCAAGGATATAACCTAGAATATTGATTAAAGATGAGCAGGTGTAAATTGATGAAATAAATGAATATAAGAATAAGATTGATCAGTGTGAATGATTTAATTGTACCTACCAATGAGGAGATGCATTTCATGACTAAAAATGATACAACTAGAATGGTCATTAGGTTGATTTGATCAAGTGTGGGATGAAAGGATTTGATAAGGTGCCAAGGATAAACTTCTATAGATCCATTGATTTTAGACCTTTGTGAAGCTAATTTTTGTTGTAGTGTGAGATGGTAGGCTTCATGATAGAATACCATGAAGATTTGGCCAAAATATGTGTAAGGACTTACTCCTGATCCAATAAACATTTAAAAATAATGCACTAATGATAAAAACCATGATGGAAATGTTGACGTATGAATATAGATGGACTCAAGAAAAATGTTCTCAAGGAATCACCCAAAAAATACATATAGATTGAGTCGAGGCAATAGTGATCAAAGAAAACAAAAAAGCAAGTAAATAAACAAACAAACAACTTGAAATAAACAAACAAACAAAAATCCTAAAAACAAAAGAAAAAAAAACATCCTAATAATGACAATGCCCCAGTAAGGTAGATCAAGGGTAATTGACTAGGGTTAGACAGGACTAATATTTTTGGATTTTTGAAATGTTATGAATGTTTTTGGCATTTTGAGGTATCTTAACTCATTAGAGAATGACTAGATACCTGCTCAAAAAATGATGAGAGTGTTTGGCTAAAGTTGCTCATAAAATAGTGAGAGTGTATGGAAAAGGGGATTGAGGTGACCTTAACATGAATTGAGCATGACCCATATAGTCCTGAAATGATCTCAAGTCTTAGTAATTCTATCCACACAAAAGGTAGGGCAAAACCAACTAGGTCCCAACAAGTTCTCAAATCTGGAAAATGTCCAGTCAATTGAAAATAGTAATGGCATGGTGATGTGGTAATGCATGGTAAACAAATGTTGCCCCTAGTTTTCCCATAGTTAGTTATAACTAGGATACAACTGCATAGGTCAATGATACTAATTTTCCTATAGGTAGTTACAATTAGTATCAAAATTGGTGAAACACTGATTTTCCCATAGGTGGTTATAATCAAGCTCACATAAACAAACCTAATAGGATGAAAGATATCTTTCTAGATCAACTGTCACACTACTTTCATAAACTATCATTTAAACATAGACTAGATTGATTGTTGAAACTTGATTGGAATCCCCCCATAAAAGGTGTGAGAAGAACCAAAGTAACCAAGATAAAAATAGGATTGGATAGGATGACAAAAAATAGGCTTTGGTCTAGATAGGAGTGGAATGATAGGATGATATGGTATTGATACAGATAATAATGGTCTAGATAGATTAGATAAAACGGTAGGAGGGTTGCCCCCAAGTGATGGGGTGAATGGCAGTAATCTATAATAATGACAAATTGATATGTAACAATGGTGATGGCATGGTAATGTGAAATGGTATGGTACATGTTTTTAGCCTGGGTATGGTTTTTGATTATGTTGTTCCTACTAATAGGGAGATGCACATCCTAATCAACAAATGATACAAATAGAATACTTGATCATGTTAATTTCTATCCCACACCTCATCTAAATAACTACTCTGTTAAAAATGGCTTACAAATTTAGATGCCAAGAATGTTATTATGTTCTTCTTTGGTCATTGATTTTGACTCCTTCAAGCATCGAGACAAGGTATCTTTATAGCCTTTGTAAAGGAAAATGTGGTCGTGGATGCTAAACAAGGATAAATAATGAATGGTATGTTTGATTGTGAAATGGAATGGTAGATGATAATGAAATGTATAATGGTGGGGAAACAAATGAAGATCAAGATTTTCAGTCCCACATAATGTTGTTAATGTTAGATTCAACATAGCTTTGGTTGTGGTGGGGCTAAATACTTTTTCTCTCGATAGGATAATCAAAATTTTCTATTGTTTGATCTTGAGAGTAACTACCATCTGATTAGGCTATAGATAGGAAGCTATTTTAATTTAATATTTGATTTTGTCTTCATCAAGTAGTGAAGAACTTTTATGCTCAGATATTGGTGCCTTAAAGAGGTTTTAACCAATGAAGTTGTCTTGATTGTCCTATAACACCTTCAAAAAGGTTTCACTAATGCACATTAACTTTTGACTTTGATTGTCTTTTAGCACTTCTAAAAAATTTTCACTACAATATGTTGAGTTCTGACTTAGATTGTCCCCTAGTGCCTCTAAAAAGGTTTCACTAGGAGAGTGTTCTTCTACTATATGAATGTTGCCATAACCTCCTTACTCTTATTCAAATACTATGTCACCATGGATGTAGTTCAACAAAGTGTGATTCTATCAATCCCAATTGACACTTGTGAGAGATGGAATGTTAATGATATGGCTATTTTGGTTGATGGTAATAGCCTATGGAATGGTAATAGAATGGGGAGAGGCTGCACAATCCTCATAGAATATACTAGGATAAATTGTGTTGAAGCTAAAGTAATCATCCTCAAAAACTATAGAAGGATCAAAAATGTATTCATATTGATCTTCAAGGAATGCATAACCAATGTTGTAACAACCATGAACATATTCTTCTTCTGAATCTAGTTCTAACTCAAGGGATTTTGAATCTGATATTGAGACTGATGTTGATTTTAATTCTAATGCTAAATCTGATGTTGATTAAAAATAGAACCTAACTCTAACTTTGATCCTTCATCTGAAAGGTACTCTATTATAATGATGTCTTGTTGAATGTTTAGTATTAGATAAGTAGCAACCTGTAATGGCATAATGGGCTCCATAAAAACTAGTTTGTCAAAGTGAGACTCTTTTAGGATGAGAAATAGGTCAAGAGATAACTCCTTAGAGATTGGATTGTCAATAGGAGGCTCTTGAAAAATAGGCACATGGTTGAGATAATGATTTTCTCAAAGGTGGTTATAATCATTAAGAAGTGACTTGACAAAGACTTGCTTGTAAGTGTGAGATTCCTTGACAACTAGTATAGGATCAATAGGTGATTCATCACAAGTTGACTTATCATAAGTGGTTGGTTGTCTAGGATTTTGTTTCCAATGAGTTAGAAAATACTAGTTTTAAACATAGCTTGGTATTCGAATGATTTGATGGGTTGAGGTTTGGATGGGATTGGTACTAGATGAGGAATGACTTATGGTTGGATAATGGTAAGGCCTTGGAGAGTATGATTGCTTGCATGAGCCAAAGGACAAATTCTTAAGATGGTAACAATAGGGCATTATGGGGCTTGATTTCTTGCACAAGCCAAAGGATTAGGTCCTAGAATGATGAAGGGGAATTGTGGAACTTGATTGATTTCACAAACTAAAGTACAAGTCCCTGGTATAGAAATAGTTGGGTGTTGTGGAGCTTGGTTGCTCACACAAACCAAAGGATGAGGTCTTGGCATGGTAATGGTGCAAAATTTTGGTCCTGGAATAGAAATGGTATGATGTGGTGGAGCTTTATTACTCACATAAGCCAAAACATCCAAGTCTTCCTCATAAACCATATCATCTTAGTTGTGAGTTGGCTCATAAGCTGGTTCTTTACAGTGTTTCATGTATTGATTATTAAAAAGAGGGTATGGATTTATATCCCAAACAAAATTATCTATATGTGGGTCTTTAAAGTCTTTCTCATAAGCCTCTTCATGCCAATCAAGGTCTCCATTTGGATTTTATGGATTTTGACTATGTTCTCCATATGGAGTATTATAAGGAGAATAATAAAACTCCTTAGAAAATATTTCTCTATAGGGGTTCCTAGTGGGATTTTGTGCAGCCATTTTATCATAAGCTGGATTGTACATGAATCCACCATAAGTATAGCTAGACATATCTATATAAATGATGAAATTTTGAGAATAAAATAGCTTAGAGTTTTACAAAATTTGAAAAATGATCCAAAGGACAAATGGTTCAAACTTGGTCCAACTTGGTTGAAGGGGTGGAGTTGTATCTCCAATGTGGTTTGAAAGTGGAGTTATATCTCCAAAATTGTTTTTTCTAAGACTTGGCATAAAAAAACTTAACGTCAAACATCTAACATCAAATGTCATACACATATAAGGTCAAGCATCTAAATAAAAACTAGCATGTCAAAGGTCTATGTCAAAGTGTTCCAAACAAGGTCTAAACTAGGAAAGGGAAAAGTTGAGTGACTAGGTATTTTATCCAAACACATAGTCAAAATCTAGGCTCAAACAAATATGCATATGCTAGGACTTTTTGCCAAACAACGTCAAAAGCTAGACTTGAAACAAAGGCTGATGCAATTTAATTTAATCTAACAAGTTTGTAAATAATTTTGACATAAACCTGACACATGGAATCAAACATAAACATGATCAGTTGGCATAAGGCATAAGACAAAAGGTTCTTTGAGAAAGTTGTGTTCTCTCAAATAACGGCACAAATAATGATGAGGATAGGCATTAAACAAACAAACTATCAATAGTTTTCAAATTTTGGTAATCAATTAATTGAAGTTATGTAACCCAAAAGAGAAGATCTATGTCTTAGCCCCATAAATTGAGGCCTAAATAGAAATAAATCAATATTTGAATCCAAACTTGACAAGGATAATTGAAAACTTAATGATGAAAACTAAGATTTGACCAAACAAGCTAGACAAGATTGGAAAACATGACAACACAAGACAAAGGTCCAAATGATATACATGACATGATTTGAAACAAATGTTTTTTTATACAAGGTAAACTAGTCTTGAAACAATTTGAGTAGACTAATGTTGTACGCATGCTCAAATGATGTGATCAATGCTATGTTTCAAAAGACTCAAAGGCAAAATGGTTTTAACATGTTTTAGGAAGCATAACACTACCCTTCTTGGCTCAAATGCATTGTTTTGACATGGCTTATGAATTAAAAAAAGTGTTAGTCTCAAAACAAACATAAAAGTAAGATAAATGACCAAAATACACTAATTATAATCATCCAAATCCTAGTAAGGTTATGTCAATGTGGGGTTGGCTAAACTATCAAGCTTTCAAATGTTTCTAGGGGAATAAATTGCATAATGGCTTTCACATCAAATAATGCAAAAAAAAAAAGATAAAAATTGGGTGATCGTGGCATTGGCTAGTTGTAAGAAATTCTAGTCCATTTTACAACCACTACATCCTATTGTTCACTCAATGTAGTGCAATGTCCAAATGCAAATGCATCTTGTGTGCAACTCTAAAGGAGTAAGTGAAGTCAATGCTGAGAGATAAAACCCCAGGTCAACGCTTCCCTAAATAACTCATGGGAGGTAATGACATCCCACTCGCAATCCAAGATGCAATGAAATGAAAGATATAAAAAGAAATACTTTAGGGTCATTTTCAAGGTCACCCAAACTTTGACGAGTTTTTGGGGCTTACTTTAGACGACATTCTTTCTAAGCCTTAGAATAGGCTATTTGCAATAGGAATGGCACTTTTGATTCCAAGGGTTCCATAAAGGGGGAAAATATAAGAGAATACATGCAACACCCCTCTTTTTTCTAAACAAAATCTAATTAAACAACTATTGAAAATAAAAATTGACAAGTGTGCTCAATTTTAAGCCCAAATGAAAGATTTGGTGGTGTTCATTTGACCCCTTGGTCTTAAGATTATGAACTTTGAAAAATAATGATAAAAACTTGATTAATTACCTAAATGTTACATTAAACACCAAAATAATGTTCCTTGTTCATTTTAAAGTCATGCCAAAGATGTTGTAATAACATATTTTAACAAGTTCCGAGTACGCTGGTTACTTGTCTACCCTTAAGGCATCACCCCAAAAGCAAATATGTTAGATTAGAAAATTTTAAATATATTTTCAAAATTTTGTGAAAAATATATGAAACTTGAAGATAAAATAATTTCAAATTATAAAAATTTAGGAGAAAACATGTGATTTTTAAAAAAAAATCATCCAAAACGGAGTTCATATGACCCCAAACGAAGCATTTTAAAATAGCTCTCGAGTTTATGTTTTTAAGAAAACACAGTGACCGATGTTAGTTATATAACCAACATCAGTTACAATTAATAACCAATGATGGTTATTCAACTGACATTAGTTATACCAATAGTGACTGATGATACATATGACAATCGATGATGGTTTTAATTACTGATGTTAGTTATTATGTAAACCTGTGACAAAGAAACATGGCAAAAAAAAGCTAGAAAATCAAATTACAAAAGCTTTAATGATCCAAATTAATATTTTAAAGTTTTATAATTATCTTATTCATGTGTGGGAGGCATTTGGTCTCAGCAAACATGTCATTATGTGATCTAGGAATTTGACTCAAGAGAGGATGGTTAGTATGGTGTTAATTCCAAAATGACAAACAAAATAAAATAAACACACTAATAGCATAACATCTCTAGGCCTAGACAATAGGGAGAGCTTAGTTAATAAAATTAAATGATAAACACAATTAAAAATTAAGGAATGAAAACATAAGAATTCCTTCACCTTCCTTCGGTGCTCTAAATGCCTTTGTAGTGGTGGCTTGCTTGGTTTGTGCTCATGAAGTCCTTGGCATTGGAAGCTTGGATACCTCCATCTCTCCTTAGCACCTTTGGATTGTGGCTTGACTTGGCTTGGAATCAATTTTTCATGATAACACTAATTTTTTGAAGCTTTTGGAACTATTTGTGCATTATAACTTTGCATTATCAAGTCTTAGAAAATATGAAGTAAGGCCTCTTATTTATAGATTTTTGAAAATATCTAGAATCAACCTAAACCATCCATCTCAAGATTGAGATGTGTGGTTGAGGATTAATTAAATTATTGGAATTAAGTTTATTCTCATCATGACATTGGAAGAAGGGGCAATTAAGAGGTATGGGGGGCATCATGGAAGGCATTGGTGAGGCATGGATGGCATGAATCCTAATATTTGTGGCATTTATGGCCTAGGGATGTCTTCCCAAAAAATGAGGTCACTTGATGATGTAGATATTTAATATTCATTTCTACAAACAATTATTCAACAAGTTTCTATGGAATTATTAATTAGGCCTTGATTTGGGTTAATTAGCTCTTAAGTACGTTTAAGCACTTTATGCATAAATTACTCAAATTGATCAAAATGTCTTGTTAGTGGTCCAAAGTTTTATTGGATTGGAATTGGAAGGCCATGTTGGATGAATTATAACCATATTCCCATTTAGGATGTTACCAACAAAAAATAATGAAGGCACATGTCTTGTGCAGAAGATTTGATACGAAAGATCAATCCAGAGCAACTAGGTGCAAAATTGGCATTTTGACTCAAAAAATTGATCAAAGTTAGCTGGCCCATAAATTTCATTACCCCATTTAGGGATACTCTGGCCAAAATTGGCACTTGAATATCTTATTTTCACATCATTTAGCGTGTTTTAGTGTTTTTAGGCCAAATTGTGTTTTTTGGGTAGAAATTAGCCAAAACCCTGATTGGAGGTCATCAATGGCTAGATTTAGGTGTCTACACGACATACTGATCCACCTTATGACATGCCATTAGGATTTTTTTAAACCCTTTTATTTCCACTATCATCACCTAACCATTATCTACCTAGGCATCTACCTCAACTGGCAACCCATCTGACACAACCACGTAGAACTAACTAACTCAACCTTTTAAAACACAAACACCTCCTAGTCTGACTAAAAATTCTTCCAACACATATACCACACAACCTTTACCTACCCATACTCCAATTAATATTGGGTTACCCACTATCACCATTTCTACCATTCCTTTGGATACCCTCACTCCACTTCAAAACATAGTGACACCAATGCCTTCTACCTTACCACAAGTTTCTACCAGGGTTACCACTTATCCCTTACCTCCAACTCAACACCTCATGCACACTTAGTAGTACATGCCCTCTACCCAACTGATAGTGATTACATATTCATATGTGGCTTCAACCCAACCACTTGTGGCCACTTACCCATATGTGGTAACTTCTCAACCTCTAGCAAATCACTAATATGTCACTCAACCCCAACCACAATATGCACCTTATAACCCTTTATGTGTATAACCCCAAATAGATCTAATGAATATGCTTATGGATATGATGACCATCTTAGAGTAATCTATCTATGGTGTTCACAACATCCTATCATATGATCAAATATGTAATGAGCCCATCCACCCATCTATGCCTATCAGGCCATATCTTCCTCAATGGGAGCTTTCCAAGTTATTTAAGTTTTAGAGTAAGGAGGATCCCTAATAGCACCTTAGGGAATTTATGCACTAATGTTATTTGATTACCTACAATGATTCCCTCCTTCTCCACACTTTTATTATGTCTTTGTTAGGACTAACATTTTATTGGTTTAGTGCCTTAACCAAACATTCCATCTTATTTTTCACCCAATTGGCTCAAATTTTCATGGATCACTTTTTGATAAATATCTCCAAGAAGGCTTCCATCACTGACCTCTACTCTATCTAATACTTTGATGATGAATCTATTACCAATTTTTTAGCTTGTTGGTAGATCCTTATCAACCAACTCTTTTTTTCCTTACCCCAACCCAAATTTATCATACTTTTTGCTTAGGCATGTGTCAAACACACCTCTTCCACATTATTCATTTAGATATTCATAAATTTTGATGAATATTTTACCATGATGTACAAGTTAGAGAATAGATCCATTGATGAGAGAAATCTAAAACTAAAAAATAAGAACTCTACCTATAAAACTAATGAGGCTTCCTCCTCCAAACCAAGCAACAAAACTAACTCTAGAACCAAAAGTAAGGGAATCATGAATATGGTTATCCTTAAATTCACCTCTCCACCAAATATCAACCAACCAAATTCTTCTAAATCTTCTAAGAAAAACATGAGAAACCAAAACCAAAATAACCAGAAGCAATCCACCCTGCTAGGTGAGTCTTATGCTTTGATCCTAGAGAAGTTATTAAATGCTAACTATTGACCAATTTTGCCCATAGGCAAAATTTCAGTCAACTTCTCCCCTGCTGTTTAAGGCCAATTCATTTCGAGTTCAGTAGGTTCAATGAATTCAGTTCAAGGAGGCCGCAGTTCAAAGGAAAAGACCCGATGACTTTTGACAAGGATGGTGATGCCCTAGAGGCCATCAATTTTAATGCAATAAAGTAACCATTTGTTTTTTGAACTTTTTGAGCATCAAGCATGGAAAAGCCCAAGGAATACAGTGACCTACCAAGATGTTCACCCCAGGGGCCGAATGAGTCAGATAGGAAAAATGGACAAGCGATAGGCAAGTGATGAGTGAGCAGTTAAGTCCAACTAGGGCAAATGGAGAAGTGACATTGGCAGGTGAAATAGTGCTAGTGAATTGATCATTTCGAATGATAGCAGCTAGTAGTGCAACTGCTCTCTCTATTTCACATTAAATTGGAAGGCAAACCATGTAAGTCACCCAATCAAGAAATACAAATTTTGAGCAGACAAATGAATAACTCATTAATATTTTGAGCGACTTGTCTCTTTTCATGAAGGGAGGTGATGGCCACTTATTGAAGGAATGCCACATGGGCTTCCTCATTTTCTCATATATATTCGATACTTGTCATTTTTGTAATCATCTTTTCATAGTTTTAGCCAGGTGCAGCCTTGCTAAAATTTCACCTGAATCAAATAAAATGCAATTTTTTACCTCCATTTGGATAGATGTTTTAGAGTATGCCTTGAGTGTTTTTCTGTGTCTAGTCATTGTTTCTTGATGCTCTCATAGGTTCAACACTAGCAGACCTATTATCTATAAGGTGCCATCTCTGCAGTTGAAAGGAGAAGAGCAGTATTTGAGAAGTGCAAAATAGAGGAAGTTGATACATAAGTGTGCATCTCACAACACCTTTGGTGATCTCTTTCTTTTTTTGTATCTTCCATTAAGGCCTCCCTGCCAATTTCCAGCAGCCTGGTCCTTCTGCCAAATGTGTAGTGTATGTATGTATTTGTCTGGTTTCAGTGTGGGTGTGTGAAGGTCACCTTATTTTGGTGCATCACCTCTTTTAGAGTAGGTTTGTTTTTCTTGCATCTCTCTCCCTTTTCATCCCCCCCTTTATTATGTGTGTGTGTGTGTGTGTGTGTGTGTGTGTGTGTGTGTGTGTGTGTGTTTTGCACTTGCTGGAATAAACACGATGCATCAAAGGGAACTAACCCTTATCTAGAGACTCTCATCTCTAGCTTCGCCATCCCATAGGTGAGAGAGGAGTTTCCATTGTTGTGTGAAGAAGGCAGGAGCTTGGCCTCCTGCCAAGGGTGCAATCTTCTGCGTCAACAATTTTTGGCACGCTTGGTGGGACCAACTGGGATAGGTTTTGTCCAAAGAGTTGAAGAATTTTTGGTGTGTTCTTTAATTGACCAGCATTTGGAGGATTTGCATCGAACACCAATGGTGACTCCAAGTTGAATCTACTGGTTAAGCATCCTAGTGCCATCAAAAATCTACTTTCTTTATGTATAATCCCTTTGCACAAAATCATGGGCCTTATATTCCTTCATATTACCATGATCAAACTCAGCCTCTTTATGGCATCCCCTCAAGTAGCTCTCCTAGTTGCCCTGCAATGATAAGGGAGGTGGTGCTAGAGTTTTAGAGGTAGATAATAGAGATCAACAGATAGGAAGAGTAGTACAGATATCAACAGGAGCTGATGTATAAAGAGGAGTGTTTGTTTAGGCAAGCACATGCTTCACAATCCATGGAGGAGGAAAAAAAATGGAGAAATCCATTTGTCCAAGGTAGTCAGCCTTGCACACCCCTTCCTAATTTGAAGAAAGCACCTTCTTTTGCACCAAACCCTTTCTATCAAATAGTGCTTGCTCACTCTAGCTCACCAAATGCATCTACTCCCAATCCCGTGCACCTGGCTTTCCAACATCAAAGGGCATCAAAGCAACCCCCCATGGAGATCAATCTTCCCAATTCCTTATATTGTGCATCTTCCATTGGGGGGAGTACCACTAGCTAGCATGTCCCTCTTCTAGAGACTCTTCTAGTGCATCAATAGTCTCTTCCTTGCATTCCTCAACATCCAAAAATCTTTCAGCATGATGTGTAGATTCCAAGTTGGAGGAACGAATACCAGGAACCAGCTCAGAGCTTTGAAGAGGATAGCACTGGTGATCTCCAAGAAAGGCTCATTCAATAAAATATAGCCAAGAGAATTGTAGAGTTGGAGTCCCAAATGAGATTCCTCAGCCAACGTGTGGTGGATCTGTCTGAACCCAGCCCATCCACACACCTCCAAGGGAGCTATCAGGCCACACCTGATATTGATGAAGTGCTAACCAAGTATAAGGAGGAGAATCATTTGATTCTAGCTCAAGGACTGCCTCCTCTTCCACATGTTTTCTCCACTTCAACCCTTCTCGAGGAGGAACCTATTATGCAGGAGGTGAGTGAGGAGCAGAAGATCTAATCTGTAGTCCTTCAAGAGGCTGCCATGAGCAACGATGAAGAAGAAGTCATCATTGATGCTTCTTGTGAAGACACCATCAGTAGTGGAGAAGATGTAGGTCTTGCACATATGCAGATGTTCTAACAATATGAGGAGGAACAAATGCATGGTGAGCTCTCTTCCCCTCTATTTGATGAACTTCTTTGTTGTTTTGATGATGAGGATGACTACGCTGAGGAGCCTGAGTTGGAGGAGATTATCTTTGAACATCTAGAGATCCTGATCTTTGAGGAGGAAAAGGAGAGGTATGTCTTCCTTGAGGAAGGCCTTGAAAGAGTAGAGGATGAGTCTGACAGAGCCTACAATGAAGCAGAAGGAAATGGGTCAGACCATGATACATTGCAGAGGAGTTATACATATCAAAGGGCTAACAGTGATAAGCCAACAACCACAGATTTCTTGGTGAAGAGCACCAATTTGAAGGACCAACATTCAATAGGCTTCCATGGACAAGCAGAGTATATATATGTTGGAAGCATGTTTGAATTTGATCCACTCAGATTCTAGCCAAACCAGGTGATCGGTAAGAGGATTAAGTCACCAACTCTCTTTTCCATTCAGCTATTTTACTGGCACCATGAGTCTTCTTGCCAAGAAGGGGACTTAAGAATTTTTTCCTTTGATCCAAGAGGGAGGTGAATGTTCTTGGTTAGTTGTATATAATAGTTTGCTTTCAATTGTTTTTCCTATTTTCCCTAAGTGTAGTTTGCACAGGTATTGTTTTTAGTCTTGTGTGTTTCCTTTTGCTTGGGGGTAAAAGCTTCATGTTTGATTCTTGATCTTTCGGGCTATTGTTAATTCTTTCATGGCTACACCTGACTCCGTGCCTAATGGATTTCAAGGCATCTAAGTTCTAAAGCGTAGTAGGCATGCTTCCCCTATGAGTCACCAATCTATTGACCAATTTTGCCCACAAGTAAAATTTTGGTCAACTTCTCCCCTGTTGTTTAAGGCCAATTCATTTTGAGTTCAGCAGGTTCAATGAATTTAGTTCAAGGAGGCTGGAGTTCAAAGGAAAAGACCCAATGGCTTTTGACAAGGACGGTGATGCACCAGAGGTCGTCAATTTTAATGCAATAAACTAGCCATTTTTTTTTTTTGAACTTTTTGAGCATCAAGCATGGAAAAGCCCAAAGAATGCACTGACCTACCAAGATGTTTGCCCCAGGGGCCGAATGAGTCAGATAGGACAAATGGACAAGCGACAGGCAGGTGATGAGTGAGCAGTTAAGTCCAACTGGGGCAAATGGAGAAGCAACTTTGGCAAGTGAAATAGTGCCAGCAAATTAATCATTTGGAATGATAACAGCTAGCAGTGCAACTGCTCTCTTTTTTTCACATTAAATTGGAAGGCAAACCGTGTAAGTCACCCAAGCAAGAAATGCAGATTTCAAGCAGACAAATGAATAACTCATTAATATTTTGAGTGATTTGTCTCTTTTCATGAAGGGATGTGATGGCCACTTGTTGAAGGAACGCCACATGGGCTTCCTCGTTTTCTCATATATATTCGATACTTGTCATTTTTGTAATCATCTTTTCATGGTTTTAGCCAGGCACAACCCTGCTAAAATTTCACCTGAATCAAATAAAATGCAGTTTTTTACCTCCATTTAGATAGATGTTTTAGATTATGCCTTGAGTGTTTGTGTCCAGTCATTGTTTCTTGATGCTCTCACAGGCTCAACACCAGCAGACCTGTTATCTACAAGGCACCATATCTACAGCTGAAAGGAGAAGAGTAGTATTTGAGAAGTGCAAAACAGAGGAAGTTGCTACATAAGTGTGCATCTCACAGCACCTTTGGTGATCTCTTTCTTTTTTTGTATCTTCCATTAAGGCCTCCCTACTAGTTTCCAACAACCTAGTCCTTCTGCCAAATGTGTAGTGTATGTATTTATTTGTCTAGTTTCAGTGTGGGTGTGTGAAGGTCACCTTATTTTGGTGCATCACCTCTTTTAGAGTAGGTTTGTTTTTCCTGCATCTCTCTCCCTTTTCATTCCCCCCTTTATTATATATGTGTGTGTGTGTGTGTGTGTGTGTGTGTGTGTGTGTGTGTGTGTGTGTGTGTGTGTGTGTGTGTGTGTGTGTGTGTGTGTGTTTGTGTGTGTGTGTGTGTTTTGAACTTGCTAGAATAAACATGATGCATCAAAGGGAGATAGCCCTTATCTAGAGACTCTCCTCTCTAGCTTCACCATCCCACAGGTGAAAGAGGAGTTTCCATTGTTGTGTGAAGAAGGCAGGAGCTTGGCCTCCTGCCAAGGGTGCAATCTTCTACGTCAACACTAACATTATACAACTTCCTCCAATCAAACCACCTCAATAATTTAATTATTCCCATCCCACACCTAGTTGGTACAATAAGAATGATCTATGTGCCTTCCACTAAGTAATAGGGCATCATGTTAGTAGGTGTAACACCTTCAAGAGTGTTGTCTAATATCTCACCGACAAGGATGAGCTTGTGTTGGACAAACCTAATGCACCTCAAAACCAAGCCATTGCCATATTTAGGAAAACTTTTCCAAACCATGCTCGTACCAAAAATGAGAGCCACATGATTGAGTGTTCCCATGATGTCCATACTATTAACATGGTCCTTGGCATACTCATTATTGAAGGACCCACTGACCAACCTATTTCTTCCTCATCCTCTATGCTTATTGAGGTAAAAAAAATTATCTTCCCCTCTTTTGGAGAACCAAATTGAGTAATCCCCACTTTACCCTCCTACACTTATCAAGTTGGTAGAGCCATCAACCCCTTCTCTGACCAACATACCAGAATAAACACCCATTTTACCTTCCCCTTGAGCATTGAACAACTTACTTACCCTTCGAAGATCATTCCATAAGAGAAAGTCCCCACATCCACACCTCCCATAGAAGAGTCACCTACTCAAATATTTCATCCTTTGATTAAGGAAATAGATGAGGTTACCACCCGCTATCTCAACCCATGGGATTATCTTTTAGGTCCACTATTTAGGGAATCAAACCAATCTATAAACCCTTCTCTAGAATAGTTTAGAGATTAGATTTTTTCTCCAAACTAGACATGGATAGAGCCAAATTTTGTAAATAATTGGGGCTCCCTTACATCACCAAATAGGAACTTCTAACCATTCCTTTGGTAGACCAACCCACCACTTCTATTGCCTAAACTCCTACCCCATCAACCAAACTAATAGCAACCTCTACCAACCTAGCAATTTCCCAACCACCCAATGTACCTAAACCCCAAACAACAAAATCACCTTCCCTAACCAAACCATCCAAACCAAATAGAAACTTTGGCACCTTCCCTACACAAAGCCTTAATAACCCATCTATGAAAGTGGATCTGACCTCACCAAACCCACCAACTGCAAAACCACCCAAATCAACCAAGAAGGTAAAGCCACCAAGAGTCTAAAAAACCAGGCTTCTACCCCCTTCAACGTTGCCCTCTATTTTGGGGCCTCATCCCTCCACTTTACTTGGAAAACCAACTATCTCAACTAAGACCCCACCACTACTTTTGGTTACACCATCACAGTTGTTTTCTGACACACCTATCTTCACCACACCAATAATAACCAAGATACCTACCTTGCAACCTCCTAATTCTACTTTTTCAACCTCTAGCTTACCAAAACCAAAACCACCAACAAAATGCACCACCTTACCTAAACCTTCCACCACCAAAACTACTCCCGAAAGAGCTCCCACCTTACCAAGCAAGACTAAAACCCCTAAACCTTCTTTACCTCCAGTTGAGTCCTACTATACCATTTTCCAAAGGTTAATGCATGCTTCTTGCTTAACCTTACCCCCTATCAAGATGTTTAACCCTCTTGATTCAAAATCCACCTGGTATAAAGACCATCATATGTGTTCCTATCATATGACACCATAACATGACATGGAGAACTACAAAACTCTCCAAACCATCATACACCAGATTTATGATGAGGATGATCTATTAATAGATGAACCTCCCATGATCTTTATACCAATCCAACCAATAATAAATCTTACCCAACACCTACTTGATCCTCCACTCTCACCTCAACGTGACGAAGAGTCAGACTGTTCCCCTACACTAACCCTTCCATCTATCCATACCATCTATGTGGTCACCCAATCACATGCTCAATAGAAGGACAAGGGGAAGGCCAAAGTTTTAATTTTGTGTATATACCCATCTTTCACTTCCCAACCAAAAACTACCCAAACACCTTCACCTTCAACCAAACCCAAGGTATCTATCATAAGTGTCTCCCAATATAACCCTTTTGAATCCATTAGGAGAGTGGTGCTAAAAAAACTCCACCAGACCCCAATGAAGATGATTTTATGTGAGTTTGTTACTACTTCATCTCATGATCACCAAGCAATTATTGAGGCATTGCAATAGGTGGAGGTCCAACCTGAAGACCCTTAGCCTCTGGTAGCCTTTATTGGTGCCTTCTAAATTTCCAACCTTGTCACCTTCAAGGATTTAGATATATCTTTCATCCATCTTAACGACCTATATCCCCCTCTCTTTATTATTGCTTACATCAACCAAACCTGCATCAAAGGAGTCATGATTGATGGGGGAGTTAGTATTAATATTATCTCTTCCCATGCCTATAACCAACTTGACTTGATGGATAATGTCATGTTTGAATCCTCAACCCTCCTTAGCTCCTTTAATGATACCATGGCCACTACCTTGGTGACTACTATCCTTCATATCCATTTAGGACCTCGCATGCTCCCCAAACTTTTATATATAGTGGAAGGTAAATTTTAATATAATTTTTTGTTGATGACCTTGGATCCACTCCATGGGTTGTATACCCTCTAACTTGAATAATTGCATTAATTTTGAATATGAAGGCCATGTTATCACCATCCAAGCTGACCCAAGTCCCTTCTCAACATGAAACCCAATGATTTCCTGTTACCTATGTCTAATGCACCTTCAATAACAAAAAACCAACCTTCAACCATGAAAGTAGACATTGCGTCCCCTTTCATCAATGAGGAATATACTAGCTCATCCATCCTTTTGGACCAAATCCCCACCACTAACCCTTAAGAATCAACATTCCATCACCTTTCACTAGGGGAATATCACATCCTTGTCCTTAATGTTTTCCCTACTCCTTAAGAGTATGGGAAACTTAACCATCAACTAGGATATGACCCCAAAGTTAGGACCATTATTCCTTTTGGGTCTCCCCACTATCAAACCCATTCCATCTATGTGGGACTCAATAAACCCCTTATCACTTATACTACCTCTCTTTCACCTTGACCATTTAGCATTGGCTTCTCCTACCTAGATAAACCAAACTTTAACAAGACATACCTCCATCAGTGTACTTGGAAAGGATTCAGCCTTGGGCAATATGAACATGATCCACATGATTTAATTCCCATTGAGACTATAAAGCCTCATGAGAAACATGGAATCAGTTTCATCATACCTAATAAGAAGAAAGCCAAACCACCTACCATCAACATTATTGAGGAAGAGACTCCCCTTCCTCACTAACCTCTCCTCTGCTTGCATGTGAGGATGATGACATCATCCCACCTAACTTTTTTTTCCATCAACATGATCCAATTTGGACCCCTAACTCATCAAAATCAAGGGGTAACCATAACCATCCCTTTGACCCACCCTGACATGATAGGAGATGCCTCCCATACCATTAACACTATTCAGTGCTAGGATGCTGATTTTATTCTCACCTACCTTGGTGCCCCAAATTTTTTCATTCACAAAACCCTTATTCTCAATACTTTGACCATGTTTAAAAAATCCACCATGGATATCAACTTGGGTACTCCAAATAACCCCCACATTTTCAAAATTGTCTAATCACTAAATATCAAGGAACTTTGGGATTTCCCCTCTTTCTTCAAAAATTGTAGCATCACATTTGCTTAGTATTATAGTGACATGCCTAGAATTGACCCTACCATTTCTACCCATAACATATTCACTAACTGTGATGCCAAGCCCTTCAAATATAAAATTTGATGAATGCATCTTCACATAGCCCTTTTGATCAAAGAAGAGCTTTAACATCCTCTATTTAGTAATTTCATTCAACCCATTGATATCCCTAATGGGTCTCAAATGTTGTGCCTATCACCAAAGCCATAAGGTGACTATGCATTTGTGTAGAATTTTGTGACCTCAAACTTGCTTCCCCCAAAGATGACTTTCCCCTACCAAGCATCAACCAACTAGTTGATATTATAGCTGGCAATGAGATGTTATCTCTCATGGATAGATTCTCTGGTTACAATCAGATCCTAATAGCCCTCGAAGATCAACACAAGACCACCTTCACCACCCCATGGGGAACCTTCTGCTATAGAGTTATGTATTTTAAATTAAAGAATGTTGGTGCAACCTACCAATGTGCCATGACTTATATCTTCCATGACCTTATCCATAATATTGTAGAGGACTATGTGGATGGCTTTCTTGAAAAATCCAAACTCCAAAAGGATCATTTGGCCATTTTAAAAATCATCTTTAAGTGGATTATCCATTACCATGTCCACCTTAACACTAAAAAGTGCATTTTTGGGGTCCTATCAGGAAATCTTCTTAGCTTTATCATCTCCCTTCATGGAATCAAAGTCAATCCCACCAAGATCAAAGTAATCCTTGACATGCTTCCTTCAATCAACCTCAATAAACTTGATAGTTTGTAGTGGAAGTTCTAATCCATCCATTACTTTATCTCCTAGCTTTTGGATCGATGTCAACCATTCCAACACCTTATGAATAAGGATGTCTCTTTAAGTGGAATAGTGACTATTAAAAGGCCTTTTATTCACTTAAAATTACCTTTTATCTCCACCTATCCTCACCCCTTCCAAGGATGACCAACCTTTCTACCTTTATATCTTCACCATTGACCACTCCTTAGGGGAAATGCTTGATCATTAGGATGAAAGACACATATAACAAGTTATCTACTACATCAATCATATGATTTTAGAGTATGAGACTCGGTATACCCACACTAAAAAAAATTGCTTATTGTTAGTCTTCATGGCCACCAAGATTCGCCACTACCTCCTTAACCACAAGACCTATGTCATTACCAATACCAACCCACTCAAGTACATGCACTTCAAGCCATACCAAAACTAACATATGGTCAAGTGGATCATGATTTTAATAGATTTTGACCTTGAGTTCCTTTATCAAAATTCAATTAAGGGGTAGGTTATTATTAATGAATTGGTCAAAGAACCACTACCATAAAATCATTCCCTCCTCTTGTGTTCCCTGATGAGTTCATTACAACCTTATATTAGGTATACTTCACCTATTAAGTCACCATGTTATTTGATGGGTCAAAGTGTTATTATGGTGGGGGAGTAGGTATCATCCTCATCCCCTTTGACAGTGAACCTCTTCCTTTATCCTTCAAGCTTGATTTTGAATGTTCCAATAATATAGCTGAGTATGAAGCCCTAGTCATCAGCATTTAAACTACCTTAGCCCTAGGATTCAAAACAATAAAAATATTTGGTGTCTTCCAACTCATGGTTAATAAAATGAATGGCTCTTACCAGTGTAAGAATGGTGTCTTATAATATTACAAGCAACTATTTGATGAACTCTAGACATCATTTGAACACTATTGCAACTAGTCAACACCATGATCTACTAATAAGTTTTTTGATACCATGGCTTCTCTTGACTCCCAAATTCCATCTACACCCTCTGAATCTAAGATATCTATCATTATCCATAGACTTACCCAATCTTCTTATGTCAAGCTAAACTCTCCCACCATTTTCAATATAGAAGAGACCCAACCTGACCTTTGGTATCACAAACCTTCAACTATATTAACATTGCCATCATTCCTTCTAGCTTTTCCAACAATTATATAATACCATTTATCAAGATTACCTCATGTTATACCATTATGTAAGGAATTATTTATAAACATGGCTTCAACGGTCTCCTCTTCTCTTACATACATAGTCATGAAGCCTCTCATGCTATCAAGGAAACACACAATGGTATCTATGGGGGATACTTTAGTGGCCTCACTATAGCTAAAAACCTCCTTCACCTTGGCTATTATTGGCCTACCCTTAACCAAGACTCTTGTGATTATGTGAAAAAGTGTGTTATGTGTCAACAACACACCAATCTACATCATGTGCCTAGCTATAGTCTTTATGTTTCCAATAATTTTTGGCCTTTCTCACAATGGGGTCTATACCTTATTGGTATAATTTAACCCCCATTATTCACAATGGAACCATTCTATAATCACTATGATAGATTACTTTACTAAGTGGGTAGAGGTGATTCCTCTAGTCTCGACCAAAGTGGAGAAGATTATTGACTTTATCAACCATCACATCATCTACCAATTTAGTTTTCCTCGTAATATTATCATTAAAAATGGTAAGTGCTTTAAGAATAAGCAATTATAGGGTCTATGTGATGAATTTAGCATTAATTTAAGCTTCTCCTTTCCCCATCACCCTCAAGTGAATGGATAGGTTGAGGCCTCTAACAAAAATCTTAATAACATGATAACTAAAATGGTTAATGCATCTAGTTAGGATTGGCATTCACACATCCCCTTCACCTTATGGGCATATTGCACTAACATTATAAACCCTATGGGTGCTACCCCATTTTATTTTATGTTTAGAGTAGAGGTAATCTTGCCTTTTGAAGTTCAAATCCCATCTCTATGTATATCTTTGCAAGAGCTTATTTCTAAGGATGATTATCATTAGCACTATTTAGCTCAGCTTGAGCTACTTAATAAGCATCATTTATCATCACTCACCCATCTCCATGTCTCTCAAGATCATGTCAAGTGTGCCTATAACAAACACCTTAGAATGTGAGGATTCAACATTGGAGACCTTATCCTAAAAGAAAATCAACATGTCACCAATATGGAGAAAAAAAAGTATGGAAATTTTGATTTCAATTGGCTTGGACCCTATATCATAACCCACAAGTATGGATTAGGAGCTTATCAGTTGTCTTCTCTCAAAGGCCACCCAAAACTTGAGCACCTTATGCTTTGTACTTTCATCCATTCTTTTATTATGAAGGATCAATTTCACCTTTTGTTTTACCTTAAGTTCATCCATTGCTTTCAACCACATTCATCTCCTTAGTTTAGGGGCAATTAATTAAAACTAAATCATGTGATTATCCATCACAGTCATATCCTAATCTTGAATAATGGGTACCATGACTCTACCTATGGCATGATTCTCATGCTACTTTCCACCCCTTTTATAGGATATATTCCCAGGATCATTTTCACCTAAAACTCTTTATACCTAATCAACCTTCTTGTGATTTTAGTTTTGCCTTCATAAGGGTGAACAAATAAGCCATCCTAAGCAATTCTATGTCAAGAAAAATCAAATTAATAAAATAATGAAAAATCCTCTCACTAGTAATCATGGGTCATTCATCACATTCATAGACTGCTCCCTTAAAGGACATCTATTGAAAATTTATTTGAAATTGCCAAATGTAAGGTGGATTGTTCCTTTCATGGGCAACTATCAAAAAGTATTAAACAAAGCAAATAAACTTAGACCACTCCCTCAAAGGATGGTTGAGTAAATCATTTATCAAAAGCATAGCAATTTCTTAAAAGCTTCTTGTATTGATCAGCTTCCCATATACAACAACAAAGAACACACCCTAGTATCAAAATCACAACAAAATCAAACTAATTTTGAAAGCCATAATTATCTCTCACACAATAAAATAAGGTGGAAACCACAATAAAATTTCACAAGTAGACTTCCTACATCAATCAATCTATAATTTTTATGACATAGACTTGTTTATACTAACTCTTTAGACACCTATAAAAGAGGCATGCTAGTCTCACATGAAGGTTGCATTTTCATCCATCTTCCCCTTTATACATTATAAGCAATGAATTCTGAGTTTATTTAACATTATGTGGTCAAGACATGTTTTTACCAACTAATGAATTCTAATTCAAAGCATTTGAAGGGCTTATGTTCATTAAGCCAATCCAACTTCAGTTTTGTACTAGTCCTTGTCAAAGAATAAGCATCATGCCCTCATCTTATCCTATCATGACTAGTTGATATTTTCATTAGGGTGTTTGTCTCTTGATTATATTCTTATTATCCCATTTCATGTTCTTAATTAACCTATCTCATGTGTTTTATATTAAAAAATTAACAATAAAGCATATGCACATGTATCATAAGCAATAGAATAAACATAAGCATAACCATAATAAACATGACCACACTATAGCATCCATAATCAATAAAACAATCAACCATTTTTCACTACATGTATAAAATTTAATTGAAGAAGCATATACTAATTAAAATTTAGCATATCATAAGCATAATTATCCACAAATACCATCTCATGCCTAGCTAGGTAAGCCTATGTAGTGTCTAACATCCACAACATAAGCATAGACAATAAACAATATAACATCACATCATAAGCATTAAACATCAATGCAAACCATGAGCATAAGAAATAAAAAAAGATCATATATATATATATATATATATATAGATATATATATATATATATAGATAAACATATACATATATATACATATATATACATATATATAGATACATATATATACATATATATATATATATACATACATACATATATATATATATATATACATACATACATACACACATATATATATATACATACACACACACACACACACATATATATATATATAATATATATATATATACATACATACATACATACATATATATATATATATACATACACACACACACACACACACACACACACACACACACACACACACACACACACACACACACACATATATATATACATACACACACACACACACATATCATGAGTAAAATAACATCATAAATATGTACATGTGTCTCTCTCTCTCAAAATGTAGATCTCACCGCATCAGCTCGTAGGCTAGAATCAAAATGATATACAATAATATAGAAAATGTATGAGCTATGCCATGCCCCTATGGCCACACTACCTCCTAGTGTATGACTAGGTCCCAGTACCTATCTACTTGTCACACTTATTTATCCACCTATAGATGCTACCCATTACCCTAGTGTTGACACACTGGCACCACCTACTAAGCTCATTGTGTACTTTCCCCATCAAGGTTCATTAAGACACCATCTCAAAACTATAGATTCATAATATCATAGATCATCCACTGCATCCAAGTATCATGTCATGGGGATGGTGCCTGGTGGCCCTATTTGTGCCACTTCTCCTTCTCCTCTCTACCTTAGGGATTCCCTCTCTTATGTAACCAAAGCTAGTGAATCCCTCACCTAGTCTCTATCACCTATAAGAGTAGAAACCAAACCCTATAGAATAACCACGTGACCTTTTAGTATTATGACTTGTGCCTGTGTAGTAGCTAGTGCCACTCTTGCCTATCCATCAAGGCAAACCCCCTGTGATGGTGCCCACTAGCCCCATCTCCCTATAGGGTCCACATACATATGCCCCCTACCACTATCGCCATCACCAAAATCTACCACCACATGTAATGATTTCTACCATGCCATGTACCCATCTACAAACCTATGGGCATCTATCAATGCCCAAGTTGGTAACTCCTCATGGTCTAACAAAGTTGGCACAAGATGTGGATCTAGCAATAAGATCTCTAAATCCTCATTCTTGTATCTAGGAAATAAACTTGGAATACCCTTTATGAGGCTGAACTACCTCCTTAACCTATCAAATGGGATGAGCTCCACCTTTCCATCCCTCCAACTGAGAATCCACCTATAGCTCTATAAGGACAAGGTATACCTCCTATATCTAGGCCATACTAGAAACTGGACATAGGGTCTCTAGATAATGTCACCAATCACTAGTGCACCTAGTGCACCTCTAAACCAATCAACATCATGTGCACCTCCCCCTATACCTAAAGTGCCAAAATCAACACTCCAGCTCATAAAACCAATTAAGAACTCATTCTACATGTATCCTACCCATGATAATATCACTATCCTTAACACCCAGATATACTCATAGGCCTAGTAATGAATAACCAAGCCAAAATTGATACCATACCTCATATGGTCCCTAAACCCCTACATCTCCTTATATATCTATACTAAGAGAATAAGGACCTAGTCAAACATAGTATGCCCCAATACTAATTCCACCAACACCCCTAGTAGAAAATATGGGAACCTCCCACTACTTGAGTCAGGAAGAGTAAAGCAAGAGATGGCTATCATAAGCATTTTCATGAGTCTCCTCTCACCTAGAGACCTCCTATATAACATGTTGTAGTTAAACCCCTAGCATGACATCTAACTTAGTTATTATCATCTCCATACAAAATCTCCATGAGATTCTCCTACTCCTCTTGCTCTTTATGATAGATTAGATCACCCTAAAGTAGAATTTGTGTGATCTATGAACATCTTTAGGCAATATCATCATCTCATCAGTTGATAGTAGGAAATTATTTGTATCTAGAGCCCATCTCTTGATGAGCGTTATGACCATAGATGCATCTTGAGGCACATATTGATAGTGCCTCATCACCCTAATCCAACCTCCTCCATATGAGCCCAATCGATTGGGGTCATCCCTTGTTGGATCTCTAAAAATATGAGTGACACTTAATCATGCATCTGTATCTACTCATTGGCCTATACCAATTTAGAAACAAATCTTAGATCCCTCTTACCATTCACTAACCTTACCTACCTTTAGCCTATTTTTACCATTTCCCCTCATAACATCACCCATCTATAAAAACCAACACTTTTTTTACCCAACTTAACCAAAGACATTTTTTATAGCATCTAAGTATGCACTTAGATGTGTTGACCACTAGTAGTCATGGTGACTACTAATGGTCAAGTGTCTTTACTTTTATGGGTATCGACCATTGATGGTTAGACTCGACCATTGATGGTCACTGTGGGTGTTCCACTAGAAAAACACCCAAACCATACCCTACCCTAAAACCACTTAAAATGCAACCCATGTAACCTAATTTTCTACCCTAAGGTAACTACCTACCCCAATTCACATAACTACCTAATCAATTTTCCCATTTACCCACAAATTTACTTAGATTCCCCAAAACCCTAACTAGGGCATAGCAGTCCAAACCTAAGCATTCAAACCCACCCTACCCTCCAAACCCAAAGAAAATGTATAAAATATAGCTAATCTATCAATTAAAGGGAATTCCCTACCTCATTATATGACCACCATCATAGAGTTATCCATAGACTTGCCTATCCTTATCTACACCCACGTGCTCCCTGCACCCTCATTGGTCAATCCACCTCATCAAACTCTACCCACTAACAAGCAATCACCATCAACATTCACTTTCACTATAATTTCCAAAACACTAGAGCTATAAGTAAACACATGAAAAAGTTATAAATTAGTAAAAAGTAACTCAGTTTTCACTTTTGTCTTGCAATATTTTAAGGTTTACACCCTGACCATCGACAGTCAAGGTGAACATAGACAAGTCACCTTTGAGCACTTTGACCATAAATGGTTAGGGTCCTCACCTTTTTTTTACTCTCCACTAGAGAAGACCTTTTATCAGAACCAAACCATTTTACCCACCCTTAGAGACTACGTTCTCTACCCACCTTGACCACGTCATCACCTCACCATTGGTCCATTTTGACCTAGTTAGCATGTATTTGTGATAAATTTTACTTGGTACTTTTATTGTAGTGACAATGTTTCCATGTTGAAAACTTTTTGAACTTATGCCACCTCATGCTTACCTAACCTGCTTGCGTCTTTTTTAGAGCATTTACTACCTTGAATACCCCTAACATTTGACTAGTTTGTGTTTTCACTGAGAGTACTTCCTATCTTGGATACCCACTAAAACACATACATCTCTTAAGAGACATAAGAGTATACCCAACTTCCATGCCTAAATATGGTCACATAGTCCACTTGTCACTTGTCCTTCTAGCACCAACCTTTATTTTTACCAACTATGGCAACCTAGTATATGTGCAATCTTGGCTATTATACATTTTGTCATACTTTGTACTCTTATTTTTGCTTTAGTGCCCACCCTATCACCCACCTTCATGATTTCCATCTTTGTCGTCACCTTATCAAACATACACTTGATTCTATTTTACCTCATCAATTCCTAGTTTAAGGGGAACACCTCCTCTCATACTTAGAACAACCAAACCTTTGACCAACAATCCATTTTTATTTTGTAGTTTATTGATTCAAAGCCACATAATAAAAATGGGTAAAATGTAGACATAATAAATCCATACACTATTATTTTGAGTGTCAAAACACCCTTATACCCCCTTGGGACCAATTTATCCCTTTGACCCCTAACTAATCCTAATCATAGTCAATTTGATCAAACTAGCTTAAACTAACCTTGTACCTAATTTTTCCCTTCACCCTTGACCATTGATGGTCAAGATGATCATCGATGGTCACCTTAATTATAGATGGTCAAGGTGCACCTCCTTAACCACCAAAATATAATCCACTCACATTTATTTTCTAAATATAACTCATCTAAATATATGTGTGAGCCATTGCATGCACGAGTTATAATTGGAAGGCTCAGCTAACATCTTATTGTAACTCTCTTTCCTTGTCTATAAGAAGAGAGGATCAAGGAGGTGAAGATAATCTATAATTATTATCAAGAGCTTACGCATCTAGAGTTATTTTATCTTTTAGGTCAATCATCATTAACAACCTTGTGATAGCCATCACATTAGAGAGCCAACTTGCCATCACCATTCTACCAAAGCATCAAGTATCATTACTCTACCAAAATCATATCAAACTCTGCTAATGAGTCAACTACCTCAATTACCCACCTGATCATCTTTATACAAGATAAGTATTTATTTTCTAGTATTCACTTACTTTATTTTCTTTTCACACTCAACTTAGCAATAACCCAACTCCCAGGATCTCACTTTGGGATCCTATCAATCAACCATCTACCAACCTAGATCTATATAAAATAATTGATGATGGTTTTCTTAATTACTGATAGTTTATCCAATCATTAATGGTTAGCTTAACCACCAATGGTCACCTTAATTTCCAATGGTCACATAAACCATCAATGGTCATTGTGGTAGAAAATAATAGTAAGTTATTTTAACCTTATTACCCCCAACCAAATCCAATTTTCTATGTCCCTTCTTGTTTATAGATCTCTACCTAATTTTTTTAGGTAGACCCTAATCACCTAGCACTAGTATTAATTAGCTTATCACTATTATAATAATTTATAGTCTATTTTCTCTAGTAAGAATTTCTTGTGTTCAATTTTAGTACCTTTTGATTATTGATGCAAGTACTTCCTATTCTATTTTATAAACTTAATTGTTTAAAATGTATGGATTGATAGCCATTAAAGAAGCTCTTTCTTCTGGTATCTAGCTAGCGCTAGGCAATCTAATCAACTATATATCTAATAAATCATTTTCTTTAGTGTTGTTTTATTTTTAGGTCATCCTCCCAAGCCAAAGAGGATTTATTCACAATCATCTGATTCAATGTGCACATAATCAAACAAGTTTTTTTAAACATACCCATATTTAGTTTATTATTCCTCCCTTTCTAAAATATAAGATAAAATTAAATAAAATAACTTCATACATGAAAGATATAACACCATCAAAATGATCACTCAACTCTGTCTCACCTTATGCAAATTTGACTATGGAAAAACATAGTCAAACTACTTGGGAGCCCAACTTTGCATATGCATATCTTTTGATGTGCTTCATCTCATGATCTAAATTTTAGTGAAAATAAACTAGGTCCCAAACTTATGAAACCCATATGATCATTTTTTCCTAACACCTTCACATGTGTAAATTCTAACCTTATCAACATGTTTAATTAGCGCCTTTTGGCCATATTGCAAATTTGGCTAAGTATGAGAAAACAATGAATTCTGATTGAGAAGCCAACTTTGAACCCTCATATATTTGACCAAACTTTGATGCATGGCTTTAGATCTAGAACATAACAACTAAGGGAATAATGTGATCACAACTATATGACTAACTCCCCTTGACTCATTCCTACATGGCAATAGTGACGTCATCAAACTGCCTACTTAGATTTTCTACCACTAGACCCAAACTATCTAGATGAAAACTATGGACTACCAAATGAATTAAAATTATGATAAAAAACTCTTAAAGAATAGATAACATCTTAGGTATCTCTTTCACATGCTCCAATCACCATACTCATCCCTAAATGTCTCTAACCAGTTAAACTCTAGAGATCAACCAAGCATACTTCAAGCATATAAGAACAAACACATTGCACACTTTGTCATTGTAACTTAGACTATAAATGCTCTTCATCCAATCAATAATAAACCTCCATGACACCACCATGATATCATCATGACAACTCTCCAATAATCTCCCCCTTTGTCATTGATATAAATAACCATCATATATAGCAATATACATCTCTTCTCTCTCTTCAAGTATTCTTACAATAGGAACTTTCTCCCCTTTTGACACACTGATAAACTGAGAACCAATTGATCTAAAGGGCCCAAGAAAACTACCAATGGGATTAGACCATATTATAAGATAACACACACTCCCCTTTACTTTGAGCATGTATCTTCTTGTCTTGACAACTTCCTATTGCTCCATGCCAACACTCTTTTTAACGAAGCACTGTAACCAATTAATAAAGAACAAATAAAAGAATATAAATTTTATGGAACACATCAATAAACATATAAGGGTGACTCACCCTAATAAATTTTATCCATTGCACCTTCTAAGCATCTTCAGATCTCCACACACCATAAATAATTACCACATATGCTTATTAGCCTTCTCTGTCAAACTACTACAAGAATCATCAACAAAAAATCATGTCACTCACCAAATATGAAACATGAACTCAACCAAATTTATAAATATTCTTGAAATAAATATAACTTACTCTTTTGGAGAAACATAGCAAAAAACACTTTTCATCAAACTAGGCTTTCCTAGCCTCCTTGTTGCCCTACCTAAAACTTATAGAGCCCAAAATGTATAGTATACATATCTTTAGAACATGAAAATCCATATCTATATCAATCACATATTCCCCTTATATCACACCAATTTGCATCACCAGGCTCATCCTTTGTAACATACATCCTTCACAAACCTACTAGCCAATTAGCCCTCCATATTGACAAAAACTTGAATAACTTGAGAACCACAATCATAAAAATCCTTGTGAATATTTGTTTGACCACCCATTTATCCCATTAAACATATTAAGAAGACTCAAACTTATCCCATTTATAGCATAGCCCAAAACCCTAGAACCTCAAAATAAATAAAGTCAACAGACCTCCTTTTGGTTAACACACATCTCTAAAACTTCTTGCACACCTAGAGACACCCATAAAACACTTTTGGACCAAAATTTGAGCCTTCATACCATTGGGAGCATAGAATTCTATAACCCATTTTAGGTCTGCTTTCCCTTAAGCTAAAAATTGAGAAAATTGAGAGTATTTAAAAATCTTCAATTGGCACAAACATACCTTTAGAACACAAAAACACTTGGATCACATCATAAATAAGTTAATAGACCTTATTTAGAACCAAAAAATTCTTGACAATCAATAAATATCATTAAGCCACCTGGAACCACCCATTATGACCCTATATTATAGCTCTTTCATAGATCTTTAAATCAAACACATGAACTTATTGCTCCCCCTTAACAAAATACCTTCTCTAATTGGCATTATCATTTTGAGCACACAAAATTTTTTCTCCACACCTTCTTACTTAGATTCAACTACTCAGTCCTCTAATCCTAGGAATTGACCAATGACAAAGCTCCACCTAACTACATGCTTCATCAAGAACATGACATCTTTATTAAGTCTTCAAATATTATCTAATCATAGTCAATACTCATATAGAGATACCTCATATTTAGAGCATTATGAATTTCCATGGAATACACAACTAGCATCTACCACAAATTGACATACATACATGCATACATACATACACACACACACACACACACACATATATATATAGCTTGTTGATTATGGTTTGGATGTACTTGTATAAAGGTGAGTTTATATATATATATATATATATATATATATATATATATATATATATATATATATATATATATATATATATGTATGTATGTATATATAAACTCACCTTTATACAAGTACATCCAAACCATAATCAACAAGCTAACTCCTTCTCAAGATAGGACCAATGAGATTTTTCACAAACATATTTTCTCCAATAGATAGATATATAAAAATAATGCACAAAAATACCTTATTTTAATACCTTATTACCAAATAATATCTGACATCCATCAAGCTTCCTCTAACTAACAAGTGTCTCTTTGAATCCTAGATAGAGACACCCCTTTGACATAGAGACACTAAAAGTCCCAAAACTCAAGAGACTCCCATATCTCTATATCTTTCTCTAACTTGCAATCCTACTTGAATTTAAATGATTCCTTAACTTCATCCTTTTCTTTATATTTATCAATAAATGATGTCAATATAAACTCTCGACTCTCCTTTATTTCTAATCCTTTTTCCACCTTGGCAAACAATCCATTAAGATCTTGGACTCAACAGGGTTAGTCTTCTTATTCTTTATTACCTCAAATCTCCATACTAGAGTTTGTATTTTCTCAAACCTTTTAGGAGATTTATATCCTTTGACATGCTTTGATTACATATTAACACTAATTGTATATAATCTAGCAATATGTCTACTCTTATAACAACTAAAATAAATAACATCTTTCATACCTTTTGACAGATTTGAACTGTGATCAATCTTTAGCCAAAAACTCCTTCTATCATAGCTCCATGAATGTCCATACTTTACTAACTTCATTATATGGTCCTTATCTCTATGACCATACTTATTACATACATCATAATGACCATGAAATAAACTAGCATACCTTGAATCATTTGGTTGTCTAACAGACCTTATTTCATTACTTTTTAAGTTTGTAATCTCTTTGACTTATTTAGACTTCTCAGGCTCCTTTCTTAGCTTGTTTAATTTATCTATGAGTTGTTCATGATCATCATTCAACAATTTTATCTTAATTTTCATCTCATCATACTCACCTTACCTTGAACTCATTTTGACATTTACTTCTAACCGCGTCTTAAGATGTTTGAATTCTTCTTCTCTTATCTTCAGATTTACATAAACTACCCCTAACTAATCCTTGAGATAGTTGATTTGTTTTCCATCTTCTATTACTTATTTATATTTTTTTTTCTTCTTTAGGGTTGCCTATCTTGATTATGACCTTTCCATACTCATCTTTTAGGGAAACAATATTAGTATTTAATCGATCAATTTTAGCTTTTTTAGCTTTCATGTTTGAACATGTAGTCTCCATCTGAATTTTGAGAACTTAGATAGTTTCATTATCACTCTTAGATTCTTTATCCATTTCATCCTTTATTCTACATTATTTTTATATCAAATTTCCCTCAAAATAACTAACTTGTGATTCAAGACCTTTGATTGAATTTCTCATCTTATGATTTTTTTCTTTTATTTCTTTAGTTCACCAAGTGCACTCATGATTTCAACTTCTAGATCAACATCTTATTCCTTGATGTCATCTTCTTTACTATTATGGAAAGCTTATTCATCACACATGATGTCCTTTTATTTTGAACACAAAATTGTCTTTGTATCTATGAACTAAACATTGAGATTATGGATAATATTTTCATCTTTTTGGCATCTTTCTTCAAAGTACATATATCTTCTTCAAGTTCCTTGATCACATCCTTATACCATTTATTTTCTTTATTCAACTGCTTAGCCATCTTTGTATCTACTTAGGATCACCTTCAAGCTATTAAGCTTCCTCAAAAGGACCTAATTTGATACCAATTATTAGAGGTATAATCACTGAAGGGGGGGGGGGGTGAATAAGTGATTCCAGATAATCTCAACTTCAATTCTAATTCCTTCAAACTCTTAATATTTCAATACATATATTCATGAGGCATACATCATTCATAACAATTAAAAAGAAAGATAATGCAATATCAAGCACATAACACATGTCATATGTGGGAAACCCTCTTGGGTAATAAAAAACACTAGAACCTAAAATTGGTCTACTACCCTATAAAAAAAGAACCAATTTAGACCATATACAAATGATCAAGGAACTACAATCCCTATTTAGTGATACTAAATCCCATAAGGTGTTGCCACACCTATCTAGCTGAGCTACAACAATAACTAGACCTTTTAGCAAGTTTAACCTTATAAGGAGGCTAAAACCACCTTAGATGATAAGCTACCTTAAAAACACATATGAACACATCCACCTTTACACTTATGTCTTCAACACTTGATGATGAACCACTGATTATCACTCTTCACCTTTGCTCATACTCAAATAGCAAGAACACTATTCTGGTAATAAAATTATGACCAATAGGTCATATTAATAGTCCTCAAACTAATCTACTCATCAATTAATTCATAGGGAACTCTACCCATACCTCACTTCATAATTCACACACACAAGCCTCTCTCAAATATCCTCTTGAGCATACTCACCTATTTGTACCTCTTCTAGGATTATTAGGTCCAATGACCTATGTGATCACCTTCAACACTTTGCTCAGATTAGCATTTCTAATTCTCTTTGATTTTTGTTAGTCTTCACTAGCTTGTAACTCTCTTTAAAATGTTATCTTCTATGTTTGGCTCCACACTTGTACTCCCTTATCCAAGTCTTAAAAATATAGAAACCATCATCTTTGGTTCTACTATTTATAGAGTAATCATGATAAGCAACACCTTGGTTGGGCATTAGGCATGCTTTATCCCTTAAGGCATCTCTCTCATGAAGACATATCTCAATTAAATATTCATAGGTTGGCCATAGCATTTATGGGTCACCCTTAAGGAACTACACCTTTTAATAAGGCCCTTATAGCCCTTATAGGTCTCATGTGAACCCATTCACTCATTTAGCACATTTTAAAACAAAATAATAACATAAGACCAATTTAAAATACATGGGTCCACTCATTATGTCCACTAGGACATCCTCAAATTATCACTATCATCTTAGCTCACCTCTGCATATGCTCAATCAACTCAAACAAATACCTTATACACAAGAACACTATTATTGAATATACAATCAAATTATTAAGCATTGTTCATGCTCAAGATAGATTTTCATGCCTCCAAAATACTCATAAAGAAACCTCATGGAGTATACAACATTCCCAAATAGATAATTCATTGTGAGACATTGAAACAACATCAACACAAGCTCAAATATCCTTCTTGGGTCACTTGTAGAATAAACACAAACACACAGTCAACTTCTAGGCTTAATATCTTTTACTGTACTTACTTTTAGATCTTCAACTATACATATCCATATATGAATTAGAGTCCTATACAACTTTAATTTTTATAACACCAAAAAATTTGACTTATATCAAAAAATATGGTCAAAATATAGATCTTTAATTTTCCCTATTTTAAATTTGAATATTTGAATTGCAACAATCACAATTAACCTTCAAACACAATGCTCACATCTCGTGAACTCTTAGCTTAGATCAAATAAGCACCATCAATATATTATAATATTTAATACATAGGTGCCAATACTCAAACATTAATATTTAGTAATGTTGACCTCATCTTGTACAATCTTATAATGTTGACTCAATGCGCTCTATTGATCTTTGTGGATCAGTCAAGTCTTCAATGATCAATGCTCACTATTCTATTAATCTATATGAATGCCTACTTTCCATTGGATCCTTATCTTATAATTTTACTTAGTCATTAAACATCATGCACCTATATTCATCTCGCTACTTCCTATATCCTTGGATCAATGTGCACCATTGATCTTTCTCGAGCTTTAACACTTTCAAAAATGACTATGGGGACCCTTACAATATCCTCAAGTAGCCATTTTTGATCCTTAATAAATTCTTTTACACTTTGATGCAAGATCTTAAATTTGGACCAAATGATCTCCTCACATAGGAGAATCCAACAATATGACACACTATCCTTGGAACCATCATGCATGTGATATATAATTCCATTAAAATGAATTCTTAAAATCTTCTATCATAGAGACAACTATGTCAAAACCTACCTGAGAGGCTAATTTTGAGTATGCATAACTTTTGTCATGCTTCAATTCATGATCTCAAACTTAGTGGAAGTCATCTATGCTCAAAAATAAATAAACCTATATGATCAATTTCTCTTGAAACCTTTATATGTGTAAGATATACCACAATCAAAATTCTCACTCAGCTCTTTCTCACCTTATGCAAATTTAGCTATGGAAAAACATAATCAAACTACTTGGGAGCCCAACTTTGTATAAGAATATATTTTGATGCACTTCATTGAATGATCTAAATTTTATCATAAATAAACTAGGTCCAAAATTGAACAAAACCATATGATAATTTTGTCTTGATATCTCCACATGTGCACATGCTGACCTCATCAACATGCTTACTCAACTCTTTTTGGCCACATTGCAAATTTGGCTAAGTATGAGAAAACAATGAATTATAATTGAAAATACAAATTTTCACCCTAATATCTTATACCACACTTTTAAACATTAATTTAGATGTGTCACATAACAAATAGGGACTACTTTGATTACAACCATATGACCAACTCCCCTTAGCTCATTCCCACATCACAATGGTGATGTCATCAAACTACCTACTCAAATTTTCTACCACTAGAACCAAAATATATAGATGAAAACTATGGATTACCAGATGAATTATAATTATGAAAAAAATATATCAAATCATAGATAATATCTTAGGGACCTCTTGCACATGCTCCAATCACCATACTCATTTATGAACATCTCTGACCAGTCAAACTCTAGAGATCAACCAAGAATACAAGAACAAACACATTGCACACTTTGTCATTGTCACTTAGAATATAAATTATATTCATAACATAAAAATAAAACCTCTATGACACCACCATGACATCATCATGACAATTCTCCAATAGTTATAGTGTCAACTAATTATCTTGCAAACTAATTTGTTGAACTTCTCTATCACAATCCTTATACAACTAGATAAGCTATTTTGGATTCCATACTACAACCTATTAAATTGAATATAAACCTTATATAAAGCATTTATAGGTCATATACATATCAAATAACAATGTCATGTGCATTGGTTGCTTTAGATAAGAGTAGAGAGACTCCAACTCAACACTCCCACTAGCTTACTCAAAACTGTCTTTATGCCTTGAGAACCAGTAATGATGATTATGCATTCCAACATCTATGTAGACATATTAAATAAGTAATAATTCATTAATATGATATTTATATAGATTTATAACATCTTAAAACACAAATATATAGAGGTCTAATGGCAAATATTGAATATATAGACCAATCTTTGAAACTTATATCTTCACTAGACAAGTCATCTTGTGAAAAACATTTTTAATGATATCTAAAACACATAAACAATATTTAAATGTGTTATATGTCTTGAAAAACAAACCCATGAAATTGGATTCATTCATAATCCATAGCAACACTTCCCTAATCTCTTTCTCACTTCTATCTAGTTTTTCTCCCTATCTTCACTATTAGACTTTTTAGGGATAGGCCAACTTACATGAATAATTTAGTATATTTTAAGCCTATAAATTTCTTATAAAAAACCATGGAAATTAATTATAGGTCATAATCTTTGACCTATATCAACTTTGACTCAATCAACCCTGCTTGTTATACATAATTTCCAAGAAACAAGGGGTTTCCTATAGCTTTCACTCACTCTTATGACAGAACAATGCCACATAGAGATAATTAGGAGAGTATTATACATGATACAATAATAAAAATATGCCATCCAATCCATTATAATCCATTTCCATCAAGATATTCCATATTAGGTCACTATGAGGGTTTTAAACTAGTTTCCATTCTTAACATTTATTCATAAAACTCTACCCCTAAAACCAACTCCTAATGCTTGGAAAAAAAATTAGTAAAATTTTTTATCTCTACCTAAGAGCTAAAATTACCATGTAGGAGACACACATTCCAACAAGCATGAGAAGTCCTTCTCAAGTCTGCAACACTCCATTCTAGCACACAAGAGACCTCAAGTCCCACTTTTCATGCTTTTTCCTTCAACTCAGAACCTCAAACTAAAACAACATACTTGAGACATAATTTAAAACCTTAATCTATGCTTACATGATCTCAAAATACTCCAAACATGATCATGATACATCATTATACCACATAGGGTCTTAAGACTAGGTCCATGAGAAGACCACTAAAGAAGAGCATACTCCTTTGGCTCACTTTGAGAGTCATGTGACTGACTCAACACATTTATTACATGTTTTAAAACTAAATTAAAAAAATTAATCTCATACACATCCATATCATCATCACCATACCTCTACAAGCCATATTCATGCTTAAGAACTAGTCCCTCAAATAGACTTACTAGGCACCATACCACTTTGAGACCTTCAAATCACCTTTTGAAGCTTACTACTCACGTCCAAACACCTAAGACATGATATAAAACATATAACATCATTCTTATTTGACCAATTATCCTTAAACCATATAGGTCTCTTACCAAGACTAATCCAACCATGCCTTCATCAAGACAATACTAGGCTTCATAATACACCTTATCCATAAAGACTTGCTTCTTATGAATTTGGTCAACAATGAACTTATCAAAACAAGAAATTAAACACAACCAATACTCTATTTATGATTATATATAATATAAATACAAATTAACACTGATCATAAGCTTGTTATACTATAACACTATGCCAAGGCCTTATGCAAAACTCAAGAACCTACTAGACCAAGCTCAAGTCATCATGAACACTCACTATGCACATCTCTGGGACATCTATGCACATCTCTAAGACATCAATGATACTCAAAATCCTTTGACATAAATGATAGTACATAAATACATGGCATTAATGATAACTCTAAACAATCTCCCCCTTTATCATTAATGGTAAACCATATTGATGGAAAACTACAAATGAATTAATCATTATCAAACTTCTCTCAATAAGATATTTCTCTCTCAAACTAAATAATTTAATCAAGATCTTTCTCCCACAATAACTTTGAACATAAATAAAATTCCCCCTTTGACATTAATGACAAAGGGTCATATACACTCTCACAAGATTATCCACACATAGTCCATTGATCCTTCTACCCGACTACTCACAGGGCCAACAAGCTCCCCCTTTATTAATACATACTTCTCTTTAAGCTTCTCAATCTGTCATGGAAACAAATGGTCAAATAGGTGTGTGAGAACATGATAGTCTCTTTAAGACTTTTGATATACTTTATTTCCTTCAAAAAACTCAATACAAGTTACCAAAACAAGTAAACCCATGCAACATGATCTTAAGGTCATATTCAAACTCCTAGACCATTGAACTCTTTAAGATAATCTTCAATGAATCAACTTAGTATATAGTCAAGACCATGTTTATAAAAACTTAAAACATTTGACACTCTTAGATCATTGAACTTCTTCAAGGCACTTACAATATGTCAACTTACTCTTTAGATCATATCGAGTCCTTGAATCTTATGGACAATACCTCTACCAAAAATGACACTGGTCTTATAGACTAATCAACAAATCTCATGAGACTCTTTAATTTTTGAACATTAACTAGAGCTCAAACTTACATTTCAAGTTTGATACTTTCTAAATAAAAATTCTCACTCAAACCCTTTAACACTTACAGAAATCTATAGATCATATAGGAGACATTAGAAGAACATCTACTTTGGACCATCAAACCTCAGATCATGACCATATAATCAAAAAATAACTACTCCTTAACTCTTTACTCACAATATTCATGCCCATATCTCACATTACAATCAATAGACCTAAGTTATATCCCCCTAACTCCATGCTTCACCTATGTTATATGCCTTTATGATGAGAAATTTTTGCCTAGCCTAAATTCATATCTCCTAAATAAATCTTTGAAAAAATCAACAATAGAATTAGTTTTACACACTAATGGATCATCATTCATATTCTCCCATAAAACCAATTCTAAAAATGCATAAAGGAACTTTGAAAAATGATCATATCAATGGTACAAAAAAACTTTACATACCTCTCAATTTTTCTCAATTAACCATCACACACTTATATATATCTTGATGCCACTTAGATGCTACCTCCTTCATGATTAAGAAGACCTCAAGGTCATCTCAAAATAATTTTTATCCAAACAAAAACCTAAAACTTGTTGATCACCTTCATAATAACTTATCTAAGCTTATCAGAACATCACACCAACTTTCAAGCTTTCACAACTTCCCATCATGCTTCAATAGACCTAGAAGTATCTAGGACTAAATCTAGGTACAGACCTAGCAACACCTTCCTTATAACATACTATCTAACCATTTATACCACCTTGGAATGCCTCTGATGACCTTAATAACACTTTCAAACATATTAACTACTTAAACCTATCTTCCCAAACTCTCATCATGTAGTCCTCTATGCAAACCTCAACCATGACCTAGATCATGCAAATAAATATACTTCTTATTTATATTCAAATTATATCTTTCTATACTAAGATTGATGTAATAACCTTCTTTTCATGAGACATATACCAAAGACTCATGAAACATCTACCAATATTTATTATTCCACAAACTAATAAACATACTTATCTTGCAACTGACCTTCACAAGCTTAGCCATTTTGTGCTTCTAGGATCAACTTCAATCTATCAAGCCTTATCCAAAGGACCTAATCTGATACCAACTATTGGAAGTAAAACCACTAAGAGTGGGTGGGTTTAAATTTGAATTAGTGTCTTAAAGTAATATTTTCTTTCCAATTAACATTTATTAACCTTTCAAACCAATATAGTGATGAAGTAATGCATAGAGAAGTAATCACACAAACATGAAGCGAGATATAAACACATGAACACAAGATATATGTGGTAAAAACTCATGAGGGATAAAACCCACTAAAACATATCTTATAATACAGTCCTATAAGTAATTAATCAAGATTTAGTGAGGCACCAACCTCACAAGGAGCACCAACCCCTCACTAATCAAGCACCAACTCAACTAGGCCTTTAGTAAGATCTAACTTGAAAGGAGGAACTAACCCCATAAATGACTCAAAAAAATATTAAAATTTTCAATAAAACTTCTAAAACCACCAACTTTCAAGGTATATCTCACTCTTTCTTAACAAAGCACCAACTTAGCCAAGATCAACTTGATCACCTCAAGACACCTTGTTGCTCAACCAACAGATGGTCACCTCTTGTTCAGCTCTCTATATTTTTTTTAATCTAAATTACACTAAATATAATACATCAGTAACACATATTTTATGCATGTCTAATAGTCTCTCAAAATAAAATCAACTCATTCAACTCTTCTCAACCTTATATACCTCTCAAAATAGCCCCTTAGGCTTCTTTGCTCAATAGGCCTCCTACTAGGCTTAATAGGTCAACTGACCTTGTCATCATACTCAAAACTTATGTTATATATTCATTACTGATAATATAATCCCATATTATGATATAAATTACATGTTTATGCTCCTCGAGGTGCTTTTTTATTTGTTTGCACTCTCTTTTCTATTGCACACCAAAATAGGCCAATTAGCTCTTGTACGTATATCAATCACTAGATCACTCAAACTATTAGTCAGAAAAAAATGTATTAAAACATGTTACACATAATAATTAATCAAAATATTATCATATTTAGGTCAGCCAAACTCACTTAGACCACCTTCTCTTCTTAGGCCTAGTAGAGACCTGATGCATTAGGTCTATACTCTCTACGAAACACATTGAACCACTATGGCCTAGATGTCCCTTAAAAAAGAAATAAAACATTTAAAAATAGTAAATTTAAACCTAAAATAACATCCTCCACACTAAATAATTCACAATTCCTTCACTCACACGTTCAAATCACCATTAGGCCTTAAAGACCTATTAGGCCTAATTACCCCAAAAACATTGTATGCAAAGATGTAGCTCAAAAAACCTATAAAAACACTTTCTAGGAAAAATACACTTATGTATGGAAAATTTATGAACTAAGGGTCCTCATAAAACTAATTATAATCCATAAATTGGGCTCCAAAGACTCAGGAACACCTCATCAAAAATCTCACTTAGAACTGCCAAGATGATCAAAACCCAGTCATTAGAAATTTGACCTCAAACAATAGTTTGGGCACTTAAAACATATAAGATAGGATATAAAACATATAAAATTATTATACTTTTACTAAGTCTCCTTAAACAATATAGGTTTCTTTCCAAGACTGAACTAGCCATGCCTTCATCAAGACAAGACTAGGATTCATAATACACCTTGTCCACAAAGACTTGCTTCTTATGAAATTGGTCAATAATGATATTATAAAAATAATAAATTTAACACAACCAATACCCTATTTTCAATTATATCTCATAGTAATACAAAGTAAAACTACTCATAAGCTTATCATATTATAGCACTATGCCAAGACCTTATGTAGAACTCAAGGACCTACTAGACCATGATCAAGTCATCATGAACACTCACTATGCAACATCATAAGAACATATCTATGACATAAATGATACTCAAATACCTTTTACATCAATGACAATACATAAATACATGACATTAATGACAACTTTCAACAATCTCCCATTTTATCATTGATGGTAAACCATATTGATGGCAAACCACAAATGAACTAATCATTCTCAAACTTACTCAATAGGTTGTTTCTCTCTCAAAATAAATAATTTTATCAAGATATTTATCCCATAATAAATTTGACCATCAAGAACTTTCTCCCCCTTTTAAATTAATGATAAAAGGTCATATGCACTCTCATAAGGTCATCCACACATAGTCCACTGATCCTTGGACCTGAACACTCATAGAACTAGAAATATACCCATTTGTTCATGCATAATTATGTTCAATATTCTCAATCCATCATGGCTTAGATAAATTCATAGCATTTTCATTGAAACACATGGTCAAATAGGTCTATGAGAACAAGCTAGTCTCTATCGGACTTCTGATATACTTTCTTTCTTTCAAGAAACTCAATATAGGTTACCAAAATAATTAAACCCATGTAACATGACCCTAAGGTCATATTCAAACTCCTAGACCATTGAAATCCTGAAGATAATCTTTAATGAATCAACTCATTATACAATAAAGACCCTGTTTATGAAAACTTAGAACATTTGTCATTCTTAGATCACTGAACTTCTTCAAGGCACTTAAAATATGTCAAATTATTCTTTATTTCATCTCCAATCCTTGAATCTCATGGAAAATATCTCTAACAAAAATGGAATTTAAGTTATATACCAATCAATAACTCTCATGAGCCTCATTGTTTTTTGAACATTAACTAGAGCTCAAACATACATTGCAAGTATGACACTTTTTAAATCAAACTTCTCACTCAAACACTCTAACACTTACAAAAATTTATAGATCATATAGGAGAAATTATAATCACATAGACCTTGGACCATCAAACCTCATATCATGATCATACAATCAATAAATAATTACTCCTTGACTCTTTGCTCACAATAGTCATGCCCATTTCTCACATTACACTCAAGAGATCTAAGTTTGCTCCTCCTAACTCCATGATTCACCTATGATATATGAATTTATGATGAACACACTATCATACATATGATAAACATTATGTCTATCCTAAATTCATATCTCTTAAACAAATCTTTGCACAAATACTCAATAGAATCATGCTTACACACTCATGGATCATCATGAATATGCTCCCATAAAAACAATTATAAAAATAAATAAATTATATCTATAAAAATATCATAATAATGGTACAAATAAACTTTTCATACCTCTCAATTTTTCTCAATTAACCATCACACACCTCTATATATCTTGATGTCACTTGGATGATACCTCCTCCATGATTAAGAAGACATTAAGGTCATCTCAAAATAATTTCTCTCCAGACCAAAACTTAAAACTTGGTGACTAAATTCATAAAAACTTGTCTACACTTATCATAACATCATATTAGCTTTCAAACTTTTAAAACTACCCATAATGCTTCAATAGACCTAACAAGATCTAAGACTAGGTCTAGGTGCAGACCTAAACCAAGTAACAAATCATTATAACATACTAGATGACCATGTAGACCACCTTTGAATGCCTCTATTAACTTCATGAAAACTTTAAAACATATTAACTACTTCAACCTATATTCCCATTGCCTCATCATGCAATCCTGTATGTAAACCTCAACTATGACCTAGATCATGCAAACAACTAGACTTCCTAGTTGTCTTCAAATTATCTCTTTTTGTATTGAGACTAATGTAAGAACCTTATTATAATGAAAAATATACAAATAATAAAAAAAAATCCACAAATATTTATTCTTCCACAAACTAATAAAGATACTAATCTTTCAACTTACCTTCATAAGATTAGCCATCTTGTGCTTCTAAGATCACCTTCAATTTGTCAAGCCTTATCCAAAGGACCTGATCTAATAAAAAATGTTGGAAATAATATCCATTGAGAGGGGGGTTAATTATTATCTTAATATAATATTTTATTTCCACTTAATATTCATTAACCTTTCAAACCAATATAGTGATCAAGTAATGCATAAAGAAGTAATCACATAAACATTAAGCAAGATATCAACACATGAACACAAAATATATGTGGGAACCCATTATGGGGGATAAAAACCACTAAAAAATATATTTTAATATATTCCTATAATAAATTAATTAATATTTAGTGAGGCATCAAGCCCACAAGGAGGACTAACCCCTCACTAGTAAAGCACCAACTCAACTAGGCCTTTAACAAGCTCCAACTTGCAAGGAGGTGTCAACCCCATAAGTTACTTATAAAAAAAATCATAAAATTAAATAAAAAATATTAAAACACAAAATTTAAAGGAATATCCCACTCCTTGACAAATCACCAACTTAACCAAGACAAACTTGATCACCTCAAGACACCTTGTTGCTCAACCAATAGATGGTGACCTCTTTTTCAAATCTCTATCTTCTCTATCTGAATTCCACTAATTATCATACATTAATAACACATATTTTATTCATATATGATAATTACTAAAAATAAAATCAACTCATGTAGCTCTTCTCAATCTTATATCCCTCTCAAAATAACCTCTAAGACTTCCTCACTCAATATGCCTCTTATTAGGCTTATTAGGTTAACTGACCTTGTCATCATACTTAAAAATTATATTGGATATTCATGAATGATCCTATAATATATTATTATGTTATAAATTACCTCCTTATTCTCATCAAGGTTATATTTTATTTTCTTGTACACTCTTTTCTATTGCACACAAAAATAGGCCAATTAGGTTGTGTACTTATACCAATCACTAGATCACTCACACTCTAGGTCAGATGAGACATTAATCCATAAATGTAAATAAAAAATCATGTCTTAAGACATTTTACACATAATAATAAATCAAAATATGATCACCATTAGGTCATCCAAACTCACTTAGACTAACTTAAACCACTATGGACTAGATGACACTTACAAAAGAAATAAAACCTTTAAAAAACTGTTAGGCCTAATTACCCAAAAAACACTATCTACAAAGATGAAGCTCAAAAAACCTATAGAAAAAATTTATACGAACAATCCAAATATGTATGGAAACTTCATGACCTCAGGGTTATCATCAAACTCATTATAATCCATCACTTAGGATCCAAAAGACTCATGAACACCTCATTAAAAAGTTTACTTAGAACTACCAATATGCTCAGAACCCAGCCATTAGCAATTTGACATCAAATAATATTTTAGGTGATTTAAAAATATACATATACATTAATAATATCCCATGACATATTTATACATCATCACATTCTTGTTATAGTTATATATTAGGCATAATGACTCAGGAACATAAAACTCACTAACACATAGAAAACTACTTGAATGCTCCAAAACATAGTCTTGAAGAATATTATATTTATATATTTTAAGTAAACTTAAAAGACTTATAATTCACATTAATAGTTTATAAATGACCTATATAACATCCTCCAATATATATTTCACAAGTTCTGGTGTCAATTATTGGTCTTAAAGACCAATTTGTTGAACTTCTCTCTCACAGTCCTTATACAACTAGATAAGCCATTTTGGATTCCATATTATAACCTATTAAAGTGAATATAAACCTTATATAAAGAATTTATAGGTCATAAAAATATAAATAAAAAATTTAATGTTCATTTTTTGCTTAAACTAATAGCAGAGAGCCTCCAACTCAACACTCCCACTAGCTTACTCATAATTATCATTTTGCCTTGAGAACTAGTCATGATGATTATGCATTCCAAAATATATGTATACATATTAAATAATTAATAATTCATGAATATTATCCTTATATATATGTATAACATATTCAAACATAAATATATAGAGGTATAATGGCAAATATGGAATATATAGACTAATCTCTGAAACTTATACCTTCACTATCTCATCTTCACTAGACAGGTCATCTTGTGGACAACATTTTTAAAGATATAAAAAACATATAACAAATATGGAAATGTTTTATAGGTATTTGTAAACAACCCCATGTAATTGTATTCATTCCTAATCCATGGCAACAGTTCTCTATTCTCATTCTCACTTTTGCCTAGTTTTTCTCACTATCTTCACTATTGGACCTTTCAGTGATAGGTCAGCTTCCATGACCATTTTAATATATTTAAAGTATGTAAAATGATTTAAAAAAACACCATGGGTATTAATTATAAGTAAAAATATTAAACCTACATTTATTATGAAACTTTGACTCAGTTAACCCTACCTATTATATAATTTTTTTAAGAAACAAGGGGTTTCCTATAGGTTTCACTCACTCTTATGACAAAATAATGCCACTTCAAGATACTTGGGAGAGTATTATAAATTATAAAATCATAAAAATTGGTCATAAAATCAATTTTTATCCATTTCCATCAAGATCTTCCATATCAGGCCACTATGAGGGTTTTATGAGAGTTTTAGACCAGTTTCCATTCTTAACATTTGTTCATAAAAATCTACCCATAAAACCAAATCATAATGATTTAAAAACATTTTTAGGACCATTTTAAATCTCTCTAAAAGAGATAATATTCCCATGAAATAGTCACACATATCGACAAGCATGAGAAAGTCATTTTTGGGTCTATAGCACTCCATCCTAGAACATGAGAGACCTTAAGACCTAATTTTCATGCTTTCTTATTCAAATAAAAACCTCAAACTAAAAAAAATTAATTGAAACATAATGTAAAACCTCAATACATGCTTATAGGATCTCATAGGCCTCCAAACCTAATCATGATACATCATTCTACCACTGAGGGTCTTAAGAATAAGTCCATGAAAAGACCATTAAAGAAGACCATACCCATTTGGCTCACTCTGAGAGTCATGTGACTGAATAAACACCTTTATTAAAATATATATAAATACATTTCACAAATTAAATCTCATAAACATCTATATCATCATTACCATACCTCTATAATCCATATTCATGATTAAAAACTAGTCCATCAAATAGACCTACTAGGCACCATACCACTTTGAGATCTTCAAGACACCTTATGAAGATTACTAATCACCTAAAAACATTTGAGATAGTATATAAAACATATTTAATCATTATACTTTTACCAAGTCTCCTTAAAACATATAGGTCTCTTGTCAAGACTGCACTAGCCATGCCTTCATCAAGACAAGACTAGGATTCATAATACACCTTGTCCACAAAGACTTACTTCTTATAAACTTGGTTAAAAATGAAATTATCACAATAAGAACTTCAAAACAAAAAATAATATATTTTTGATGATATATCATAGTAATACAAATCAACATTTCTCATAAGCTTGTCATATTATAACAATGTGTCAAGACCTTATGCTAAACTCAATGACCTACTAGACCAAGCTCAAGTCATCATGAACACTCACTATGAAACATAATGATAACATATATAGGACATCAATGTTACTAAAAAACCTTTTAAATAAATGATAGTACATAAATACATGACATCAAAGACAACTCTTAACATGGGCATGCCAAAAACTATTATCATTTGAAACATGAACCTACAAATACCTTACTATGAGGGGATGGTTAAAGATGGGCACAGAGCATGAGCACTTAGTATGGGGGGTGTATAAGTATTTATTGTGGGAAATTAATTATTTTAGCTCATCAACATGTACAAAAGATCCTTTGTTTGGTCATAATAATGGGAACATACCCAAGGAGTGGGATTCTTGCACTCCTTAGGATGAACCACTAGAGAATGTTGGCTTCCTCATAATTTAAGTGCACATAATTTAATACCAACACACATGTCTACACATATTATAATTGAAATCTACAACTAATGATAAACCTAAAATATTTTGAGGGAAAAGGGAGGGAAAATGTAAGATATTTATTAAAAGGTATATTTGGTAATACACCAAGAGTAGAATAAACAACTCACTCACTTGCAGCACAATGAAACTAAGGGGACTAAATATACAACCTTCAAAATGGGTATCCACTACATAAGTGTTTCACATGAAATTAAGGGAATAAAATTCATCATTTAAAAGGATGAAAAATGGTCCATAGATAATGCTTACATAGACCTCGTATACACAGAATGGAAGCTGTAGAGGATTCCAATTCCATGTAGAGGTACGAAGGGAGGAAAATAATGAGAGAGATGAAAATCCATAAATAAGGATCGATAATATTAAATGCACATAAAACATAGAGTATTAAATAAAGATAGTCTAGTTTACATTAATTTAAATGTTTAAGCCAATATTACCAACTCAAATGGGTAGAGCTTTGTTACACCAAGGAGAGGGTTTCACATACAATAAAAAATAGGATTTTTATAAGGTCTCACAAGATCTTATGAAATGAATTCACCACCTAGTTTGGCATATATAAATTTGAATTTATAGGTTGGTACTTATGGCTCTAGGTCGATTAGGAAGAACAAATCTCCATGTAAAAGTCACCAAGAGCCATGTTCCTTAAATTTTGTTTGACAATTTAAATATGGAAGTGGTTGAAAGGATTCTTGTAGATCCATGTGTGTGTCTAGGAATGAAGGATGCCTAGGAAGTAAAAGGAGTTGTGTGGCCATGCTCTACCATATGATAGTTTCTTCTAATTTTAACTCATTCTAATGCAACTTCATTCAACTCCCAATTGCCTAAAACTATTACCTATATTTGACTACCACCTGTTAATCCATCTAGGCTTAGTTACTAATGTATAAGTTACATAGACTCCTTTAAATTATACCATGTCATCTTGCATGCATGGTATAAATATATGTTTTGTGCCCTTAGGAACCATCTATGTACTAGATAGTGTATGCTCAAAGCTTTTTCAGGTTCTATGTAGATTGCACACTTGTGTGTAGAGATCATATGTGAAAAGAGGGTGCATGCCCTTCCTTTAGTCTTTATATCCTTATTGATCTCCACACTCTTGAATTCATAAATTTAAGTGTGTGCTTATTTCACACCTAGACCTATGCATGATTTTATACTTGGTTTCATTCTTTCTAAAGAGTGTGCACTGAAGGTTGTGTATTAGGATGAGTGCTAAAGAGTAATATCATAACGACGCAAGGAAACTAAGATCATGTAAAGGAGGCATAGAGAATAATTTCCTATAAAAGTATGATGTCATTATTCCTTCTACACTTAGTCTTTGTTGGTGGTCATATGAGTATGTGTCTTATGTTTGGAAGTTTGATTGATATGCATAGAAGGTGTGTAACCTACATATGGTGAGATTGTATATGCTAACTACTATGATCAAGCTTAGTTATTTAACATTTTTATGTAAGGTAATTTTCAAGAAAAAGAACACATAAAAAGAATGAATATTTTGGGTTCATTCTTATAATTTGAATTTAAAATATACGTTCTTCACTCTTATCACTACCTAAAGCTAAATAAACTTGCACACATGGCATGCATGTGCTTATGGTTCTAAATTTATCATGAGGAGGTAGGATTACTTCTGTGATGCATATAATAATATTATGTTCATAAGCATGTATAGATACTTGGCTGAGATGTGGATCCACATTAGCTACCAATTTGGGGTGCTTGTAAGGAATATATATGCACAATATTGATTCTAAATAACCTGATACTGTACAAGCATGAAAATCTTCTACATAGAGCCCATAATCTCTACATAAGTTGGGGTGTGTTGAAGGGTCAAAAATTACTACTAATGTATATTTTACCAAATGGGTAGAAGCCATGCCTCTTGTTAATTTCATGGGAGCCAATATTTAAAAATTTATTCTTGACCAAATCATTTGTCATTTTAGAGTTCCCCATACCATCATCTTTAGAAAATGCGGTAATTTCAAAAATAAGGACATCAAACAATTATGTGCCAAATTTAAAATTTCTCACAAATTTTCCACACCTTACCATCCTTAGTGTAACATTCAAGTAGAGGCTACTAAATTTTTTTTAAATAAAATCTTAGAAAATAATATTCAAAAAACTCATACTGATTTCCACCTTCATCTATATCTCTTACTTTGGGCTTACTATACTAGCATACATATCCCACTAGGGAAACACCTTTCTCACTTATATATGGTTCTAAATCTGTATTACCATTAGAATTCAAAATGTCATCTTTACATATATTTATTCACAATATAATTCCTACTTAAGAATTACATGAAGTTCGTATTCTTGTTTTATATTTTCTTAGTGAACACCATATGGACACTTTATAACATAAATGTCAATACAAGGCTCATATTGCTTAACAACATAATAAAAAAATTCAAAGTACAAACATTTAATCTTGGTGTTTTAGTCCTCAAATTAGGTTATACACTGACAAAGAAGTAAATTATGATAAAAAATGGTGGGGTCCTTACTTAGTAAGAGAATTCTTGGTCCTAGTACCTATCATCTACAAATTAAAGAAGGACATGTTTTAAAAGAACCCACCAATGTGTAATTTTAAAAGTAATATTTTTATTAAATATCTCCCTTCTTTCCATAATTCTATGTATTGTAAATGCTAACACTTGTTGTAGGACTTCTCCAAAGATTTCTCATTTTTTAGTATTTTATTCTATACACAAACCTTAGTCCCCTTCTTCGGTCTTTTGGTTTCTATTTATTACTTTCATTTAATTCATGACTTACATTATAATTCCATAGATAGGACTCAATCTTCCTCATAAATATCTTTTCTTTCATACATCCATTTTTCACTTTTGCTCTTTGATCATAAGTCTGTTATTTTGCAAAATTTTATTTTCATTGTCTTCTTTATTTTGTGAGTTGCAGTATAATACCATGGATAAGACTAGGGATTCCTCACAAATACCATTTTATTTTTTACCTACTTAGGTTTATGTTTTATGAGTTGAAGGGTAATACCATGGATAATACTAGGCTATCCTCATAAAATATATATATTATTTCAAACCTTTTACAAACTAAGCATTTTTTTTAGAATGTAAAGAAAGGATTAAAAGTTTGTGATTCCATATTATTGACCTTAATTTTTTTTTCTTTTATGGATAAAAATTTCACAAAAAATTATGTTATAATGTTTCCCTACACTTACAAATAGTCTTAGGATACAAAATCATGCTTACCTATCATTGTATCCATTTCACATTGTCATATTTTTGTGATTTGAGGTAACTTAAATTATTTCATGTTCATTTCCCTTGGTATCCATTAATTTCATTCCACTTTGGACAAAACAAGGTCAAATTCAAGATATTATTTTTATTTAAAATGAATATATAAGATTCTTAGACACCATGCTCTCTAAATCACATTTCTTAGCTACCAAGTCTAACGTTTTCTAACAATAGTCATTTTTAGCACCCATGTTTGGTTATTTAAATCTATATGGAAGAGGAATAGAAAATAAATTAAAACATTAAAATCCAAATCATTTATAAAAGGTAATATATAAATAGAAAAATCAAAATCACACCAAAAGACATGATTCATAACACATCTCCTATTTGTAATTGAAGCTCAAAATCCATAGTTGGCCTCATAATAGAGCCTAAGTCCACTGGGGTATGATAGGCTAGTAGATTGGGACAGGAGAATTAAAAATTATCTATAGTGCTACCTAATTTCTCACACAAGTACCTAATCTTCATAGTAGAATGATGACTCTCTAAGGGGTCCTAAGGAATGAGGAACATGTTGTGGGAAAGTAGGTCCATTTTACTTGTCATGCATATAGAATTCATGGGATGATATCCATACTTCATTAGATAACCCAAGATTTGTGTCGTTAGGAAAATTTCTTTAGAGTCCTTAATGTTGAAAGTCCTTTTGTTTTGAAAATCTTAATTTTAATGTCTTGATTTTGATAAAGAGTTTATCTACCTTGATTTTTCCTACATTTCCCCCACCACCCATTTCATTCCCTCTTTTTTGGAAAGTTGAAGTCTAAATCTATTTTCCCACTTATATATTCCCTCTTCTTCACATCTTAAAACATGCTAACATTACTTTTTTTTGGTTTTATCTATTTTCAGAACAAAATAGGTAATGCTTGAGTGCCTATGGATTATTTCCTTTACACCATTACTTTATATTTCTAGAATTTCCTTGGTTTCATTTTAAAAAAAAGTAACATTAATTATAATTTTTTTTGGTAGATAAATTCATCTATTTCTCTATTTTTGTACTTTTTCCATTGTCAAGTGAGTTTGAATTGTTAATTCTCACTCACCAATGCTGTTTTTACTTGGCAAATTTTTTTCATTGATAGTTGAGTTTGGATTTTTACTTCTCACTCATTAATTTTGTATATTTTATGTTTTTTTAATCTTTGTCTAAATTTTGGTTTGTTACTCTATACATTGATGTTAGACTTATCATATTTCTTTTACATGTCCTTGGTTTGATTTAGTATGTCACTTTCCTTACCTAAGGAACACATTTTGTTTGAGGTTTTAGGTCGTTTAGTAGCATTGGATTTTTGGTTACTCAATTTACTCTAATTTTGGCTTGGTCAATTTGGTCCTAACATATCAATTATCACCCTATCTTACTAAATTTCCAAGTACATCATGCCTACACATTTTAGTTATTTTTACTCTATGTTTTTTTGTCTTTGATCTTTAGTTTTTTATCCTTACAATTTTTCCAAAGCAATTTATACACCCTCCACAATCAAAACTACAAATAGAGAAAATAACCATTCAATGATAAAGTTAAGTTAAGGTATGTATATATTATTTGTTTATTTTAGTTATTTCCCTATTGATCATTTTAGTTTATGCTTAAACTATAATTTATTTAGCTCAACATTGTTTGTTTTTATGTCTTTTCTTGAAGCACCATCTCATGTTACAACTATGTGACACATGATGAGATTTGAGTGGGTCATATGTATACACACAATATTTTAAAATTTATTAATTACTAATTCTTTCTCTCTTTTAAAAACCCATCAAGTCTCAACCTCTCTAAGTGCACTCCTTAAAGGGTGCACCAGGAAAGGGGTGGGTAGACCTTTGGTGCTTCATAATATTGTTGATCCCTTACCTCCACTTAAAACCAATAAAAACCCCTCCTATATGTTTCCCTAATATTTTAAACCTCACTTATACTCTTTTTAAAGAAATTTAATACTTCAAATAGCCATACCTAAGTAAAATCCATTTTTTCCATTTATCAAATACAATTGAATGGGTCAACCTAGTTCTAGGAATAACACATGTTATGAGACTGTGTTGGCCTAGGTTGACTTAGTTTGGGGCCTAACAACTCTATTTTATAACTAACAAGGTTGACTGGGCTGACTATATAGCTTAAAGTTATAAAAGGGCTTAGGCTCTAGAAACCCCTCTTTCACCCCATTTATAATAGAGAGAATAATTTATTTTCACTTATTTATCTATATTTTCACCATTCTACTTGAGGAATCATTATTTAGGGTTTCAAACTTATTAAAGGATAACCTTTGTCTTGTGAAAGCTTGATATTCACTAGAAGGTTCTTGGCTAGACTATAGTTTATTATCCATCTTTAGCTTCTTCAAAAATACATAACAACCTCTTGTAAAGCACCATTGGCCATTGTATTATTCAAGGTACGTATTTCTAACTCTTATTATTATATTTTAGTAGATAAATTTACATGAATAATGGTTAATGAATGTATTTTTCCTCCTTGCTTAAGATTACCTATACATTGACTTTAGTAGAGTTTTACTTTACATGTTTATTATTTGTGTTTGTCCCTCATTTTTACCACAAGATTTAGTGAAAAATAAATTAGATTTACTTTATTATTTCATTATCATAATTAGCTAGGGTTATTGTGTGGTGTTTATTGACTAGAGGCTTTGGATCCCTCTCTAGCCATAGTATATGATAAGAGATCCCTTAGGTAGGTTTAGCAGATCCATATTGGTCGTGACCCCAATTATCTAAGTATTGATAATAGTATATTTAGTTGATTTAACTTCTTTGAGTTAGGATTTATTTTTAGATTATCTTCATTTTAGCTTGTATATAGCTTATGATTTTATTCATGTACTTCCTTGAGTGTCTTTCTTTTCTATTATCTTTCTTGTTTGAGCATTTTAATATGATCCATTGTTTGCATCCCCTATGCCTTCTATTTTCATATTTGACATTTAAATATGTCATTACTTATTGTATAGACACTTGAATATGCCATTTTTGTTTTTGTAGAAATTTTACTAATTCATGTCCCTTCAATTGTATTGCATTTGAACATGCCCCTTGTTTGAGGTCCCCTTAGATCATTGTCTTTTGACTTACTTTTGAGTGCTTTTATGTATTTGCTTTATTTCTTGTTTATTTTTTAATGTTACTATCTAGATATTTCCATGATTTATATCATGCATTTTAGGACATGGTGTGATCACACTCTACATGATTCAATGATATATCTACCTAGCCATGTTCTCTCTATATGCTACATTAATAATTTACATAATTATCTTATCATTTGAGGTAAGGTAACTATTGACCAAATTTGACCCCAATTTAAATTAGTCACCCCCCTATAAATTCAAACTTGTAATATGTCTTGTCATACCCTATATGGCCCCTATTAACATTATTTAAGGTTAGTTTAGAGGAGTTAAGGTAAAATCATGTTGTGGTCATATAGTGGTCTAGGCATGTCATGGAGAAATAAGTCATGGTAAAGTTGTGTAATAGGTTATTATGGGTTTATTAATTTAATTTTATGTCTTAAATATCTTATCACAACATTTCATGATGTTTTGAAAAGTTTAAGGATCATTTTCTAGATCTAAGCTATTGAAAATACATGAAAAGGTTATTTTTGGATAACTTTATTTATGTAAAAGTTACCCCAATGGAAAAATCCATACCATAAATCTTCAAAATAGCTTGTATCAATTACTTAACTATCATACCTATTAGAGGAATTAGAATAAATTTAGATTCTTGATTTTCAATGCCATCTTGAGGAGTTAAGGAAGTTGTACGGACTTGTTGAATCCATGTGAAAGTGAAAACATTTCATAGGTGTAATTTAATATAATAAAAGTCATAAAAAAATTTGGAAGTAATTTTTAGATCCAAAAGTTGTATAAAACCACTTCTTTCTTCCATCATACCATTCATAAGCTAGTGAAGGGCAAAATTAATCAGATGGTATAGGATGTATAGGGAGAGTTGGGGGCTTATATTTTGGCCAAATTTTGGGAAGCTTATAGAATTAAAATTTTTGGCATTAGTCATTGGATTTATGCTCTTATATTTATGAACAATCACTAAGAAACTAGACTTTTTTTTAGGGATTAAAACCCCATAGATTGAGTTTGAGCAACTCCACTAAAAAAATTGAATTCATGACTGATTAAAACTAGTTGACTTGAGTTATAATATTTATTTATATGCGTCAAATACATTCATTCATCATGGTGGCATTTGTGGATGGTCCTTTGACAATAAAAGTCTCTCTTGTGAGTAATTTTCAAGTGACTGTTAGCTTTTTGTGTCCCAAAATTTATTCAGGTATTCAAAGTCATATGAATGGTTATTCATGTTCCTATAACACTCTCTAAATCCATTCATGGTCTATTTATCATAAAATATATTTTTTACAACTTCAAATAGGTCACATACCTCCGTTCACATGGTAGACTATGTTCTACTTGTATAGTAATTCAATTGTTTTGAGTAGTGTGAGTATGTGTTTCAAAGATTTTGATGTGTTTATGCAAGGTAAAAAATGGTATTTGAGTCCATAATAGTCATGTTTATACTTATCAAACTTTCAAAGTTACAAATAGTCACCTACATGCCTATAGGTCTGTAACTCGAAGAAACTTCATATTGTTGATGCATTTTAAAGCTTACCCAAGAATGATATTACTAGTAATGGATTTAATTAAATAAGTAAAATGAATCAAATGGATTTCACTAAGCATCTAAATTTGATGAAAATGGTGGCTAAATGACAAGCTAGTAGCCTAAGATGAACTTATAGGATTATCTATATGCCTTGACAGCGACAGAGGTGGTGAAGTTATTTTAAAGTGGTATATGAAGTTTGAAGGAAATGAGAAGAGATATCTAAAATGCCTGATCAATGTAATATGGCATGATATATTTTAAAAGGTTATCTCAAGACCATTCCATACACAATCAACTATTTAAATTGTCATCTGCATCCAACTAGGTGAGAAGATGTGATTTAGACATTGATGTTCATGAGAAAGTAACTTCAATGCATTGAAAGTGTCTAAGGACATTAAAAAAATATAAAAAAAGTATTTGAAAAGGTTTGGAGATAGTTTTAGAGACTTAAGAGGCCACATACACATTCAATCCTAGTGAGACAGTCATCTATATGTCTATAAGAGAAATTGTAAAGGTATAATTTTAAAGATACCTTGAGGATGCCAATGAACTTGAAATAAAGTGATAAATACTATCTCCAAGGTTTAACCATTATAGGTATTATGGTGTAGTTTTAAAAGACCAATTCAAGGCCATATATCCAGTCAAATTGTCCCACGCAGTCACCTATAGGGTTATGACTGTAAAGATAATGAAATTCATAGTTTCAAGGGTCTCAAAGTCTTGGGACAAGGTTATAGACTATAAAAAATCATGAAAATAGTTTGAAGAGGGCTTAAAAGTTAAGAAATACTCGTAAGACACTAAGTTGCAGTCATATTCCTAATTACACCTATAGGCAATTAACCACCTATAGGTTTACTTGAATGACTCAAGACTCTCAAAAAGTTGAGATTGTGACATGTGTATGATTTGAAGTTTAGAAATGAGCTTGAATTTTTAAATCCATTAAAATCAAATGGTTTCTAATTTATTAACACATAAAGGGACCAACAGGGGTTATAAGCATAAGACAAGCATATACATAGTTTTGCCTACTTAGTCCTAATAAGTGATTGTTTGTTTGAAAGGTTTTGAGAATATTAAAAATAATTGAGGAAGAATATAATGTTTTTAATGTGATGGATAGTGTCAACATAACACATCAAATATTCATACCTAACAAGAATGGAAACACAATATACTTTGCCCAATCCTTGCAAACCTAGTTGCATATTCAGGCCTACTAGGTAGACCTTGAGAGGTGGACAGTTAAGATAAGTGAAGTAGAATGAGTTGAGGAATTGGATACCTATTAAAGTTTTTAAATATATATATAAACACTTCATATAAAATTTAGACCCCTACTCAGTCAAGTGCAGTCCCTGATACATATATTATCCTTGCACATATAATCTTGCCTCACCGAGAAATCTTGTTGTTTGAGAGATAGTATGGATATTCAAAGTATCCAAGGGAAATAATATATTATAATGTGATTTTATGATTATTAAAATTGTATCCTCAAACCTTAAGACTTATAAAACAACTTAGCATACCCTATTTAGACCTTCCATAGTCTTAAGTACATATTTAGGCTTACACTACATAGTTAGGCCTTAAAGAGATGATAGTGAATCCAAATGAGATGAGATGAACTTGAATACCTTGAGGGGATGTTGATATATCTATATAATCACTTCATGGAATCTTAGAACCATAAAAACATAGATAATGAAATAAATATAGTGATACACAAGCCTAGTGCATACAAAGGCCTACTAAGCAGTCAACCCTAGAAAGTGGTGAAGTAAGGTCAGTAGAGTGAGTTGATACTTTGTAAACCCTAAAGATATTTCTAAGGACATAGATAAACACTCCATGAGATATTATACCCCTGAGAGAGAGAGAGAGAGAGAGAGAGAGAGAGAGAGAGAGAGAGAGAGAGAGAGATGAGAGAGAGAGAGAGAGAGAGAGAGAGAGAGAGTAAATAGAATAACACAGGGAATAGGGTATGTTAGGTAGACTAACATAAGAACCCTAGGCATAAATTGATGAGGGTGTATATAAGTTTGATGAAGGAAGATATTTGGAAAACTATTGGAATATGTCAAGGGGAATATTAAATACCCCATTGAGGCCTTTAGAGCTTAGAACAAACTCAAGAAAATTTTTACTAATCAAATTTCCTCCCAGACCTCATAGAATGCTTGCTTTCAACCTGAGAGGTCAGTTTCTCTTGCTTGGTATGGAACATATATGATGCATGGGACACTAAAATCCTATGGGAAGTTAAATTCACCATTTAACTTCTAATTTGTGGATTTTTTTGGTGGTTTCATGCTTCTATATTTATGAACTATCATTAAGAGTTCAGAGCACTTTTTTAGGCTGCCTAGGAGAGCCATAAGGACCTAATGAGAGAGAAATTCATTTTCATGCCTCTAGATGGATTAGAAAAACTCACAAACCACCCAAAACATGTTCAAGACTCGCCTAAGCATCACCCCATGTAATTTGTTGATATAATATTGTATAGATTAGGGATAAAACACTAATTTTTGATATTTTATAGGTTTGTACAGTGAGTTAAAATTTCAAATTTGGCATGGATAATGGGGAGTACATTATCTAACTAAATAACATAATTTTTTTGGGTTTGAAACATGTGGAGATCCTATAGAATAATTTTTCACTCTCTTGGTAGGGAGGCCTAGTTGAGGCCAAGTTAGGAGAGAGAGAAAGGGTAAAAAGAGATATTTCCACTCACACTTAGAGGATGAAATTGAACCTAGAGATATGAGGCCATAGGATAATGGAATATACCCTCATATTTTCACCATATTATATACTTTTCTCCTCATAATGAGGTTTTCACCATTTTAGGGCTACAAGAAATGAGGCCTAATTGAGGCTTTTAGTAGAGAATGACCTATTGGTGTTAGTTTAAGGCCTCAAAATTGATTTTTATATGGCTAATATGGTATGAATATGCCATACATGAAGTATGGACAAGATGAAGAAGAAAAATCCAAGTTTTGACACATGTGTACAAAATAGGCCTAAGGAGATGAAGAGTCCTCTAGACACCTTGCTAGAGAAAGAGATGATATGTCAAAGAGAACTTATTGAGGTCAGTTGATGGTGTCAAGATCATATACAAGAGGTATGAGAAACTAATATGACCATCAAGAAGGCCACTTATCTTTCAAAATTTCAAGACAAAGGAGAGTTTCAAGAATATATTCAAGGTGTCAATCAAGCATTTCAACTCCCATGCCACTTGGAGAGTTAGAGAATCTTCAAAGGAGCTACACATGGCATCCTAGACTTAATTAGGTAGTTCCATAACTCATCTTATTTTTGTAACTCAAATTGACACTTGCCTAATCTCTCTCTCTCTCTCTCTCTCTCTCTCTCTCTCTCTCTCTCTCTCTCTCTCTCTCTCTCTCTCTCTCTCTCTCTCTCTCTCTCTCTCTCTCTCTCTCTCTCTCTCTCTCTCTCTCTCTCTCTCGTGATATATATATTGAGACAATTTTTGCTAAGTTCATATCCTTCACCTAAGTATGGAAAATCCATTCTCATTTTTATCCTTTGAGAAATAAAGAGTGATCTAGTTTACCTTCTTCATGAGTTGTTTTAATGTGTATGTTAGACTATTTGATCTTGTTAAGTGATAGACTCTCTTTCTTAGCATGTTATCCTTGTTTGAAATCATATTCATCTTTGAAAGTCTATTTTAGGTCTCTTTAAGTGTTATAATGATGTATTCATGATTTTTAATGAGTTTTCTCTCCACTAATGTCATGTCATGACCTTGTGTTTATTCCTCCTATCTTAAGATTGCCTCACAAACCTCCATGAGAAATACTCATGCAATAGGCAGATTTAGATTAGTGTATGTACAAGTTTAGCTTTTTTTTGAAGTGTCATTACAATTGATTGGCAATGGTTAGGTTACAATTGGTCCATCACTTCATTAGGATAGGTTTATCTTATGTTTTCTCTCTCCCTTTTCATCCAAATGAGTTATTAGTTTAGGTGATGAGATTCAATAGAAAATTAAGGGGAGTTAGCCCTTCAATCTAGAGGTTTACCTCTACTATAGGTAACCCACAGGCCTAGTGGTAATCCCATGTTCCACTCAATTTGGAGTAGGCTTGAACTACCTCTTCAAGGGTGAAAAATTGAGTGAAAATAGTTTTGTCATGCTCGGTGGGACTTAAGGTCTAAAAGAGTGGATGAATTCTTGGTGTCTTATTCTATCCATTAGACTTTAGAGGCATTCAAAAAAAATCAATGGTGACTCTAAATGTAATCGTCTAATTTTAACAACCCAAGTACTTATTGTGAAAATAATTTTCTAATATCTTGTGTTTCATTTTACTAATGAAGTTGGGATGGCTAGGTACAATGAATGTTTCTACTATACACCTCCCTACCAACCTTCTCATGACCCCAATTATGTGTCTTAATAACCCTATCAAAAACTTTATTAGCCCTATGAGTTATGGTAGTCTTATGGCTAGCCTATTCCCCCTATACATAAGCATGATGTTGTTGAGCATCCCTATGAAGAAGCTTATGAGGAAAGATATCAAGAAGAGTCCAAGAAGTGTCTCCCTATCAGCATAAATATGATTCTTATCAACCTTATGATCCATATCAACCTCAAAATTATTCCTATCAATCTTATCATAAGGAATCAAATGATGCCATTGATTAGGAAGCAAGATTTAAGGCCTTAGAAGATCAAACTAGGCAACTAAATAAACAATTTGGAGCTCACCAAAATCCCACTATCCTCCTCCTCCTATGATCCAAAAATTGAAATTTTTTATTGAAAGATATTTCAAGAACACAAAAATAACACAGTAATAATGAATGCTCTGAGAAGAGATGTTTTATTACTCAATATCACAATACAACTATATACTTATCTTTGGGAAGAGATGTCTATTTTCCATTTCAGGTTACATCTTCATTTGTACACATTTTGAAATAAGGAGGATGTGTAAGCTCACCAATCTTGAGGGAGATTAAGTGGTTTGACTTCCATGATTTAAAACAATATAGAATTCAAGAAATTACTATTTTTAGAAACTTACTATTTTTAGACTGCATACTAAAATTAAAATTTAGGGCACTTCTATTAGGTTTTATAGGGTCAAAATCGATCACTCAGAGATCCATGACATATAACCATGTTCTCCTCATTATTATATTTCAAATGGTTCAAATGGAAATTCAATTGGAGCTATGGTGAAAAAGCTATGGCTCCCAAAAGTTCCATCATCAATTGGGGTAGAATCGTCACTTGAATTGTCACCTGAATTATTGCCTGGATCATCCTACTTCAATTCTACCTCAATTCAAATAATTTTTAGAACTCATGAAAAATGTGTTAAACTCAAAAAAGTGATGAGAAAAGGGGACAAGGAAGGTGGTGTGATCCTTATTCATCTCATAGAGAAATTGAGGAAGTTGATTCAATTCTTTATGATTAAGTGGAGGTTACTTGAAGAGGAATCCCAATATGTCATCAATGATGATTTTAATGAAATGAGATGTTATATCCAATGGTGGATAGATATATTATAGAGGTGGGAAAACCAAGAGGTTGAAGATGCACTTGTAGCTATTGAAGAGCCTCAAGAGGTCTATAAGGGAAGTGAAGTTGAAGAAGGCATATCTTCCATTACTCAACCCAATTTGTTATCTCCCCAAAAAATTGAGTCTATTCAAAAAACATCCATTCTAAAGACCATTAATGAGACATCTTTAAAACCTCATACTCTCTCTCCAACCCATGAACTTGTATATCTCCCTTCCAGCTCATCTCTTCTTGAAGGATAACCCATCCTATGGGAAATTAGTAAAAAAGATAAAAGCAAAGTTGCAAATAATCAAGAAGATGACTCAAGTGTCTATGATGAAGAGTTCATTATAGGTACTCACCTTTGTGAAGATAAGCATAAGTTTATCTTATTAAATTAATAAAGAGAATATCTTGATGAAGTTTTAGATACCAATGAAAATTTTGGTCGAGGCATGAAAGAGAAGATGCTTGAAAATAACATCACATCTATTGAGTTGATTGAAACTCAGAAATATGATCAAGAGGTTGATTTTGAAAAACCAATAGAATATGAAGTTGTTTTTGACTCCAAGGTTCAAGGTGGCATTTGGCTAAGTTTAATGAGATGTGTGAAGAATTTGAAGGCATTCAAAATCCTACACCTTTTATTGATCAAGTTGAATACACTCTTAAAGATGCTTTGCTTCTTGAGGGTGTGTTTCAAAAATAAGATCATATGCCACCCAAATTTGTGTAAGTTACAAATAATCTTGAAGTTGAATACTCTCCAAACAAGCTAGTTATAGTTGACCCAGTGCTTAATGACCAAGAAGATGAGTTTGAACATGTTATAGTTCTTAAAGAGAAAGAAAGAAAAGATGATTAGCAACATCATATTAGACTTCTCCAAGATCTTGAAGCTATTTACTGTTAAGGTGTGGAGTCTAAAAGCTTCACCAAGGAGCGCATTACCAAAGTTACAGGTCTACATAGTCACCGGCATCGGTCAGAAGTGACCGACGTCGGTCAGGAGCAGTTGAAGAGACGCCGGCATCGACAGAGGATCGGCCGACGACGGTCACAGGCAAGCAGGCAGGAACCGGCGTCGATTACCTGTGCATCCAGAATGCTATTTTCGAGGACAGAATCGAGTGTTTGCATGATGAGTTTAAGTCTTAGTCTTAAGTTCACGTTTCTATTTTTAGTAAGATTGTTTTTAGAGCCCTTGTTTAAGAGGCTTAATAGTTGGTTGTAAGTGCATGCTCAAGTTTCATAATTCTATATGTAGGAAAGATCTTCTTAGCTTATTGTAGGATGAGTAGAACATTGTGAATGTTTGAAGAACAGTACAGAGTTATATCAATCCAAGTTATTGGAGTTGATTGTACTTGAGAGAGAGAGCTCTTGAGGAATAGAGATCTAGAGAGAGATCTTGTGCATCTGAGAGAGGTATGGAAGAAAGAAGTTTCTTCAATTGTATTCCTTTTGTAAAGAGTTTAATACAAGTTTTTAGGGTGGTTTCTTGTATCTCTTGTTCTTTGCTATTTATCATTCTAGTTACTTATCTATCTGATTTAATTCTGCATTTATTGCTTTCACAAGTGTAATCATATTGTTGGTTGATCCCCAACAAGTGTTATCAGAGCTCAGGTTCACTAACAGATGGTTCAGATCTGTGTAGTGTGTATTGATTACAGGTTGCTCACAGGGGTTTCTATAGGGATTTTTGTTTGAGTGGGAGAAGCAATGGCAGAAGAAAGTAAATTGAGAATGGAGAAGTTTAATGGCAAGAACTATCAACATTGGAGAATGCAGATAGAGGACTATCTATATCAGAAAGATCTATACTTACCATTAGATGGGATTGCAAAGAAGCCCAAAGACATGGAGGATGAAGAATGGGAAGTTTTTGATAGAAAGGCTCTGGGGTCTATAAGACTGAGTCTAGCATCTACTGTGATATCTAATTTATCACAGGCAAAAAAAATGATAGAGTTAATGACTACTTCAGCAAATTTGTATGAAAAACCCTCAGCTTCTAATAAGGTATATCTTATGAAGCAGTTATTTAATTTGCATATGCAAGAAGGTGGATCTGTATCTAATCACCTGAATGATTTCCATGGAATTGTTAATCAATTAAGTTCAGTCAATATTGTATTTGATGATGAAATAAAAGCTCTTTTAATATTATGTTCTTTGCCTGAAAGCTGGCATGGCTTGGTAATGGCAGTTTTTAATACTGCATCTGCTTCGAATATTTTAAAAGTAGAGGATGTTGTTAGTGTTATCTTGAATGAGGAAATTTGTAGGAAAAGCACAGAGGAAACATCAAGGAACGCTTTAAATCTTGAGAGCAAGGGAAGGCAAAAAGAGAAGAGCAAGAGGAGATCAAGATCTAAGTCTAAGGTGAGAGGTAGATCCAAATCCAGAAATGGCAGAAGGCCACAATGCTGGAATTGTGGAAAGATGGGGCACATAAGCAGAGATTGCTGGTCAAAGCCTAAGGAGGACAATCAACATGAAGGAAAGGAAGAAGCAAAGGTTACAGGTATTGCACAAGATGCTTTAATATTCTCTTTGCATAATAATATAGAATCTTGGGTATTAGATTCTGGTGCATCTTTTCATGCTACCCCTAATAGAGAATATTTCAATGACTATATCCATGGAGATTTTGGAATAGTGTATCTAGGGGATGATGAGCCTTGTAAGATTATTGGCAAAGGTAAAGTGCAGCTGAAGATGCAGAATGGCAACACATGGGTGTTGAGAGATGTGATGCATGTTCCTAGCTTGAAGAGAAATTTGATTTCTACAGGAAAGTTAGGGGATGAGGGTTGTACAGTAACTCTCACAGCAGAATCTTGGAAGGTGACCAAGGGTGCACTTGTTATGGCCAGAGGTAAGAGAGTAGGTACTCTCTATTTATGTAATTGTGTTACTAATATTTCTCCTTCTATATTATCTACTTCAGATGTGGATGCTAAATTGTGGCACTCAAGGCTTGGCCACATGAGTGAGAAGGGGATGTCAATTCTTAAGTCTAAAGGTAAGCTTTCAGATTTGAAAGGCATGGATCTAGAATTTTGTGAGCACTGTGTATTTGGAAAACAGAAAAGGGTTAGTTTTCTCAAGACTGGGTCTACTAAGAAGAGGCATAAGTTGTAGCTTGTTCACACAGACGTGTGGGGACCGGCTCAGGTAGATTCTATTGGAGGATCACAGTACTATGTTACATTCATAGATGATGCTACAAGAAAGGTATGGATCTATTGTATTAAGAAGAAATCTGATGTATTTGAGACTTTTAAGATTTGGAAAGATATGGTTGAGAATGAAACAGGCAAAAGATTGAAGTGCCTGAGATCTGACAATGGTGGAGAGTTTTGTAGTTACAAGTTCAACTGGTATTGTTATATTCATGGAATTCGTAGGCAAAGGATGGTTCCAAGGACACCTCAACAGAATGGAATTTCTGAAAGGATGAACAGAACAATCATGGAGCATGCAAGGTGTATGAGATTGCATGGTAGGTTGCCCTTAGAGTTTTGGACAGAAGCTGTTGACACTGCAGTGTACCTGATTAACAGAGGACCCTCTACAGCTCTGGATGGTGGAATTCCAGAAGAGGCATGGACAGGTAAAAAGGTAGATCTCTCATATCTCAAAGTTTTTGGTTGTGAAGCCTTTGTGCACGTAGATAAGGAAAATAGAAAGAAGCTTGATGCTAAGTCTATGAGGTGCACGTTTATTGGCTATGGCTCAGATGATTTTGGTTTCAGATTTTGGAATCTATGAACTAACAAGGTAATTAGGAGCCATGATGTTGTTTTCAATGAAAAAGTGATGTATAGTGATCAGCTGAAGAAGCTGAATCAATCTAGGCAGAGCAATGGAGAATTGGACGAGGTGACGGTCCAAAATGATCTCGTGGGAAAAGGAAATAATCACTTGCAGGAAAACACAGAGACCGACGTCGGTAGGATAGGAACCGATGTTGGCAGTACAAAAACTAATGTCGGTCATATAGAGACCGACGTCGGCAGAATAGAAACCGATGTCAATCAGGAAAAACTAGCGTCGGCCAGTAACAGGTCTGGAGGTGGCCGAGGTCGGTCACTATCAGAGAATTTGGGTGGACAACGTGTTGTGAACGAGTCTCAGATGCCCATCAGGAGGTCAGAAAGGGTAAGTAAGCCTCCAATTAGATATTCTCCTTCATTATTCTATTTATTGCTAACTGATGGTGGAGAACCAGAGAGTTTTGAAGAAGCATTAAAGGTGGAGTCCAAGAGTCAGTGGGAGCGTGGCATGGTTGAGGAGATGGAGTCCTTGAAAGAGAACCAAACATGGGATTTGGTTGAGTTTCCAGCTGGTAAGAGGACACTGAAGAACAGATGGACCTACAGGTTAAAGGAAGGTGAGAATGGACAGATGAGATATAAGGCCAAGTTGGTAGTGAAAGGATTTGCACAAAATCCAGGTATTGATTTTGGTGAGATTTTTTCTCCTGTTGTTAAAATGACTTCTATACGGGTTGTATTGTCTTTGGTTGCTATTGAGGATTTGCATCTTGAGCAGCTAGATGTTAAGACATCGTTTCTTCATGGAGATTTGGATGAGGAAATATACATGGAATAGCCGGAAGGATTTGAGGTCAAGGGTAAGGAGAAGTTAGTGTGCAGATTGAAGAAAAGCTTGTATGGCCTCAAGCAAGCTCCTAGACAGTGGTATTTAAAATTTGACAGGTTTATGACTGAGCATGGCTACAGTAGGTGTCAATCTGACCATTGTGTGTATTTTAAAAGATTGGATAATGGTAAATATATTATTCTATTGTTGTATGTAGATGATATGCTGGTTGCAGGATCACACATGCAGGATATCTCTGAGCTTAAGGTGAAATTAGATCAAACGTTTGCTATGAAGGATTTGGGAGCAGCAAAGAAAATCCTTGGCATGAGCATTAAGAGAGACAGGAAAAATCACAGGTTGATATTGTCTCAAGAGGATTATGTGGACAAGGTGTTGAAACGGTTCAATATGCAGGATGTTAAACCGGTAAGCACACCTTTGGCTGGACATTTTAAGTTGAGTAAAGAACAATGTCCTAATTCACATGATGAGGTAGAGTACATGAGTAAGGTTCCATATTCTTCCACAGTAGGGAGTTTAATGTATGCAATGGTGTGTACTAGACCGAATATTTCCCAAGCAGTGGGAGTTATAAGTAAGTATATGGCCAATCCAAGTAAGGAACATTGGAAAGCAGTTCAGTGGATCCTTAGATATCTGAGAGGAACCAGCAGTAGGCACTTGTGCTATGGAGGTTCAGATACTTCTCTACATGGTTATGTAGATTCAGATATGGCAGGTGATTTGTATGGCAGGAGGAGCACCACAGGTTATGTTTTCACTGTTGGTGGAATGGCGGTTAGTTGGATATCAAAGTTGCAGAAGGTTGTTGCCTTCTCAACTACAGAAGCAGAGTATATTGCATCCACATAAGCTAGCAAAGAGATGATATGAATGACACAGTTCATGGAAGAGCTTGGAAGGGAGCATGGGAGTTGCAGATTGTATAGTGACAGTCAGAGTGCAATCCATTTGGCTAAGAATTCAGCCTTTCATTCAAGAACCAAGCACATACAGCTAAGGTACCACTTCATACGGCAGGTATTGGAAGATGGTGATTTGAAGCTGGAGAAGATCCATATAGACAAGAATCGGCGTCGGCAGAGGATCGATCGACGATGGTCACAGGCAAGTAGGCAGGAACTGGCGTTGATTACCTGTGCATCCAAAATGCTATTTTCGAGGACAGAACTGAGTGTTTGCATGATGAGTTTAAGTCTTAGTCTTAAGTTCGCGTTTCTATTATTAGTAAGATTGTTTTTAGAGCCCTTGTTCAAGAGGCTTAACTGTTGGTTGTAAGTGCATGCTCAAGTTTCCCAATTCTATATGTAGGAAAGATCTTCTTAGCTTATTAAGGCATGAGTAGAACATTGTGAATGTTTGAAGAATAGTACAGAGTTGTATCAGTCCAAGTTGTTGGAATTGATTGTACTTGAGAGAGAGAGCTCTTGAGGAATAAAGATCTAGAGAGAGATCTTGTGCATCTGAGAGAGGTGTGGAAGAAAGAAGTTTCTTCAATTGTATTCCTTTGGTAAAGAGTTTAATACAAGTTTTCAGGGTGGTTTCTTGTATCTCTTGTTCTTTGCTATTTATCATTCTAGTTACTTATCTATCTGATTTAATTCCGCGTTTATTGCTTTCACAAGTGTAATCATATTGTTGGTTGATCCCCAACATTTACAAGGTTGAAGGTCATGTTCACAAGGATATTAAACAAGATGTATTCATTGAGGATAATGATGAAGATAGGATTGTATATGTAAATCTCCTTGAAGAGCTTGATGAGCTTGCAACAACTGGTAAGAAGTGTGATAGAATTCAAGATGACATGAAGGATAAGGAATTATGCTTAGATTAAGAATAATTGGACAATGTTACAACTGAGGAGGCTCATGAGATGATTGACCCACAAGATGAATTCACCTTCATAGGTGACACGGTTGAAGTTGTCACTGCTTCACTTGATGTCATGCCAAGAGGATTAGCAAACATGAAAGAGCTGAAGACATCAAAGACAAAGCTCAAGAGATAACTTGATTCATAGCATCCTTCATTTCATGGAGTAAAAGATGGTGCTAGCATCCCCTTTCATCTAGGAGGAATAAGTTATTTTTAGGTTAATTTGTATATAGTCTAGTTTGCTTATGTTGTTTATATATTTCCTAAGTGCTTGGTAGCACATGTATGTGTGTTGCTTTGCTTTGTGTCTTGTTATTTTTTTTATGTATTGTGAAGATCCAATCAGTTTGTTGTGTCATGTTCAAAGTATGTTCAAGTATTAAATTGAGTGTAATAGACTCCATTTCCTAATGGACATCCAAGGCTACTAATCCTATTAGCATTACAATCATGCTACCCCTTTGAATCACCAAGAATATTGACCAAATTTGATCTCAAGTAAAATTGGTCACCCCATATAAATTAAAACTTTTCATATGGTCTTGTCATGCCCTGTATGGTCCCTAGAGTCTTCATTTAACCTTGTTGGCATTCTTTAAGGTTAGTTTGTAGAAGTTAAGGTAAAATCATGTTGTGGTTATATAGTGGTCTAGGCATGTCATGGAGAAATAAGTCATGGTAAGGTTGTCTCATAGGTGATTAGGGTTTGATTAATGTCATTTTATGTCTTAAATATATTATCACAACATTTCATGATGTTTTGAAAAGTTTGAGGATCATTTGCTAACTCTAAGGTGTTGAAAATGCAAGAAAAGGTGATTTTTTGATAACTTTATGTGTATCAAAGTTCCCCCAAAGGAAAAATACATACCGTAAAAATTAAAAAAATATTGGATAATTTACTCAATTTTCATACCTATTATAAGAATCATAACAAATTATGATTTTTTATTTTCAATGCCAGATTGAGGACTTAAGGAAGATTTATGGACTTGTTGAAGTCATGTGCAAGTGTAAACATTTCATAGGTGTAATATAATCTTATATAGGTTATAAAAAAAATTATAATGAATTTGAAGATCCAAAAGTTTCAAAAAACCACTTCTCTCTTCCATTATCCCATTCATAAACTAGTGAAGGCCAAAATCAATCAGATGGTATAAGCCATATAGGTAGAGTTGGGGGCTAATATTTGAGAAACAATTTAGGACCCATATGGGATTCTAATTTTAGGAATTGTTAATTGGATTTATTGTTAGGTTGTGGAGCTAAAAGGTTCACTGATGTAGACATGGAGAAGGCCATTAGAGGGGTTGCTGAAGGTTGCTGAGTATCATAGCAACCGGCGTCAGTCTGATCAGCCGACGTCAGCAAGATAGTGAAGAGAAGCAATCGATGTTGGTCAGGGATCGGCCGACGTCGGTCACCTCTAGGCAGACAGGGACCGACGTCGGTCGCCTATGTGGTTCGACTGCAAGTTTATTACGGGCAGTTAGCTAATGAACCAAGTGTTTACATAATTAGAGCTATTTTTAGACTGAGAGCTGCGGATCTAATTATTGTAATTAGATGTCTAATTATTGTTTGGATGAGATCTATATAATAGACTCATGGTTGTATTGGAAACTTGTTCTAGTTTGAGTTGAGCAAAGTTAGCTCCTTCTGTGTGTGAAGTGAGCAAGGGTGTTCCTCCTAGTTCCACAGCAGTGCCAAGTGTGGGTGCTGGTTTTGGAGAATTAGAAGGGTTCTTCAGGTGTGTAGGATCTTGGTCATAGGTGAGCATGGCCTTTATAGGAGATTTGCATGGTAAGTAAGATCATTAATCTGCAGGTGTATGTGTGTGTAAGGTCAAGGTTCACAGGTGTGTAGAACCGGGTTGATTTGTAGGTGTGCAAGATCAGATAAGACAGCAACACAACAGGGAGCAGGATCAGGCAAGATCTACTTGGAGTACAGGTGTGTACTCGGATAGAGCAAAGAGGAAGGCAAGGGAGTTCCTTCCATAAATATGGTCTGTTGAATTTCAGGTTGTTGCAGGTTCATGGGAGATCTACTTGAAGTACCTTGAGTACTTGTGGAGTGCGTGGAACACTTGTGGTGTGCGTGGAGCACTGGAGGTGAACACCAACTTAGAGTTTGAGTTGGGTGTTGGGACCTAAGAGAGAGCTTTGAGGAAGAAGTACTGTTCACTTGAGGTGTGGGAAGCCTCTAAAGAGGTGGTGGAGAAGAAGTGGCATCTTCTTTATTGTATTCTTTTCTTCAAGAGTTTTAATACAGGTTGTGTATTGTCTCTCATATCATGTGTTATTCTAAATTCTAGTTACTTGTTGATTCTGGTTAATTTCCGCATATTAAGTCGCTTGGTTTGGTAATCAATTGTATGCTTTCGGTGTTTCACGTATCCTGACAAGTGGTATCAGAGCTAAGGTTGTAGGAAGCAGGTTTTGTGTTTGGTTACAGGTCACTCTCAAGGGTTTCTGATTGAGTGGGAGTAGAGCAATGGTAGATGAAAGTAAGCTAAGAATGGAGGAGTTGAGAAGCATAGATGGTCACTTACAGTCCCATGGAAAGAAAGAGCAGGTAAAAGATTATTGTTGGTTGGTAGCAGATTAGCATGAAGGAACTGAAGAAGTAGATGTTGCAGGTTATGTGGCACAGGATGCTCTGGGATGTTTCTTGGATAAAGTTGAATCTTGGTTAAAAGATTTAGTTGCCTCTTTCCATGCAGCCCCAGGTAGAGGAGCTGGTGAGCCTTGCCAAAGAATTGGCAAAGTGAAAGTGAAGCAGAAATTGCAGGTGGACAACACACAGGTGTTGATGAAGGTCATGCAGGTCCCAAGTTTGGAGATATGGCTAATTTCTTCAAAAATATTGGGTGATGAGAGATGCACAAGAACTCTCACAGCGGATGCACTTGAATTAGTTGGTGGTAAGAAAATAGGTACTCTTTATCTACTTGTTTATATTACTGATTCTTCTTCTGTTACGGAGACGTGGCTTCGTAGGCTTGGTCACATGAGCAGGAAGGAGATGCATGTTCTTAAGCGAAAGACAGATATATTTGACAGGCTTAAGAACTGGAAAGCCTTGGTGTTTATGGAGGAGATGGCAGACAGAAACCAGTGGATGGTGCAGGATACTTTTGAGCAGAGCAGTTTGGACATGGGTTTTGATTCAAAGGAGCTCACAGGTAAAAAGTCATCACTCATAGGCGAACACAGGTACCGGCATTGGTCAGGAAGAACTGGCATCAAACAGACAGGTGCTGATGTCGGTCATGTGCAGACCGAAGCCGGTGATGTCGGGCAGTAGGTAAGACCGATGTCAGTCAGGAGGACCGACATCGGCAACAGGGACACCGATGTCGGCAGGGTCGGTAGTTAGGGACAGACGCATGGGAACCGACGTCGGTCAGATGCAGACTGTGGAGTGACGGAGGTCGGTCACTGTAACGGATTTTGGGTGGACAGCACGCTGTCAAGGAGTCTCAAACACCCATACAGAGGACTAAAGACGTAAGTAGGCCCTCAAATTCGTTGTTCCTCTTCTTTATACTCGTTGCTGATTGTAGAGCAGGAAGGATCCAGGAAATAGGTGGGAGCATGGCAAGGATATGATGCAGAACCAAACGGGAGTTTTGGTAGGGTTGCCAGCCGGTGAGAAAGCACAAAGATGAATGGATTCCTTAGTTGAAGAATAGATTGAACAGACACGTGAGACGGAAGACCAAGGTATATGGTCTTGAGGAGCTGCAGGACAGTGGTACAGGTTTTGACAGGTGGAGGACGAAGCATGGCTTCAGTCAATGTCAGGTAACTACTATGGTTTGCCTTACCAGGTGGATGATGAGTCATGACATCATTCTGTTGCTGTATGTGGATGGTATGTTTGCTAGCAGGATTGTACATACAGGTTTTTGCTGAGCTAAGGGTAAGATTAGTTCAGTGTTTTGCTATGAAGAATTTGGAGCAGCAAAATTCTTTGGCATGGGAGACATGGAGATCACAGGTTGATTTTGTTTCTAGTGGGAGCTGATGTGAATCAGGTGTTGGCGAGGTTCAGGATGCAGAGCCGGAGCACACTAAGGGCTGGACAGGTATAGTGTCTGAAATCACATGAGGTCTGGTATAGACCTGAGTATTCCCATGCAGTGGGAGCTATCAGAGAGTTAGGAGCCAATTCAGGGAAGTGTGTTCTCAGGGATTTGAGAGGTACCAGCAGCAGGTATACATGCAGGGTCAGGACTTCACTACATGTGTTTGTAGGTTCGGATGTGGTAGGGTACTCGGATGAAAGGAGGTACATCACAGTGTGTGTGGTGGGTTGTCTTCAGGATTGATCTTGAAGAGGGATACAAACTAGGAAACAGATTAGATGGAGTATAAGTACAGGTATAGTGCAGCTATTTATCTCCAAGTGGGAGATTGTTAGGTTGTGGAGCTAAAAGATTCACTGATGCAGACATGGAGAAGGCCATTGGAGGGGTTGCTAAAGGTTGCTGAGTATCAGAGCAACCGACGTCGGTTTGATCAGCCGACATCGGCAGGATAGTGAAGAGAAGCAACCGACGTCGGTTAGGGATTGGCCGACGTCGGTCACCTCTAGGAAGACAGGGACCGACGTCGATCACCTATGTGGTTCGACTGCGAGTTTATTACGGGAAGTTAGCTAACGAACCAAGTGTTTGCATGATTAGAGCTATTTTTAGACTGAGAGCTGCGGATCTAATTATTGTAATTAGATGTCTAATTATTGTTTGGATGAGATCTATATAATAGACTCATGGTTGTATTGGAAACTTGTTCTAGTTTGAGTTGAGCAAAGTTAGCTCCTTCTGTGTGTGAAGTGAGCAAGGGTGTTCCTCCTAGTTCCATAGTAGTGCCAAGTGTGGGTGCTGGTTTTGGAGAATCAGAAGGGTTCTTCAGGTGTGTAGGATCTTGGTCACAGGTGAGCATGGCCTTTATAGGAGATCTGCATGGTAAGTAATATCGTTGATCTGCAGGTGTATGTGTGTGCAAGGTCAAGGTTCATAGGTGTGCAGAATCGGGTTGATTTGAAGGTGTGCAAGATCAGATAGGACAGCAACACAATAGGGAGCAGGATCAGGCAGGATCTACTTGGAGTACAGGTGTGTACTCAGATAGAGCAAAGAGGAAGGCAAGGGAGTTCCTTCCATAAGTATGGTTTGTTGAATTGCAGGTTGTTGCAAGTTCATGGGAGATCTACTTGAAGTACCTTGAGTACTTGTGGAGTGCGTGGAGCACTTGTGGTGTGCGTGGAGCACTGGAGGTGAACACCAAATCAGAGTTTGAGTTGGTTGTTGGGACCTAAGAGAGAGCTTTGAGGAAGAAGTACTGTTCACTTGAGGTGTGGGAAGCCTTTGAAGAGGTGGTGGAGAAGAAGTGGCATCTTCTTTATTGTATTCTTTTCTTCAAGAGTTTTAATACAAGTTGTGTATTGTCTCTCATATCATGTGTTATTCTGAATTCTAGTTACTTGTTGATTCTGCTTAATTTCCACATATTAAGTTGCTTGGTTTGGTAATCAATTGTATGCTTCTGGTGTTTCACGTATCCTGACATTTATTCTCTTATATTTTTGAACAATTACTAAGAAGCCAGATTGCTTTTTGAAGGCTTAAAACCCCACAGGCTAAGTTTAGAGCAACTCGAGTGAGAAATGTGAATTCATGGTAGTTTAAAATTAATTCATTTGTGTTATAATATGTATTTAGATGACTCAAATGCATTTATTAATCATGGTGGCATATGTGGATGGTCCTTTGGCAAGAAAAATATCTCTTGTGAGTAGTTAAAAAATTATTATGGTGGTCAAATTCATATGAATAATTATTAATCATCCTATAATACTCTATCAATACATTCATTGTCTCTTTATTAGATAACATATTTTGTACAAGTTCAAATTGGTCACATACCTTCATTCACATGGTAGACTATGTTCTACCTGCATAGGAATTCAGTTGTTTTGAGTAGTGTGAGTATGTGTTTCAAATAGTTTGAGACTCTATTTTAATGTTTTATGTGTTTATCCAAGGTAAAAAAGGGTATTTGAGTCCATAATAGTAATGTTTACACTTCTCAAACTTTCAAAGTTACAAAGAGTCACCAACATGCCTATAGGTTTGCAACTCCAAGAAACTTCATATTGTCAATGCATTTTTAAGGTTTCCCAAGAATTATATTAATATTAATGGATTCAATTAGATAAGGAACATAAATCAAATGGAGTTCACTAAGCATCTGAATTTGATGAAAATGGTGGCTAAATGACAAGCTAGTAGCCTAAGATGAACTTATAGGACTATCTATATGCCTTGACAATGATAGAGGTGGTGAAGTTATTTGACAGTGGTATATGGAGTTTGAAAGAAATGAGAATAGATATCTAAAATGACTTTCCAGTTTAATATGCCATGGTAGATTTGAAAAGATCATCTCAAGACCATTCCATACATAGTCAACTATTCAAATTGTCACCTATAGCTAATTAGGTGAAAAAATGTTCTTTAGACATTAATGTTTATGAGAAAGTAACATCAAGGCATTGAAAGTGTCTAAGGACATCAATAACAATAAAGAGAAAACCATTGAAAAGGTTTGGATCCACACACATAGTCAATCCTAGTGAGATAGACATCTATAGGACTAGAAGAGAAATAGTGAAGGCAAAAGTTTGAAGATACCCTGAGGATGCCAATTAACCTTAAATGAAGTGAGAAATACTATCTCCAAGGTTGAACCATTATAGGTACTATGTTGTAGTTCTAAAAGGCCAATTCAAGGCCATATACTCAGTCAAACTATCTCAGGTAGTCACCTACAAGATTCTGATAATGAAGATAATGAAATAGAGAGTTTCAAGGGTCTCAAAGAAAGTCTCAGTTAGTCAACCACATGATTGAGTTATGGATAAGTTTTGTAGATTGGTTTAGATAGTTAAAATGCCTAGAACATAGTCAAACTCTAAGACATAGTCAACTATCCACCTACAACCATACATTGTTGAGACTTATAAGCTATAAAACATCATTATAAGAGTTTTAAGAGGGTTTAAAAGTTAATAAAGACTCCTAGGACACTAAGTTGTAGTCATAGTCCTAATTACACCTATAGGCAATTAACCACTTATAGGTTTACTTGAATGACTCATGACTCTCAAAAACTCAAGATTATGATGCATATATTATTTTAAGGTTATAAAGGAGATTTAAATTCTAAATACATTGAAAGTAAAGGGGTTCTAAGTGACTAACAGATAAAGAGACCAAACATGGGTCATAATCATAAGACAAGCATATACGTAGTTCTACCTACTTAGTCCTAAGAAGTCATTTTTTTAAAGGGTTTGAGAATCTTAAAGAGAAATTATGGAGAATAGGATGTTTATAATGAGATTGATAGTGATAAAATATCACATGAAAGCCTCAAACCTAAAAATAATGAAATATAGTATACCCTACCTAGTTCTAGCAGACCTAGTTACATACTCAGGCCTACTAGGTAGACCTTGAGAGGTGGCCAATTAAGAGAAGTAAAGTGGAATGAGTTGAGGAATTTAATACCTATGAAAATGTTGAAATATCTATAAAAACACTTCATATATAACTCAAACCCCTGATTATTCAAGTACAGTCCTTGATACACATATAATCCTTATACATATAGTCTTGCCTATTCGAGAAAACTTGTTATTTGATAGATAATATGGATATTCAAATCATCTAAGGGAAATCAAGTATTGGAATGTTATTTTATGATTATTAACATTGTCTCATCAAACCTTCAGACTCAGAAAATAACTTAGCATACCTTGTTTAGACCCTACAATGTCCTAAGTGCATATTTAGGCTTACACTGGGTAGTCAGGCCTCAAAGAGATGATAGTGAAACTAAATGAGCTGAGATGAACTTGAAAACCTTGATGGGATGTTGAAATATATATGAAATCACTTCACGTAATCTCATAACCTTGAAATTAGAGCTAATGAAATAAATATAGTCATACACATGCCCAGTGCATACACAAGCCTACTGAATAATCAACCCTAAAAAGTGGTGAAGTGAGGTTAGTAGAGTGATTTTATACCTTGGAAACCCTAAGGAGATTGTGAGGTACACATAAAAACACTTCATGAGGTTTTAAAACCTTGATAGAGATAGTCCATGGAAGAACATAGGTACTAGGGTATGTTAGGTAGACTAGCATAAAAACCCTAGGCATAAACCAATGAGGGTGAAAAGAAGTTTGATGAAGGAAAATGGTTTTATAACTATTGGAATATGTCAAGGGGAATGTAACAAACACCATTAAAGACATTGGAGCTCAGACCAAACTTAATGAAGTTCTCACTAACCAAAAATTTTCTCAGACCTCAAAGAATGCTTGCTTTCAATCCAAGAGGTCAGTTTCTTTTGCTTGGTATGGAACACACATACTGCATGGGAACCTAAGATCATAAGGGAAGTTAACTACTCAAAGTCAATTATAATTTTTGGAATTGGTTGGTGGTTTCATGGTTACAACTTTATGAACTATCGTTAAGAGTTCAAAGCACTTTTAGGCTGCCCAGGAGAGCCATAAGGACATAATGAGAGAGAAATAAATTTTCATGCCTCTAGATAGATCAAAAAAACTTCCAAACCACCTAGAACATGTTAAAGACTCCCTTGAGCATCATCCCATGCAATTGATTGATACATTATTATATGAAAATATATGGATTGGGGATAAAAAGACTAATTTTTGATATTAAAATTTGGATGGAGAATGGGGAGGATGTTATCTAACTAAATAACACACTTTTTTAGGTTTTGACACATGTGGGGAGACTGTATAAGCATTTTTCACTCTCTTGGCAAGGAGGCCTAATTGAGGCCTAGTTAGGAGAGAGAAAGGGTAAAAATCAGAGCATGAAATTGAACCTGGAGTTGTAAGATGAAATTGGGTACTATAATATGCCCTCATATTATCACCATATTTTGTACTTTTCTCCACATAATGAATTTTGTTTCAGTTTAGGGCTATAACGAATGAAGCCTAATCAAGGCTTTCGATAGAGAATGACTTGTTGGGGCTAGTTTAAGGCCTAAAAATAGATTTTTTTAGGTATAATATGGTATTAATAGGCCATCCATTAATTTTATATGATCCAAAGAAGACAAATCCAAGTTTTGACACTTGTGTACAAAATAAGCCTAAGGAGATGAAGAGTCCTCTAGATACCTTGCAAGAGAAAGATATGATGTGTCAAAGAGAACCTATTAAGGTTAGTTGAGAGGTGTAAAAATAAGAGAAAATAGGTAGGATAAATTTATATGACCATCAATAATTCCACTTGTCCTTCAACATGTCAAGATAAAGGAGAGTTTCAAGAAGCTAGTCAAGGTGTCAAGTAAGCATTTCAACTCCCATGCCACTTGGAGAGTTAGATCATATTCAAAGGAGATAAACATGGAATCCTAAAACTATTGAGGTAGTTATATAACTCCTCTTATTTTTTTAAGTCACATTGACACTTGTCTACTCTCTCTTTCCTACACCCTTATTCTCTTCTCTCTCACTCATGGTATATATTGAGCCACTTTTGGCTAAATTTGTATCCTCCAACTAAGTATGTAAAATCCCTTCTCATTTTAAGCCTTTGATCAATAAATAATGATCTGGTTTACCTTCTCCATGAGTTGTTTCAATGTGTATGTTAGACTAGTTGATCTTGCTAAGTGATAGATGATCTTCCTTAGCATGTTATCTTTGTTTGCATTCATATTTAGCTTTGAAAGTTTTTTTCAGGTCTCTTAAAGTGTTCTGATAAATTAATAATGATATTGAGTGAGTTGTCTCACCACTAGTGTCATGTCACAACCTTGTGTTTAGTCCTTCTAACTTAAGATTGCCTCATAAACCTCCATGAGAAATACTCTTGTAATAGGCAGCTTTAGATTAGTGTATGTGTAGGTTAAGATTTTGTTTAAATTTTCATTACAATTGGTCAGTAGTGGTCAGGTTATAATTGGTGAATCAACTCATTAGGATAGGTTTACCTTATGTTTTCTCTCTCCTTTTTCATCCAAATGAGTTAGTAGTTTAAGTGATGAGCTTCAAGAGACAAACCAAGGGAGCTAGCCCTTCAATCTATAGGTTTACCTCTGATATAGGTAACCCATAGGCCAAGGGGTAATACCATGTTATACTTAATTTGGATTAGGATTGAACAGATTTTCCAAGGGTGCAAAATTGAGTGACAACAGTAATTACTAGTTATTATTTTGCCTCACCTCAAAAGGGGGGCATGCCATAGAGGCATAGCTTCCACATTGCTTCACATATTTAAATTATAGAGGGGGAGTTTTTTGAAAACATGTTATAAACACTTACATAGTTCTAGATTTAGTAGGGGCATGTTTTGGAATCCTATTCTCCATGCTTATTCAATATTCAACATACCCAAATTATAGTGGAGATATGTTTTGGAAACATGTCCTTCACATTGGCACTTATATCAGTTTTCATATTTATCTATATATAATGGGGGTATTTATGATAAGAATGTCCTCCACACTTGTTCAAAATCTAGATTGGCTAAATTAACAATTATATGATTTAAATACATTTTATGGTAGAATTCTATACATCAGTACCATTTTTATACACAATTTTAGCATGAGACATATCTAAGGTGTATATGCTATGCGATCTAAAGCTAATATTAAAAAAATAAATTATCTTCAAATTCAAAACACTTTTATACACTATCATCACCCACTAGGTTGAAATTTTACGGACTATATTGAGCCAATATACTACAGTAATTGGTTTGATTTTGGTATGGTTGAGGTAATTAAATACCTCAATCTTGCCAAGTTTATGAGTTTTACTTTTTTACATCATCCAAATTCACCAAAATGTAATGTGAGTTGACTTGGTTCATTCACACTCAATAGGTTATAATTATGATTGGTTTGCATGGTTGAGCTAATCTCAATTGTCATGTGATAACTCAACTTCTATCCAAATTTGGGGGCATGTGTCCTCTAATATCTCTATATATCCATATATCTATGCACTTTCCATATATTATATTTATCCTAAGCACATCTCTAATGATTCATTGCGACACATCTTTTCAAATCAAATTGCCAAAAGGCAAGGCAGTTGCATCGATACACAAGTGTACTCCTAAACCTTGCTCTCTTTCAATTTTGATCATTTAAAATGATTTTAATTTCATATTAAATTCATTGATGATATACTATAACATGATCTTGGTTTCAAGTCAATCACCAACAAATCACTCAATTTGGTATCACACAAATACAAGGTGTGTTATACACACTTAGATACACATCTCTTTTCCTTTAAACTATAAATTTTATTACTAGATTAAAGTGGGGTAAATGTAGAAAATATTTATGAATTATATAAAAACTCAATATTATACAATTGGAAAATATAGACCTTGGTTGTTCCTCTCAATTCTAGACCTTTCTTGCTACCAAAAGGCTCTCATTTGCTATCTCTTTATGATCATTGCTTATTTCCTAGTCTAACAAATGTCATTCTAATGAAACATGCCTTCTATCTTTCCTAGAATGTTGTAAAACTTCTTATCTTCCATAGCTACAAGTTATATAATTGCACGTATTTTCTAATTTCTTAGACACTTGCATCCTAATCAGATGTCTACATCAACATAGGTGTCCTATTATGATGCAAATGTCAAGTGCCCTAAAGTCATTTAATTTGTACATGAAACATATTTCTATGGTTGGCCTAAGTGATTTTATGTTAGATATTATCCAAAGGGTATTGGTATAAATACATGATCAATCCTCAATCATTTGTCACCTAACACAGACCTAATATAAACCAACAACTCACAAGGAAATTTACCAAAGGCATTTGATCAAGCACTCAAGTGAGAAAAGCTTTCCTATTTTATCCTATTTCCATATTAGTCATAATGACAACACATATACAAGTCTGAAATATTGAATTGAGCATCCCATGAGCCAAATTTGTCAAGTTATAAGCTAGGTCACTCTATGTACTTGTTTATCAAACATTGCATAATACACACACAAGCCAACATGTAGGGGAAAACTAAACAAGTCTGGGGCCCTCTTCAAAGTATTGGATATGTAGATAACACTCATTAATAGAGGATTATTTAGAATAGCTTGACACGATGTGCCCACTAACCCAATTTTTCCACAACCAATGTAAAGATGAATAACTAGGGTTCTACTATTTGACAAGGAAAGATAGCCCATGATCAAGATCTCAGCACACTAGAGCAAAGGTGACATAGAACCCATAATATTCTAGGTGGTTGTATCTAGATATAATAGCTATTATGTACAATACACCTACATCTAGGTTAGACAATAGTGTTGACACAAATGTCCTAGGTTGATGCAAGTGTTTGTGGCTATAGAGGTATAATTTCTAGAATTAGACAATTGATCTAGAATCAATTTTTATTTTTTTTCCTATATATTCCAGTTCCAAATCTATATTAACATCATAACTAGGTAAGTATCTTGTTTATATTATCATTTCACCATCTAGCATAGCAATACTTTCCATTTTAGCATATCTCAACATAATAAATTAATTATATGTTTTATCTCAATTTTACAATTAATTAACCTAGTATAGATTTATTTATCACCCTTATGCTTATTCATTTCTATATTTTTAACCCTAACCCCATAGGACCCTTATCCAAATTTAGGGTTAAACTTTAAGATCCCTCTCCTCCTATTCTCTTTACTAGATAATTTAAGCTTTCTCTCTCTTCATGTCAAAACATATTACTTTTAAAAGTTGTATTGTGAAGTTTTCTTGGAAAAGCTTTCTTAATTATCATGTGGGTTTTTTTTTCCAATTAGTTCATTTTCCCACTTTGAAATTCATGACTCTCTTTGTGGTTTTCTCCTTTTTATAGGTATTTTATCTTCATTTTTATTTAATTTGATGTTATTAATGAACACTTATCAAATAAATCCTTCAAGAACTACAATAATCAACAAGTTGAGCAACATTGAAGTGAAATATATTTTGAAGTTGAATATTAGGTATGCATGCATTTAAATCCATATAAGTATATATTCTTGAAATAATAAAAGAGGGATAAAAATATTTCACCTAAGTATTAAGACCCTTGTCAATTCTTGTAGAATATTGGAAATGTAACATACAAATTGGAGTTAACTCATTAAATAAAAATACATCTACTCTTCCATGTTTCCTGTTTGAAGAAAGTCATTCAATAAAGAGCTTCAACCCAAACATATTTTCTAGATCTTGATGAGGAGGGAATAATAATTTTGGAACCTAAGGGAATAATTCAAACACACATTAAAAGGTTTCAGATGAGGATGATTATAGATTATCTAATCAAGATGAAGAATTTGGCTAGTGAAGATATGACATGGGAAAATGAAGTGTTCCTAAGCATCCAACAATCAACAACATTGAGGAAAAAAATACTTGTAATGGGAGAGTCATGTTATGCCCTTAATGTGTGACTGACTTGTGGCTACCATACCTTTTAATTAATTCATATATTCATTTATCTAGGTTCATTTTAATAGTAGGACCTTAGCCTAAATTATTTCCATATAATAATTATGGTCTATCCAGAAGGTAGTGGTTAGCATTTTCTCATCATATTATGAATTGTATTCTTATTGTAAGTTTTATAGGCTTCCCCCTCAAAGTGGATATCTTTCATTATTATGTTCTTATTTCACTCATATTTTTATATTTTATCATGATTCTACTTTACTGGTATAGTAAATTCATTACAACATGCAAGAGTCTAAATAACCTTCTTCTTGTTTGGAATGGAAAAGGATATATAAAATTTCGTCACATAATGTAATATGTGTCAGTCACAAGGGAGAGACTTCTTGTACCATAGGAACTTTATATTTATTACTAATCCCTACCACAATATCATTTGTTATCTCCATATATATGAATGGTGGCTCATCCAAGATATGTGGAAAATCAATGATCCTTGTGGTGGTTGATCATCTCTCCAAATATGCCCATTTGTGCTCAGTGGTCCATCCCTATAAAACATCCACTATGACACAGGTCTACATGGACCAAAGTTTTTACCTCCATAGTATGCCTTCTTCCATTTTATATGATCATGATCCCATGCTAACTAGTAAATTATGTAAATAAATATTTAAACTAAAAGGAACATAATTTAAAAGGAGCTCTACATATCAATCAAAGACTAGTGTTGAGATAGAAATTGTCAACAAATGTTTAGAGACATACTTTTGTTGTTTTTATTCAGAGCAGTATATTCATTTGGTTATATGGATACCTCTTACTAAATAGAAGTAAAACACTTATTACCACACCTCCATCAAGATGACACTCAATGAAGTAATGTATGGATAACCACCACCATCTCTCACATATTGCATTCTATGATTCTCTAATATCCAGTAAGTTGTCTCAACTCTATGCCATCGATAGATGTTACTTTGGAATCTGATGGAAAAATTAGTATAGGCCTTGATCCATATGGAGTAACAAGAAATTCAACACCATTTAGAGCACTCATTCTTCATGGGTGACATTATTTTTATGTACCTACAACATATAAGAAAAATTACTTGAAGCTCAAAGGAAATCATAAGTTAGCTCATAGATTTTATAAACCATATTGAGTGATACATCAAATTTAGAATGTCACATAAAAATCAGACCTAGTTTTGTCTTCCAATTTTCCTCATGTCTTCCATGCATCATGTTTAAAGAATGTCCTTAACATGTTCATGTCTAGATGACCCATCATAAGTTGGATGAATAAATATCCATCATCCTTAAACTTGAGGTTATTTTTGACAAATACAAACGCTTACTCTACAACTGAACCATCATTAATTTTCTAGTCCAATGAAGAAGCTTGCGTGTAAAAGACACCACTTTGGAACCTCTCCACTAGTAGTTTTCACAGATCAACTTTTCAGGATAAATCTTTCTAAAGGGGAAGGGTATATTAGGACTCTGATGTCATAACCATCTATTATTGTTATTATTATTTCATTTTAATAGTCTTAGTTAGTTAATTACTTCATAATCTCATTTATATATAAGGTTGAACCTTGAATAGTAATATTATTTAATTAATTAACTTGGGTGCCTATTTTTTATAAAGGTTGACCCTTGAGTATTAGGGTTAGGTTTATACTACCTATATAATGATGTTATGAGGATGAAAAAGTATCTATCTATATTATGTAATCTAAGATTTGGTCTCAAGAGGTTGTCCCCTCAAAGAGCAAAGAGATATCTAATTATACACAAGGTTTAAAATTATTTTTGAGTTCATTAAGTAATCAATTCTTTTTCACATATCATTATTCTATTTATTTTTACAAGTAAGTTCATAGCACACATCCCCACGATGATGCATAGATTTTTTGAGATTGCACAAACATGCACATTATGCATTTTTGTGTTACAAAAATATGCAAGAGTGCATAGAGTATCTAGGATAGCCAAAGTGGTATGGAAGTAGAATGGTATGCATGAGCATGCATGACATTGTGCCATAATATTTTCTTAATGATTTGTGCCAAATAAGGATGAACTAATCAAGCTAAATAATGCATAAGGAGATGGCCCCAATTTTGGAATGATGGCATACAATTTGGTGTGAATATCAACCTATCAAGAACTCCTTGGTGTCATGCACTACTTTAGGGTGTGGTAATCAAGTGTAGTGTCAAACAAGGAAGGTTGATTTTTATGGTACCGATATGGGTTAATCCATTCAAATGGTGCAAATCAACTCATAGTGGGTTGTACTTTTCAGATTATACTTTAATTGTGAAATATAATATTTACTATTTTGGAAAGTTTGGCTTACAATTTAGAGGTTCATAAAAGAGAAGTTTAGGGGTGAGGCATTCTAAACTCTGAAAACACTTTGAAGACCTCCAAAAACTTCCCTATGTCTTGTGAAGGTCTTGTGAGACTGCATAAATACAGAGAGAAGGGGTGTGACTCATTTCAATTACGCAAAGATCAAAAACACACCCTAAATGAATCTAACATGACAAGCGCAATACTTAATATAATTATTTAATAAATTTGCATGCTTAACATCATCTATGATAAAAATCTACCACCACATGTCATAATTCACATAATTAACCAACACCTACACATTTATAATTACAATAAAATAATATTATATATATTGCAAAAGATCCTTATAAACCATACCAAAAAACCATCAAACTTTAAAGTTTATATTCTTGAACCTTTCTTACTAAATAAAAATTATATTTTAAAATACATATCTAAATTATTTTAGATTTCCACACGTAAACATTATGAATAATATATTAAAAAATTATAGATTACATGAAATGGCTACAGAAATGGGCAGGTCAAACTCACTTGTATAGTCTATTATTTACATAAACAAAACATTAGCCAGGATTGATATGATAGTGAAGTGGTGTCACCTTCATTGGCTAGGAAGTGGTGTAAACAGAGGTTACTGGTGATGTCATTTTGATTAAAACATTGTGTATGATTAAGGCTAGCAATTTCCAAAAGGTATTCATGCTCCATGAGACAGAGCAGGTATCTTTCAATCATGCGCACTCCATAGGCTAGGTTGAAATATATGGAATTAATTTTTGAGCACTAGTATAGTTTCTAACCTTTGTTTGAGAGCTCACACTCCACGCGTGTCATCCAAATGGATGTCCCTATCCCATGAACAACATTTTATATAATGCGTTTCCCACTTGGCATATCCACCAAAAACATTTAGATCTCCTCAACATGATGACAGTGATATAATTTTAATTAAACTATAGTGTACTTTCGTTTGAATTAAAGGTGGTGTTATTTTACAGTATATTGCAAAATCAAAGGCTGCTATTGCTTTGGCACCTGCAAAGCTTTAGGAAATGCAGAAAGACATTTTAAATGATGTAAAAGGATAAATAGTGTTAGTGCGGTTAAGGTGGGTTTTCTTAATCTAATTAATGGGGATAGATAGGTGCGTTTGCATATCATGATAATAAAGTCATCAGTTTAGATGGAGGATCTCATGAAAGAGTCAATATAATGTTTCTAGTGGTTACGGACATCTGGTTTGTTGTATTATCTCCATAGGGATTTCTATGACGGAGCTTAAATTTTGGCAGGGAAAAGTGTTGAATGGGCACGTTTAAGCATTTAATTGATTAAATTTAAATATGATTTTTTAAATATATAATAGCGGGTAAAAATTAAATTTATGATATTTTTATTTTAATTGAATGATTAATAGAAATTAAATTTACGATCTTTTCATTTTAATTGAATGATTAATAGAAATTAAATTTAAGATTTTTTCATTTTAGTTGAATGATTGGTAAAAGTCAAACTCTTGATCTTTTTATTTCAACTGAATGGTTGGTAAAATCATTTCAGGTGGTTGGTAACAATTGAACTCACAATTTTAATATAATTATTGGTTAAAGTTGAAATTATAACCTCTTTATTTCAACATAATAGTTGGTTAAAGTTGAAATTACAACCTCTTCATTTTAATAAGACAATTGTTAAAATTCAAACTCATAACTTTTTCATTTCAAAATTAAACTTATAAACTCTTCATTTCAACTGAATAGTTTAACGAATTATAGTTTTACTGACTACTTTACATACACGTTTATAAATTTAAATCAACTTTTGTCAAAATTCATCACTTCATACATACAAATAGGAAAATTTAAACCCCATGACATCCTCATTTTAACTAAATAATCTTATTAAATAATCTACACACAATTCTATGATTATAATTTAATTCCTCACAATACGTATATCTTACTTTATTATGGGCCCAACATTTTCCATCTAACCATCTCAAAAATATATATATAGATAAACCTTTTCTAATTTAAAAACACATTCCAATAAAATAAAACTCAAAAATTAATTATAAATATAATTTTTATCAAATTTCAAAAATGAAAATAAAATCAATTTATCAACAACTTTCTTTTGAAACTTGATTGATACAACTGATTGCTATCAGCATAATCAATGTAACCACAATTTAACCTATAAACTCTCCATGCAATAATATGAAATGTATTTAATATATGAATCATTTAAATGTGGCTGTAATTAATCCAAAATATGTATACACTTATTATGTATATACAGTGTGTATACACACTGGGTGACATGACCGACAACAGCCACACAATTTCCTTTTTACCCACAAGGTGGGCCTCCAATGGCAATTTGATATCATAATGCGAAATGCTTACATCTCTCATTGCCACCATTAAATTGTTTTTTAAGCATGCCCCTCAGGAATATATGCTTTAATGCAGAAATCGTTTCCATGTGCTCAATAAAGAATGGCTACTGGGCTATTCAAAGTTTACTGGAGGCACTTTAATTGATTTTTTTTTTTCATCCACAATCAAGTAATGAACAAATGACAGCCTTTTTATTACAATCTAGTCAGCCACCAAGGAAGAAATTCTCATTCTCCGTCCATATTACGTACAGAGCCGTGCATTATGATATTTTTAATTATTAATTGTACTTGGGTTTTGTTATAAAAACGGTGGTATGTCAACATGGCCGGCATGTCGACTGCAACAACGTGTTTAACAATTCCGAGTCGACTACCTACCTTGGCTGTTATTTTTCTTATATAACAACAGCTGTAGATCACACCAGTACTACAACAATGGCTACCATGGGTGATTTGAAAGTGAAGGGTTCAGGCTTGGAGTGGAAGATAAATCTTCCTGAGGGCTCAGTTGATTTGCGACCTGTTGAGAGAGGGCTACATCACCGAGTTTTTTATAAGATCTGTCAGATGTTCAATCGTTGGAAATGTTCGTTTGTTTCAATCTGTAAGAAGATTTACAAACTGGGAGCAGATGATCCGAGGAGAATTGCCCATTCCATAAAGGTCGGAATGGGGCTCGCGGTAGTTTCTCTTTTTTATTTCATGCACCCACTCTTTGCAAGCGTTGGGGGAACTGCCGTGTGGGCCGTCATGACTGTAGTGGTGGTTTTTGAATTTAGTGCAGGTAAAAGGAGGATCTGTGTATCTTCATTCTCATCATCACCCTCAATTATTCTTTCTACCAGTGCGTTCATGTTGATTGGCGTTAATCCATCATGCTTAACACTTGTAAGGGTTAAGCTATACACATTTTATGCTACTTAATGGCATTCAACGTGAATGCAGAGACTATTTACTTTCAGATGGTTAATCCATCGTGCTTACACTTTTAAGGGTTGAATTATACACATTTTATGCCATTTAATGACACTCAATGAACACACAGGCTATATACTTTCAGATTAATACAGGGACTGCTTCTTTAATATATCTACACAGTAGTAATTATAAGTTGAGTTTTTATACAGATACATTACAAGTATTATGATTTTTTTGCCTAATAAATTAGATTTTTTGTGTTTGTATAGGTGCAACCCTTTCCAAGGGATTGAATAGAATCTGTGCTACATTGTTAGGAGGATGTTTGGCAGTGGGGGTAAATTACGTTGCAGATTGTGCAGGGCACCAAGCCGAGCCAATTATTCTCGGTGCTGCTGTGTTTCTACAAGGTATTTGATTAATAGGCTGAAAACTACTTTCTCATAAGTGTACAGTATGCATATATATTATTTCGTATAAATTTTTGAATTTAGTTTTGTAATTTTTAATTAATTTAAATTGATTTTTGAGTGAAATTGTGTGTATGGTTTTTAATAGATACGTTTTGAATCATCATTTGTGATAAACATTTTGTAATGATGAATCATGAATAGTTATTCAAAACGTATAAATCAAAAATCATACACACAATTTTACCCTAAAATCAATTTAAATCGATTCATATTTTTAATAAATATAAAAAAAAAAACTCAAAAACACTTACAAAAGTTAAGTCAATCTATATTAATCCACTAACATCCATAAAAACAGTTCCCTCTATTTGAGACGGATGACCTTATGCAAGTACACGAAAAAATATCATCTAATGGAATATATGGCACTTTTTAGGTATTTGTTTTCATTGGTTGGTCAAGTTTTTAACCGTGTAATGTATGTACTGCTACGGTATGTGAGGTTTAGGATGAGATATTTGGCATCTAAATACAATGAATGTCAAGTAGAAAATAAGTTAACATGGACTGATTGGAAACCAACAACTGGATGCTGAAAATCAGATTATATAATTTGTTGCACTGCTGAAACACCATCTGCTACATAGGCAAGACAAAAAAGTTAACAATGCAGAACAGAAACGTTAACAATGGATTGTATTTGTTTTTTTGGGTGTGTATGCAGCCTCAGTGTCTACTTTTGCACGCTTTTATCCCCTGATGAAGGCCAGATATGATTATGGACTGCTCATCTTCATTCTCACCTTCAGTTTCATGACGGTCTCTGGATATCGCGTGGACAATTTATTTGTACAGGCTTATGAGCGTCTCGCCACTATAATCTTGGGATGTGCTCTATGTATAGTCATCAGCATAGTAGTTTGCCCCATCTGGGCAGGGGAAGATCTTCATAATTTGATCATTCGCAACATGGAAGGACTGGCCCAATCCTGTGAAGGTGACAAACACAAATAGTATTCCCTTTTCTTTTCTAGTAAAAGTGAGATTTGAAAGTCTTGTATAAAGAAAAAAACTCATGTCTGTTCTGTTACAGGATGCGTAGCAGAATACTTTAGAGAAGAAGAAGGGGACAGCGAGAAGGACACAGTCTCCAAAGGCTACAAATGTGTTTTAAACTCAAAGGCTACAGAAGAATCTCTTGTAAGCCTCTTATGACTCGTACATATTATCTCTGGTACCCCATATATATATTTGGGAGATTAATATTGGTTAAAGTTGTTTGGAAATATTTAAAGTTCTAATTTATTAGTTGGTAAAGTTTTAAAAAAATATTTATTAATTTTTTTAATAAAATATATATTAATTTAGAAGTTTAATATTTTTATGGTCATTATTTTATTGAAAAGTTCATTAAAAAATGATACTATGACATTAGTTGTATTAAAAAAAAAAAGATGGAAAAGTCACTCCCAAAAACCAAGTTACATCAGGGAAAACAGATCAAAAGATCAGAAGACAAAAATTAAGAATGGTCAAACCCATATCCACAATATGATTTTTGTTACTCTTTTTATTTTGAACCTTGGTCCAACATTCTGGACAACTAAAATCCATCAGTGTAGCAATGACAATTGGAAGTTCATGATTATGTTGACGATCAAACAAAGGTTGATCTTTGTCAGATTCTAAAGTTTTAGATTCATGTGATCTATTGATACTGCCCTCTGTAGCATTATCTGCAAATGTTGTTTGACAAGAAAACTCTGAACTTTTTTCTTCCCAATGCCAATTTTTGATTCTTTCATGACCTTCGTTGGAAAAGTGTTCTCATACGGTTGCCGGTCTTAAAGACAAGAAGATTGATCATTTTTCTTTTTTGGTTTCCTTGTATGGGCACAAACCCCTTGGGGATATCTAGTTTGGTAGCAAAAACAACATCTAAAAGCAATGTATTCATAATTAAATTTGGTGGTAAAAACAACATCTAAACGCAGTGTTTTCATAATCCAATCTCTAGAACCAATGAGAATTATCTTAGCTGAATTTGATTTGGAAGACCTTTGCTAAGGTCAACTTCCACACAAATACGGGCATAGATAAACAGCATTTGTGTAAACTGCTCAAAATCCATCTTGATGAATCTTCCAAGTAAATTACCAATAACTTCATAAACTGAGGGGCGCCAAAAGCGAGTTACCAATATCTTGCGTTTTAGAAATTATTGTGTGTGGATCAAAATTTTGAATCACATTGTAATCTGTTATTGAAATTTTTTTCTTAATAATGGATATATATTTAAATTTGTTTGAAAATAATTAATCATGGAAAGAATTATGAATTTTTTTCTGTTGCAGGCGGGCTTTGCTAGATGGGAACCTGCACACGGGCAATTTGGGTTTAGATACCCTTGGAAACAGTACGTCAAAATTGGAGCAGCTATGCGTTATTGTGCATATTGTGTAGAAGCTTTGAATGGTTGCATTAACTCTGAAACCATGGTATATCTCAGTTTTGTGTACAGTCTTCTTCATTCAAACTTTATTTTCACCACTAACTTAAAAAAGAAAAAAACTTATGCAGGCACCACCATCTGTGCGGTCATATCTCAAAGAACCCTGCATGAATATCGCTGCAGAGTGCTCTAAAGTGTTGACAGAAATATCCGACAGCATAAAGACCATGACCAGAAGCAACAACATCAATCTTATGGTCGATCGACTTAACGCAACAGTGGAGGAATTACAGTATTGTTTGACGTCGCAGCCAGAGCTTTTCATCGACAGTAAAAGGTGGCAGGTTATTGACGAATCTCTGCAACCAGAGGCTGGGCATACAGCGGTCCATCCCTGCCAACCTCAAAACCTCTTTCAATTCATGACGGTCAAGAAAGTAGAGAATGGTGGAAAAAACAACCAGCCAGATTCAATCAATACAACAGCAATAAATTTGATGGATAGTCTTTCTCTTGCCACTGTTGCATGTCTTCTCAGAGAAATAGTAGCCAGGCTTTTCACTGTGATTGAGGCCGTTGAGGAGTTAGCAGAACGGGCAAACTTCAAATCAGATGACACTAAACAAATGACAATATTGCTGGTTCCAACAACCTCGGAAGCAGCCAAAGACCCTCTGCCAGCAGCCAAACACCCTCTGCCACCATCTCCACTAACACAAGTGCATGTTGACTTAGACAATGCACATCATGCTAACGTCATCCCCAACAAAGGATGATCGGATGAGGGTACTGAGCTCTCCCAAACACTTCTACGTGTATGCTTATATATATATATATACATATACATTTATATATATATGTATATGTATATCTATCAATCATTGTATATACCACTCCAGGTGAGAGAGGCATTCTGAGAAGCAAATTCACCACGTACCGCCTATATTACTACAGCCATAAATAAATTTTGCTTCGGTCCTCTGACCATTCCATATCCACATATCCATTTTTTATTTATTTATTTTGATCTTTCTTTTTGTCACAGAAAACCAGGCAGAGAAGTCATCGTGTTGAGCATGCTTATATTATATTGGAACGTTAAGAAACGTCGCCATAGTGACAGAATTGGATTTAAATGTTTGTATGTTATAATGAGCTCTAAATTCACGGTTCCGGCCACAACAGTTTTGCATATGGTTTCTGTGGGAAGACATTATCTGGTTTAAAATCTCTGATTTTTTTTACAAAATGAAATTTTTGGGAGTAAATTGTGTGAATTTTAATTCAACACATTTCAAATTATCATTAGTGATTTATCATCAGGTTAAATATGGTGATGATAAATCACGGATAGTGATTAAAAATGCATCAGTTAAAAATTTTGCACACAATTTATCCCAAAAATCTCATTTACATTATCTTATGTGTAAGCTAAATTATTTATATATTTAATATTTTTATAGACAATATACTATTTTAAATAGGTTTTTTTGGGAATCAACTGCCTCATGATGATATTTCAGATCCAAATTAATAGAAAAATCCTAAACAAAAAAATTTATACAATTAATTTCAAAAGAATCTTTTTTATTATTATATTATAAAAAAATAACTTTGAAACTAAAATTTATTATTTTTGTTTCTCGATTATGTTAGGAAACTACACACTCTACAATTATGTAAAAATAACAGAATGCAAGTACATATATAATTAAACAAACAAATTCTCAATACACATGAGACAAAACACACGATTTAAATGTTTGTATATTATAATGTACTTTAAATTTATGGATCCTGTCACAATAGTTTTGCATACTATTTTTGTGGGAAGATATTATTTTGTCTAAGATCTCTAATTTTTTGAGTTTATGAAAAAATATAAATAAGATTTTTGGGATAAATTATGTGTGAAACTTTTAGTTAGTTGCGTTTCAAATCACCATTACTTGAAAAAAATATAATAATAATAATAAACTATGAAATAATAATTTAAAATACAAAGAATTAAAAATTTAGCACAATTTATTTCAAAATTTTCATTTTCATTATTTTATGTGTAAATTAAATTGTTTCTATATTTAATTTTTTTTAATATTTATTTATATTAATTTATTAACAATATACCATTTAAATAGAGTTCTATTAAAATCAACTATATCATAATGACCTTTCAGACCCAAATTAATATGAAAAATAAATAAATTATTACACAATTAATTTCAAAAGATTCCTCTTTATTATCTTATTATAAAAAATTAACTTCAAACCAAAATTCACCATTTTGTTCCTCGCTCTTACTGATTGCTTTTACATAATGTTCTTGAAAATTCAAGAAAAATACAGATGATCGAATCTATAAATTCAAACTTGACAGTCGTCTTTTCGATCTTTTTTTGGTTTTAACATGCACCATCAAATTTAATGGCCGCCCACTTGGAGAATGTCATTGTCTGACACACAATCCACTTTATCTTAACTTATTTAGTACATTGAACTTTTTAAAAATGGAAATAGATAGTGGCCAGCTGACTTGTACGACGTTAATGGGGGGCACCCAATTCTGTTTTGTTTACGAGGATTGTGGATTATTTATCATCATGAATTTTGTTTTATTTTGGTTTAAATGATTTTATATTCATCATGGATTATTTCGACGATAACTTACATCATTATAGGATTATAAATTATGTTTCTTTTATATTTAAAAAATATTACATGGGATTTATCGCATCTATAGGATTATGATGGTTTCTTTATTTCTCACTCCAATATATAAGAGTGATAGTGATGTTTTGAAAGATTTTTTTAAATATGAATAAATAGATTTCGATAAATGTTTTAATTAAGTTTATATAATAAAAATTAGTTGCATTTATAGAATTATGATGGTTTTTTTATAAATAGGGTCATAAATAACAATTAAAAATTAGGTGTACAAAAATTAGTTAAAATAATAAAAATATTTTTAAAATTAAATTTTAAACTATAACAATGAATTGATGTTCACAACACACTTGTAAATAGAAACACAAAAAATATAATTTTATTATCTTAAAAATCAATGGTAGTTATAGATTGTTTTAATCTTCTACACTAAAAATATATATATCTAAAATATACATATTACATTCACACACACACACACACACACACGCATTCATCACTAATTTTTAAAATTTGTAAAAAACCACTTTCAAAAAAAAAAAAAAAAAAGCTATTTCAAATCTACTCTAAAACTTAATGAAAGTTTTTAATAAATTTTATTTTTATTTTTTAAATTTATTTTAGTTTTATTTAAATTTAAGTTTTATTTGATTTTGTTTAAATTTTAACTTTATTTTACAACATTATAAGAGAGTAAATTTTAATTTTCCAATAAGCTCTCTTAAACTAACCTCTCTTAAAAGTATTATATTCAAAATTTCTTAAATTTTTTTTAAATTATCATTTGCAAACTTTTTTTTATATATAATTAAAAATTTTACTCCTTCGACCTACTAAATTACATTATCAAATGATATTTTATGTCAATATACTTGTTCCTTCCATTAAATTTTTAATCTGTTTTAAATTCAATTAGATTTTATTTTTATTTAGATTTATTTACATTTTTATTTTATAATATTACAATAAAAAAATGCATGACTTTCCAAATAATACACTACCTTAATGAATGAAAAATAAAAATACACCTTAAATATATATAAAATTATGTTTTTAAGCCCCATAAATGTAGTGTGTACATTTTGAGGAGGTCCATCACATAACATAAAAAATATAAAATTAAGACACCATAGAGAAAGAAAGGGGACATGAGAATGATATAATGTATTCATAATACATAATTTTGACTAATAACCAATAATTCCATAGTTACTTTGGAGAATAATATAATTTTATGATTAATAAATTCTTAAGGGCTATTAAATTTAGGTGTGTATATACTTACCCCCAAATCTGTAAGGAAATTTAATTTCATTTACCTTCTTCATATTTAATCATAATTTAAAGTTTAATTTTATTGAATGATATTTTTTAATAACTTATTTTTAAAAAGGTGTAAGAAAATTGTATTAATTTGAATTAAGTTATATAATTGACATTAAATTTATGTCATAATGACCATCACTTGAATTTACTCTATAATAATTATCTATAATTAATATAATGCATAAGAATATTATGTTCAGCCTAGAATATGATTATAAAATTGAACGTACCAGAGATTCTTAGAGGCATTCCATTAGAGAAGCTTCTTTGATTGTTAGGGTAGATCAAGAAAAAAATAGTAGCAGTTGCTTCAAGAGCTGAGTATGCAACACCAATCCAATGACCAATACCTAGATGAAGCTAAGCTCCCAATCATGACCCATATAAAAAGCTACACCAAGTAGGAAGTGTAGAATGATTATCTCATAGGGACCACTGTTGTATAGCCATTCATCAACAAAATTTGCTTCTTAGATGGGATATAAATGCATACCAATGGCTATAGAGGTAGGAATAATAACACCGGAGATAATATTGTTTCCATAAATAAGAGAACCAAAAATAGGCTCATGAATACCATCAATATCTACTGGAGGAGCTAAAATGAAAGTGATAATGAATATAGAGGTTATAGTCAATAGGCTAGGAATCATCAAGACACCAAGCCATGTCACAATGACCAACACTTGAACTTATTGTATAATGTTTATCTATAGTTAACATATATAAAATTGATCATCATCAATGCCATTATGATTAATTCTTATTATTATTGAATAGTAAATACATTTTGTTAATATTGGTAATTTTTTTCAAAATTATATGACCAAACGGTGTGTAATCATTAGAATAGAGTGAAAGCTAGCTAAGCAACCAAAAAAAATCAAATCAAAAATCTACATCAACACTTGAACAATGTAGAACCCATTAAAGGGATAAAGTCTCACAAAGTGTTACAAAAGATCCAACATAAATAAAAATAACCAAGTATAGAGCACCAATGGAAACAAAAACAAGTTAAAGTGAACATCATCTAACTTAACACTTAAACTCTCAAGTTCAATCCCATCCTTTTCACCCATGGGTCCTATTAGAATGTTCGCAAAAAAATCAATAGGTCCCAATTGTCACACATTAGATCACTATCACCTCTGCAATATATTAAGAACTTGTCTAATTTCACACCTTTTTATTGCACTTCATGCAAGATTTCATCAATATGCTTATGAAAAAATTAATCCAGTATATACTTGCAATTACTTATATCAACAGGTTTGCCTCTTCCCACAAAAATAAGGTTTACATATTCATATTCAGTCCCAACCAACTCCTCACTAGTACAAACAACAACATTTTAAATTTTGGAATGCATTAACACTAGCTTTAATACTACTTTCCATCCTTGTAAGAGCCTAATGAATGGATCTGAAAACATTTCTCCCAATAGGTGGTTAAAGTTCTATCACTTGACAAACACTACCATGACCTCTCTTCCCGCACTGTGGATTTGTGCTCATACTTTAAGTGGTTTTGTACTTCATTAGTATCTTATGTGAGGATGAATTGATTAGATAACTTAACCCTTGTGTTGATCTCAAAGGACTATTAAGACATCGATAGGAAAATGCGAAAGCAAGGTACGTTTTAATTTCATTTTTTCTAAATTAGTTGCTAAAATATTATAGTTATTTTTTTTACATAGAAATATGCGATGTGATCACAAATGACAATTGTGAATGAAAGAAAATTTAATGAAATGAATATTTAGCCTTATACTCGCATTTAGAAAGAATGAATTTAAATATTTGGAAATCACCAAAAGTTATTAATAGAGCTTTTATTTTATTTTATTAATTTTAAAGTTTACAAATAAATTATATTTTTCGTAAATAATTATTAATTTCCATAAATAAAAATTAATTAAATTTATATCATCATAAATAATTTTTAAAATTATTAATTAATTATATTTTTTCAAAAACTAATTTTTAAGAATATTAATTAATTATATTATTATAAATAATTTAAAACTTTTAATTAACTACATTAAATTTAGCCTAACTTAAACTACGCACCACCCTAAGCCTACCCACCCTGCATGCCAAAATTAAGGAGAAAACAAAAATAAACTTCAAGTTAAAATTAAATCACTACACTCCACTTCCCTTAGTCATCGCCCACCTTAAACTCTTCCTTAACTCATGCATCATCCATGAAATCAGCACAGGGCAGAGAGGGAGAGACGCAGAGGGGAGAAGGGTAAGCTGTAGGAAAGAAGGTTGACGCATGGGAGAAGGGCATCAACAGAGCTTCCCTTCCATTCTTTAACTCAGCCCAAGATCAACACTGCCGCCATTCACTTTATCTCAGCTGTTTTCAATTAAGCGGAACCACATTCCATTTCAGTCAAAGTTTTCTGCGGGCACCAGGTAAACATATTATTTTTATTTATTGAAAAGGAAATATATTATTTATGGTTATAAGAAATTGTTTAAAAGGAAAATCTAATAATATTTATATTAATTTGTATGTAAATATAATTTTTTTTTTAATTTTTTTTTAAAGTATTTTATTTACATGATTTTTGAAAAAAAAGGAAAGTATATTATTTTTATTTATCGTTAAGGAAACGATTTGGATGGAAATTATAATATTTTTCTTTAATTTTATAATATTTTATTTAATTGATTTAAAAGGGAAATTGAATTATTTTTATTTATTGTTAATGTAATGATTTAAAATGGAAAATATAAAATTTTGGTTTATTTTAGAAAATTAAATGAGAAAGAATTTTTATTATTATAACTAGAATGATATTTTATTTGGGCTTTCATTATGTTGCTTGGAAATAAGTTTAAATTTTGTAATTTGTGTAGTTAGAAGTTATGCTACAACGAATTCTTTAGAGATTCGTTATAAGTAATTTTTACATGTATACGTAAAAAAATATTGACAGTTTTTATAATTGAGTACTTGAAAATTTATTAAAGAGAATTAATGATTTTACATTTTGGAATACCTATTATAACACATTTCATAATAAAATTTTAAAATCGTTATGTGGATTTTCATTATTCCTAAACATGGTTGAAATTCTATTATTCTTTCATTCTTCATTTGGACAATAAAATCTTATTTCATTATCATTTCGAAAAAAATAATGATAACACATATTCTTCATTTGGACAATAAAATATTATTTTATTATCATTAATAAAAAAATAAAATGATAACATATATTCTTCATTTTAAGGTTTAAATGTCAATTACAACCTTCCTTTCAAGCATTATTTACTTCTTTTTAAATCTCAAACTTGGAGCAAGAATTTAGGGTTAAACAAAACTACGTAGCATTCAATGTAAGCGGTGCCTCTGAGTCACATTTATGGGTAATGTCATCACACTTGAGCTACTACATTCATAGTCTAACACAGCTGCAATAAAGACGTATAAGCATTATCCATATAAACCGTTGAATAAAAATAAGGATCATGTCGTGTCATTAAGACCAAAGGGTGGGATAATCCCTCTTAGTCAAAAATACTAATCAAGATAAGAAAACAACTTCGACTAGCTTAGATGATTCTGACTTGTGATCTTATGAAACAGAATGAAGAAAGTACATTTTTTACTCAAATTTGGAACCACCAAAAATGAGCAATGAAAATTAGAATTGAGAATGTCAAACCAATTATTATCAAGAAATCACCAACCATATGGCTTTCAGATAACTAAACTTTGGAAATAAAAATTATAAGGATTATGTTGATTAAAGCAAGGATAAAAAATATTGCTGATGTAAATAAAAAGTAGAAATGGGATGCAACTTACAAATGTTTATTTCTATTTCTTGTTAAGATTTAGGAATAGTTTAATTAAACAAGTATTAAGTCACTTTAACTGATATTTTTACACTCTCGTTTGGGTAGCAATCACAAAGGAACTGTCTAGGGAACTAAGCCCTAGCAAGGGTTGCATACCCAAAGTCACAGTTCACATGAAATTTAGAATAAAAAATAAAACTACATGCATACTACACATTGATCCTGTTCTAAAGTAGGTATGTAGGCAGTTTGAAAATCAAAGGATGTTTCCAATACACAGATGAATAGGATGGAGTTTTGGGGTTATTTGCTAAACAAGATTAAAGTAAATGAAAAGACAACACTATTATAATAAATCTCTAGTTTAGATAAACAAAGCAAAGATAAAAAATCTATAATATACTTAGAAGGATCCTAGTTGGATCGTTGTAGTTCTCAAGGATTTAGGTCAAATTTCAAAGTGAAATGTAATTTTTTGTTATGTTTTATACATGCTATTATCACGATGACCTTAATTTTTATTTAGTAGAGTTGAGCAGTGAATAGTGAGTGACTCAAGATCTGATTTATCCCAATGAGTCAAGTCTCTGGTCAGAGCATAATCTACTCATGTCTAGATACCTAACCCATATAGTTAGATGCTTGTCCATTTGACAAAGGAATGTCTAACTCATATGGTTAGATGCTTGTCTGTTTGATAAAAGATATTCGATAAGATAAAGTATACTTGAGTTATATTAACAGACAAATATTAATTAAACCAAAAAATTTGTGTTTTAGAATATGATTTAGGATTAGGTCCTTACATTGTAGTATCAGAGCGGGTGCTACATTGTGGTGTCCGACTGATCACTACACTATGGTATCAGTGTGGTGGTCTCTACAAACACTATAGTTTCTAACAATCACAAAAGCCAAATTGATATCATCTTCCTCTAGATTAGGTTCAACATGTAAATAGTAGGTACAAGTTACATGGTCTCATCCTAGAAAAAAATTGTCCTCATGTGGTCCAAATTTGGGTGCCTTCCCAAACATCACCTCTGTTGACCTTAGGAAAATTGTTAGTATCCTTAAGAACCTTAGAGTCCACATTGATGATATAAAATTATAAGAATTTTTGAAACTCATCTTTGGGGAATTTCCTCTGTATGTTAACCTACATAAAAAGCACATGGACTATGAATTCATCATTGAAGTTAGTAAGCTCTCTGACTATACCTTGTAACACATTGTTATTTCTATATTTCCATAGAAATCATAAAACTTCAGTTGAAATTAAAAATCAATTTTGTTTTAAGAAAAAAAAGAATACTAATAATAATAATAATAAAAAATAGTATATCATTCCAACCAATATATTTATAAACAATAATATTCTAAGAAAACTAAGCTTTAACCCAAAAATGAATAGAAAAAGGACAATCAAATAAGACATGTTTATCAGATTCTTCACTGTCACCGAAAAAAAATGACTAACAATACCATTTTGAACATAACGACACCCACAACAAGCCTATTATGAAGCATAAGCCATCTAAAACAAGATTTCTTAGGTTTAACAAATGAAACCCACACAACATTAAATATATTTGACCAAATCCAAAGGGGATGGCATACATTATGCTTATTATTAAGACAAAGATAAACTTTAGAGGCGAAAATAAGCCTCTCATAGACTTGTTTATAAGTCACTTCAAGTAGAAGAGGGCCATTCAAAAATTTAATTATCTCCATACATTATGCTTATCATTAAGACAAAGATAAACTTTAGAGGCGAAAATAAGCCTCTCATATACTTGTTTATAAGTCACTTCAAGCAGAAGAGGGCCATTCAAGAATTTAATAAATTCAAGCATAGGACGGTCATTCAACCATTTGAAATTTTATGAAAAAATAGCATCCTCATCCATTACGTGAGCTAGCAAAGTGGGTTTCATGACACTAAGTAGAAGACTATAAGTTTTGGCTTGAATTCGAAGGATCTTATTCATAGCCTCAACATCATCTTGGGATTTCTAATTCGTAGATTTGAATAGCTGCTGACTGTTTTTGATCCCCTTGCTGAGACAAGAAAAAATATAACACCCCCTAGTCAGAGTCAAGGGATGATCCTTATATAAAACATTCCACCAGAGTGACCTACACCCTTGGCATTAGTGTCAAACCAAGAAAAACCAGTTGACTTACAACCAAAAACTTTACCCAATCCCAAGCTTTCTAGATAGACTAAAAAATAGAAGATCTAACATGCCTAACTAAGAATGCTCTAAACATAAAATCAGTCAAATGCAGGCCTTTCTACTACCTATGCCATTTTAGATACCATTATCCATGTTAAATCTAATTAAAATCTTCCATCGTGCACAATGACCTCAAGATCCATTTAACAGCGAGTGAAACACCTTACTTCTTAAGATCTTTGAGTCCTAGCCCTTAGATCTTAAAACTCGTCGGCACAAGTATTTTTAAACAAGTTCCATAAGGGGTTTTCAAATTTAATATTGACTCTGTATGATATATTCACTTTTTAAATTTTCCATGATTTGTCAAACAAGTTCCACCAGGGGTTTTCAAATTTCAAATTCTCAATGTATGAAATATTCAAAATTTGAAAATAATGCATTTTGAATTAGTTGAAAAATATCAACAGATTCGTACATTATAAATGGTTTGCAATCACATACATCAAGCTTTGATTTTTAATTTCGTTTCAAGAAAGAAATAAGAATATATAATTTACAAGAAGGAAAAATATCCAAGGTAATTTGGAAGAGAGAACAATATCACACTCAGTTACATAAAAGAACAACACAACATTCATTTGCATAAAAGAATAAGTTGGTTTAGGTAAATAAGAATATCAACATTTACAATAAAGAATAATATTGAAGGTGATTTAAACAGAAAATAATATCATATCTAGTTGCATGTAAGATTAATACAACATTCATTTGCAAAAATGAAGCAATATCATATACAGATATAAGAAATTATCAATATCAACATACGATAGTCAAATGATCCATAAAGGTTTCATGATACAAAAATTCATTACCATAATGACACAAAAATTCACTATCACTAACCCTTACTTACCTTCAATCAATATAAAATAAATTATAAAATATTGCAAATGTAGGACACAAAAAGTAATGTTATTTTGAATTATAAGATATTATATTCCATTTCAAAAGATTCAAAATATGACACTTAAAAAATAATATTATTTTCCAATTTTAAATGTGTTAAATAATTAAAATGGTTTACAGATGACAACCACCCATTCTTAATTTTAGAATGTGAGGATGTCAATCCGAAAGTTTAGATTGGGTGGCCACCCATTCTAAAATGATATATAAATCTATTAAAAAAACAATATATAAATTTATTAGAAAAAATAATAATTTATTATCAATATTAATATTCATTGCATTCAACACTTATCCAAACACTCATCGTAGTATTTTTTTAATCTATAAATGGAAAATAAGATATTTTTTCAAATACCACATTTAAAATATTTTGAAAAAAACTATCTCGATTAGGTAAGATAAAGTCGGGGGTAATGAATGAGGCTTTGGGAAGGTTAGCCTATGTATGGAATACAAATAAATCATTAAATTATTATGTATTGATATCAATATTCACTACATATGAAAATTTTATAAACATACACCTCTATTTGAAGGGTAAAGGGCCTACATATGAGGGTTCAAATGAGAAATAAAAGTAATCATAAACAACAAGAAAAATGGTGATCACCCATTCTAAAAAGAAAGGTTTTACCATTTTTTTTAAAGAAAGGATGCTTACCTATTTTCATAGCCTTTTGGAATGTAACATTTAAAAATAATTGGATTTGATATCCTATGCAATATGATGAGTTCTTGTTGAATGATGTTTTTAATCATGTGCTAGTAAAATGAGTTGTTATACATACACACAATGACATGAGATCAGGGTTTGATGTAGTTTTTTATAATAATAAATTAAATAAATTGATATTATATTATATGCATCACATATTAAAAGTTCATTTATATCAATTAGGTAAGATGATTCAAATATAATGAATTAGGGTTTAGGAATGTCAACCTATTTCAATAATATACTTGAATCATTAAATTATCTTACATCAATATTAATATTCACTACATATGGCACCTTTCTAAACACACCTCTACTTGAGGGGAATCAGCCTATACATGAGAAATCAAATGATAACTTAAAATGAGGGGAATGAGTCTATACATGAGAAATCAAATGATAACTCAAAATAATCATCTATATGACAAAATAAAGACAGTTACTATTGTAAAAAAAAGGTGAACCATCCTTGTTTTAGAATGATTTTCTACCTATTTTTATAGCCTTTTGGATTGTGAAATTTATAAATAATAGGATTTTATATCTTTTAACATTATTTTTATCATTTAGTGTTAAATTTAGAATCTTTTAACATTATTTTTATCTTGATTGGTATGATGAGATTAGTGCAATGAATTAGGGTGTTTTAGGGTCAACATATGTTAGTGCAATTGGATAATTTAATGATTCAAGTGTATTCCTTATGTACATCAATTCCTTATGTACATCAATAAAATTATAAACAATGTTATTGTGTTGAGTAAACAATCAATAAAACATGTTACATTGTTTATAAAATTAATATATTAGTAAATCAAAATTTATACTTTAATTTGAAAATCAATTTGTAGTTTTAATATAATTTTGAGGTTAATTTTTAGCTTAAGCTTAAATTTAATAAACAATAATGAAATTAAATCCTATTTTTGTATTTCTTTTTTTTTTATTGAATAAACAACAATGAAAATTTTAATATATGTAACATCCAAAATTTTTATGTCAAAATTTTTGTATTTAAAAAAAAAAAAAAAAAAAAAAATCTCCATAAACGTAGATTATTTTCTTTATTCTCATTGTTCTACATATATATTTATATGAATCGTATTATCTTATTCCTTAATTTTATCTTTTGGGACACATGTTTATTATGTGCCTTCTTCCATTCAACATGATATATTTAATATTAATGTTAAATATTTATTTAATACTATGTATTATTATAATCATTTATAAAACCTTTTTAGTATCACCTTTAATTTGTTAAATATATTTTAATCATCCTCACTTTACTTTGAGATACAATTAAAAATGTTTTTTTATCATGTTGTATTCACAATTGTATGTTCAAATCACTCTTTTTGTTTTCTTTCTCCTATAATTTTACTAACCTCTATAATCAAATTAGTTGTACCCATGTGGAAAACATAATTTACAAAATTATCCATGATATATCCTAGAGTACTTAAACTTCTTTCAAATATAGATAAATTCATTCAATATGCATGTTTATTTCACATTACTTTCTTTTTTAATACATTCCTTTATGTCTATGAAAATCTAAAAGCATATTTAAATGTTACTCATTATTTGAAACATAGCACATTGAAAATAGCTTACTTATACAATTATAATATTTATATTATATTAATTATATTTAATTCCTCCCTAATAATATCCCAAGAAGAGTCCTTGTCTTTATCATATGAGTTATTCTTTATTATGTTATGGAGTCAAACATACTTTATATTTGATTTGTTACAAATCAATGATTATAGATAACATATATCATATATACACTTTTATTTCAATTAGCAACTTGTATGCTTAAGTACACCATAACTCATCTTTAGTGTGTGTGTGTATATATATATATATGTGTATATATATATATATATATATATATATATATATATATATATATATATATATATATATATATATATATATATATTGATGTTTTTACCTCTACGATTTACCAAACTTTACCCTTCTAGTTAGTTGCCAAAGTTACCCTCATTGGTTGAAGATTATAACACTTAAATATAGATTGCTTCTTATAAAAGAATTCAATTGTTAACTATTTTGTTTATTAAATCATAGAGAGTAATAAAGCACTTTCATCTTCAATTTGGATTTTGGGTGGTAGAAATCAACTTCGTATTTAATGATCATTTAATTTTTAAATTAGAGAAAAGTAGATTAATCACTTATTGTTAAATGATTTACGAGTTAAATTATCCTTGTATGATTAACCTATTGGTGGCACTTCAAAAACTAAACATAAATCTCACGCTAAGAAATGTAAACACACTCTCTAATAACTTCATATCTCCTTCCATTAAACTCAAGACCCTTTGATTTTTTTTAACAAATCTTCATAAACGTAACACAATTTACAAGAGATCACATTATGAACAAATTTAAGAATTGTCACATATTTTATCTAAGTATAAACGGAGTTAACTTGATTAGTTACTAAAGTAACATTCATTATAAGTACTTTAATAGTCTCAAATCATTTAATAAATACTCATTATTATCAAAGTTCTTTTTCAAATTAAGATATTTACAGTACAAAAATATTAATGTAAATACATTTATAATTAATATGAAATCATGATAAAGCTATCAATGTAAGGATTAAATGCTTACGAATACAAATAAGATTAAAATTATATCTACTTTGGTTTATCAGAAAATTTCGTTACAAATCTTTGGATAAAAAACTAATACAATAAAACAATTTAATTTTACTCTATAATCATATTTAACAATAGTACTAAAATTATCTCTTTGACTACAACACTAGAATTCGTCTACCTACATTAGGACATGGTCAACAAAGATGGTCAGCTAAAAAGCTGAGCAAGTAAATAGACCTCACAAAGATTTCTTTTTATTTTTCCAAAGTCATAAACAAGATAACAATGAGACCAACATTTCTCTCAAACATGGTAATATAAGTAGAGACATATAGTTCTTTCATAAAATTAGCATTAAGAGGGTAATAAATAAATTACATTCAACAATAAAATTAAACTAGCTTTATCGCAATATTAATTATAACGTACATTGTCAACATCAGTTCAAACTAATCAGAGAAATTATTATCAAGATATTCTTGTTTAATCACTAGCATTAGTTTTGGCATATGGAAGATGTAAGAAAATCAATGTTGCATACACCTCACTTCAATCAGTGTCTTTACAACTTTGTCATTCTTGTGTTCGTGTCTTCACCAAAAAAGCCTCACTCAAAGTTTTTGAAAGCATGCACATCTAAATAAAAGTATATATATTTCATAGATGGAAGTATACTCGATAATAACAGAATAAACCCAAATACAAAAATAGCTCACAATAAACCTTGCCTTCTTGTTCGTAAATATATATTGCACCTATTCATCCCCTTCCAAACTAATTCTTAACTTAAATTTTCAAATGTAAAAATTACGAATTTAAAATTCTCGAATAATTTTTTTCTTCACAAACCATGATATAATATTTGTATTTAAAAAACCAATAATTATGATACAAAATACCAATCTAAAATACCAAAATGTAAAAAAACAATCTAAATTATCATATATAAATATATAATATATAATATATATACTTAATAAAATAAAAATATGATTTATCAAATATAAATATAAATTATATATTAAGAATTTTAAATTAACAATATACAAAACAATTAAACTATGTTATGTATCGATCTTTTAAACAAATTAAGAATTATAAAATAATAAAGTACCAAATAAAAATAAATATATATATAAATGTAAAGAGGGATTCCGCCTTTTTTTTTTTTTCTTATATTTTATATTTTTGTTTTGTTTTAAAAGGGACAAAGCCTAGGCCGGTGGCTATGGTTGACGGCCAAGTTGTCACAGAGGAGATTTTGAGGGGAAGGCCGGTTGGCCCGACCCCTCCTCCCTCCCTACCATGGGAGGGGGACAGGGGTCAGCTCAACCGCCCCCTCCCTTCTTATTATATATTATCATTAATATTATTATCTCCGGTTTTATTTTCATTTAAGTATACACTTACATATCTCAGTTGTATTTATATATATATATACATGAAAATATATTCAAAATTTGTTTTCTTATTTATTTTATACATTTTATGAGAATATATATATATAGTTTTATAAAATTAAACATATGTAAAGATGTATATACAATAAATATAAATTCCATTGTTAAACCCTTATTCAATAGATAACTCTCAATAGATGGGTTTTTTTTTAGTGGGCGATAAATTTTGAAAGCAAACAACCCAATAACAAAGCTTCTTATTCAAAAATCTAAGAAAAGTTGCTTTCCTTATTTTCCCCATTTACAAAACTAAGAAAAGAACAGATAGATTTAAGAAGGAATGTCTACTTGTCTAAAAATACTTGGATTTGCTACATTCCACTGACCTTCATTCCCTGCTTTCTTCCTTCTCCATCTCTCTTCGTCTTCTCTCTTGGCCGCCTTTTTAAAAATGACTCTCCTCTTTTGGTTGTCTTAAATAAAGAGGCGTGTATTATTTTATTATTTTCATTTGGGGTTAGGGTTAGGGCTTCACTATTATTATTATTATTATTATTATTATTATTATTATTATTATTATTATTATTATTAATGAGTTAGTTATTGTTTGCCTTTATTTGATTAAATTAATTAATATTTGGAGAACATTAGATAATTTGATAAAAATAAGTTTGTTATAGAATTAGAGGTATTATTCCAACTTTTATTGATATAAAGATACATATAAATTTAGAAATGGTAATATTTAAAACTAATTATTTATTTGTTTCAAATTATAAATCAGTAGACTTATTTTTTATTTAACTAGTGTAACCACTTCATATCGTTTTAATATCTATTTATATCAGTATATAATTATTTACAAATTTATTCACATTTAATAATAAATGTTACTCGATTGCCAAAGCAATAGAATTATGATTCCCATCTTAAAACTAGATATGTTGTCAAATACCAAGAAGAATACAGTTGACTAATTTGGGCCAATAATTTATTTATTTAAGATTATGAATAATAAATTTTTTTATCTATAAAATACTAGTTTAGTGACAATTTATACAATTATTTACAAATGCATTTACATTTATTTACTTAGGTTCTAATACAAAAGAAACAAAGTTATTAGTTATGTCTTAAACAACGTTTTATTATCAAAACACCTAGAAGATACAAGTCGATACTTGAGACCAAATTAATATAACTCAGTCTTACGATGGGTTCAAACCAGTGGTTAAAAAAATACATAACCAATTTTAATAGAATGAAACTATCAAAACAACACATTGACAAGGAAACCCCTAAAAGGCAAAGCGACTAATACGTAAAAAAAAATATAAATGTTACAAGAGTTGACACACAAAGCCCAAGGCGACAGTCCTACAAGAAAAATAATAGCCCTGATACTAAGCTAACATAACAATATGGCCGAAACAACACCAACCATTCAGTATAATGTATCTTGCTCACATATCGAACTTAATGACACACTTAACACATTAATCATCCACATGATGACACATCGTTGAGAGAACTCTAATAAATTTGAGAGGGGTGTTACAATGTAATAGTGATAGGCGTGTTTTGGACTAGCTAACTATGCAACCCATAAATCAATATAGCTATACAAAGACTATAGACTTTCCTGCAGCTCATAAAATATTCATTGGTCTAAAAAAAAAAAAAACTTTCCTCTACTTCCCAAATAAAATAATGTTGCTGATTAAGTTTTTTCTAAAATCTATAATAATATTTGTTACCATTTTTAATAATGAAAACTTTGCCTCGCTAACTCCATTACAATATGTCATTGATACGTAAAAGTGCATATGTAATGGAGATAAAACGCTTTTATTCTCCCAAGAGAGAGCTTTCGTTGAAGAGAAGTTGGAGTTTAAAATGCCAATTGATTATATGATCTATGTCATCTTCTACCTCGTTCTTCCTACCACATAGACATATTCTAACACATAGGCATATTAAATTTATAGCCAAATTCTAACACATAGGCATATTAACTATAACACCTAGTTTTATTAATTTTTCCAAGAATCACTTTATATAGACATTGGGAATTTTCTTGCATCTTTTAAATTCACTGATCGCTTAATTAATTTTCAACTTGAATATCTTATGACTTTCTATTTTTTTAAAGATCCATTCAAGTTTACTATGGCCTATTTAATGTGTATCAATGATTTTCAAAAGAGTTCTAAGTGTTTTCTACATAATTTTGCTTAATGGTTTAATAATAAAATCTAGTAAATATTAAGCTATTGAAATATGATTTAGATCTACAGAATATATATAAAATATAAATTTACAATACTTTAATTTAAATATTTTCAAGTAAATTATAAATAATAAATTAGTAATAAAATGCATAAACTTAGCTTGGATATGATTTTATATTAATTGTGAAAACTGAATGTTGATGAAAACTAATTGTAGAAACCCAAGAACTTTCTCACAGCGAAAATTAGAATTTTAAATTGTGCTAGGATAATGCCACACTAGGAGAATATGACTACATTTCACGCTTGTCTATTGACTATGGCCATGTCCTAGTTGACTATGTCATTGATGTTTTTATGTGAGCACTTGTGAATGTCTGAGAGGGTTTAATAAATGTTTATGTGTGCCTATTTGATGCAAAAAAATATAAAAAATAAAAACCCTAACTCTTACACAATAAATCAAATAGAGATCAAATATAAAGGGAGTAATCATACAAAGGGAATAAATAAGCTATTATAAACAAAATTATTTATAATCTAAGTGTTGTTTGCATAGCCTAAGAAAGCCTCAGGTTGATGTAGCTCTCCCTATTAGGGTGAGTGTGTTGATATTTTCTATATTAATGCAGCTAGATAGATTGACCTGAATGCTTGAAAATAAGTAGACTTGACCTAAAAAATAGTAATAAGTTTAGACTTGGCCTATGTATGTTATAATAAATTAGAATTGAAATTGGAAATATTAGTGCCCTTTTGCTCAGTGTGTTGTAGAATTGTGAAGTGATTGATAGATGTGTTTGGAGAGGCCTTGATGTACTTATATAAAAGAATATTTTTAAAATTTATGTTAACCAACCTTGTTAAAAGTGAATAAGGGGTGATATGAAACATCTTGAATTTGAAAAGTTACTATAGAGACCATTAGGTTTTAATAAAATAAACTTTTAAGGATAATAGGGATGCAAGAATGATTTTTTATAGATTTCAAGAAAATAAATGAAATAGTGAATGCTCCCATAGAGATTTCAAGTTAATAAAATAATGAATTATCCATAAAGGGTAAGGATGGACCAAGATTAGAAATCATCAATTACTTAAAGATTATATTTAAGTATCTCTATTTTCCCCACTTTATTCTAGTGATGCAATGAATTTAAATTACTATAGTAAATTAAATACCTTAGTGTGTGTATACACATTTTATTTTGATGTGAATCTTGATTGTGCAAGATACCTTAATGTAAAACTTGCAACAATGCAACTGAAATTAATTATCATCCATATTTTAAAATTGAAATGCTAAAACTTGAAATTTTGAAACTTTAAAAGAGAGTAAGGAAATAATACGCATGAAAGAGTATGCAACCTAATTTATTTACAATTTAAAAATGGATAATTATATGCCCCTTGTTGAGGCATTTGGAGAAATGTTGAACTTATGAAAAATTGAGATTAGTCAAATCCCAATTTTAAAACCTTTTAAATACATTGAATTGGAAATATTGCATGATATAACTCTCATAAATTACTCTTTTATAATAATTGAAAGATGGAACCATCAAACATGGCTAGCTATATTGCACCATAGACATTGAGTGTCACTAGACTCATACATGGTAGGAGAAGAGGGTGGAACCACTAAATGTGCCTCACTAAATTTAATCCATAGACATTGAGTATTACTAAATATAATATGTTCCATTTGAACAATGAGATGAATCATGCCACTAGAGATAGATATCGATTCTATTTTAAACTTTTGAATTTTTAACTATTGAAATCAAAAAATTGCCATGTATAAACATGAATATGAATGAATATCATGCTTCTTGTACCTATATTGAATTACTATTCAATGTCATTTAAATATTGTAAGTATTTGAAACCTTTAAATTGTAACTATAAGAATGAGTGCACATGCATGTCACATGCCCCCATAATCTAATTTTTTTTAACAATTTTATAGTTTTGAAACTTGTATATTATCATGAATTTTAATTTTGTTGCTCATGAGGACTCAAATTATCAAGAGAAGGCAATTTTATGACCCCCTTTCAATATGATATATGTAGCTTTTAAATCACTAATCTCAAAACAGAATTTTAAAATATGTGAAAAATGTTATCATAGAGTATCATATGAACATTTGAATTGAATTGTATTATAATATTAAATCATACATTGATTTACAGATGAAACACGTGTTAGATAGGTATAACATTGAAGCACATATGCATGATGTGCATGATATGTATCATGACATACTTGAATAAAGTAAAAAATATAAGTAATGCATGATATGAATTATGGAAACATAGTAACAAGAAATGAACATGCAAGACATGTCATACAATGTCACACAATTTGTATAAAATATCACACATAAGGCCTAAAGACCATATATAATGGATATGTAAATGTCACATAAACACACAAGGCCAATGGCTACACTCAAATGGAATGATGATGTCATAAAAGCAAGAACGAACACACACACACACACACACACACACACACACACACACACACACACACACACACACACACACACGGGGGCAAGAACCACACATAATAATCAAGCAATTCCTAACTTATCAAGTAGTAAAGTAAGAATTAAGCATAGAGCAAATGAAACTAGTCTAAATCAACCATATGTATGAATTTTATAATTATGTCTTTTTAATGATTATAGATTTATTTTTCCATTTAATTTAAATTTTCAAAGAGAGAAAGGCCACAAAGAGATAATAAGTTGTAGTGCATATGATGGGGCATGATTGAGATTGTTAATCCCTATTACATAGGGAAAATAATTTATAATATTCATGGTACATTATTTTTCCATTATTGGTCAATAGTATCCTTGACCTAAGATTTTTTAAGACATGATCTTACCGCTAAAATGGCCTCCACATTCACTATCATGAACTTCAAGCATATTAGTTTGATATTTGATATTATTTAGACATTGTAATAATTGTACATCAATAGAGTGCTTAAATAAATATATGCCAATAAGTACATAATGCATGGATAGGAATTTTAATTTCTTTTATTATCTAATGTAACATTCTCAAGAAAAGTATATTTTTAGAGACAATTATATATGTCGGTATACCATTCAGTATTATCCATGCTTTGGGTGACTATGCGAACTTATAATACATGTATATTTTCATAATCAATTGAAGGATTTCATAATTATTGGATAGAAAATATTGCATGATCATCATTAATATCGATTAGGATAAAATATGCAACACTAACCACAACATCAACATGTCGATTATCTTTATGAGGAATGCTCTCAATGGAGAAATAAATGAAGTGTGTTTATGACATCAAACCATGTTTTTATAGGGATGAGATTGTCTTATTTAGTTTGATAGCATCTGGGACTTGATTGATGATAAGTTATGAATCATCATAAACACATAGATATTTAATGTGCACCATTTGTGTTGTTAACAAGACTAGTATTAGAGCTTAATATTTTGATATGTTATATGTGCATGATAATCCAAAATGATAACTAAAGGGCATGTGTTAACCTTCGATATTAACAAATATAATCCCAACCCAAACACCTGTAAAAAATTTAGATCCATCAAAATACATAGTCCAATGTGTCATTTTTGACTTGATAAGAATTCATCTCAAAATTTGGTAGCGATAGGTAATGGATCATGTAACGGGCATCACCTGATTGATTTGTAATAGCTTCCCCTTTAATATACTTTTGTGATATAAAATTTAAATCAATCTTGATAAGAATGATTACCCACTTTGTTATATGCCTTGACAAATGTGGCTTTAACATAAGATATTTGAGTAGATCAACCTTAGCAATGACATGAATATCATTATGAATTAAATATTGTCTCATTTTTTAAGAAAAAACTAGAGCTAAGCATAACTTTTGATAGAAGTATATTTTTTTTCATAATCAATAAGTGTGAAACTAATGTATTAAATGGCATTTTCATAGTGATTGTCATTGTATTATGTAATAAAAACACCCAATGCATGATTAGTGGTTAAAATGTATAATAAAAAGGGTTAATTTGGAGTCAGAGGTGTATACATCTAATTATTATCACTATTGTGCTAAAATTTCAAATCTGAATGATATTCTAAAATAATGCACAATCTAGACCAAAATCACCAAAATGTTCTAAATTGCCCACACATGTCATGTGCAAGTGTCGATTATTGTTCATTCATCCATGATTGGGGCAATGCATTTTACAGAATCATTATCTTTCCTTAATTCACTTCAATTCAAATTGTGGCCAAGTAAAATGATGTCTTGGACCATTGAAATCTTCTAATTCAGCCACACACATCATGTGCATGTGTCAATTCACATCTATAATACATTAATTGGGGTATTACCCTATATGAAACTAACATCTTCTTATTATACTCAAATCACATTAAAACTCAATAAAATAACATTTTCAACTAGGTTGAAAAAAAATGCAACCAATTTCCAAAGAATTGCATAAAATTACTTAAAATCATTTAAGCAAATCAAGACCAAATTAGGAGATTAAGTAAAAAATCCATGAAATTTGTTGAATATCTATTTATTGGAAATTCATTATTCAAATTGGCATCATCCATGACATCATCATAGGGGTGTCATCCACAAGGCATTAATAAAGGGAAATATCTGGTTTAAGGCTACCCGTGCCTTATTAATGCTCCATTCTACCAAATATTGATGATCATATTTATTGTTTGTCCCTCCAAAATTGAATCACTTTTGGTTTGAGCTCCTTACATAAGTTGAATTCTTCTCACCAAAAGGGGGGCATACATAGGTATTATTCCTACTATCTCAGATATATAAAGGGCAATTAAATTAGTACACACTTACTATATGTTATATTTTAACTCAAATCATACCTAAATTTACTGAGTACATCATCAGTTATGGCTCACAATTCTTCATCATACAATTTTTTGCTTGGTATATCACAATTTTAAACAAACTATATATAGTCTGACATAGAGATTTGGTAGATTAACACATTTACCTAGAAAAGCTTAGTACATTTGATATTTACCGTAGATTTTCATTTGGACTATACCGTAGGGAAATATCGTCCAAATAGAGCATTTTTGTTAAGATTCACATAGAACAATGGTTTCAGGTTATTATAAGTTATCAAACTTTTGATACAACATTTTATCAAAAAATCATCAAAAATTTGCATAATTTTGACAAATGAAACAAAAAATAGGGCATATATGTGGTATATGATCACATTTTATGTAGTATGGTTCATTTTCTTACATAGGTTATGATAATAGGTGCATATACATAGTATATGTTTACATAAACACATATTTATTACTCATAATTCATAATTCTTATGCAAATTATATAAACTCAATTACTCAATTATCATATTGCAAGCATGTTGCATGTCACATGTTCTCATTTTCTAGTTTTTTCCCCAGATTATATAGAAGGAATGGAAAATAATTACATTCTCTATTTTTTTAGAATAAATTAATTCATAATTTTGTTATGTAAGCATGGTTGTCATTATATAAAACAAACCACCTAGTATTTAGGTTATTGATAGTCTATGTTAGTCATAGAATAATATTAGAAGATTTTGTATTGTTATTAGTTTATTTGGTCATCCTATTTAGTAGGACTATTATGAGCATATTCAATGTTATAAATACATCTCTATAATTCATGATTTTTAATCTCAATAAATATTATCTAATTTATACTCAGATTTAGTATCAGAGCATAGCATTTATAGAGTGAGACTCTGTTAAAATTTATTTTGTGCAAGATAGATTTCACTTGTAATTTTTTTTGGTAGACATGGAACCAAGTTTTCATTTCTTATCGTATAATTTTTCTCCTATTTGATCCATAATAGACATTCTAAAATCAAGAGGGATGATTCTAAACCAAGTTGTACATCCTTTTGGGCATGTGAATGTAATTCAATTTGTCTCTTACATAACCTATAGTTGTATGGTTTTTATCTATATCTAATCGTATAAGCATTTTTAGGCCCTAATTTTTATAGGAGAATTTTTTCATTCCTCTATGCACATTATAAAAAAGGGTTGTACTGATTTGTAGTAGTGTGTACCATGTTTTGGAGGATTGCAATATATTTTTTGTCAAATCATATCAGCAAATTAGTTTTTGTTGATTATGAGCCATACAAACAATATTTCTAAAATATTCTTTTTTCAAACTAATCTATATTTAGTGATACCTCATCCCAATACCTTCCATACACTTGTTTAGATACCATATATCAAATTGGGATCCTCAAATGTGAAGGAGTCATTTGGAGTAACAGATTGAGTAGTAGCTCAATATTTCTCCATAACTAGTTGTACGAACTTGAATCTGCAAAAATAATGCCTGAACATGACTCTCCAATTTATGATCTTCCACCTGCAAGGCTAAGATATGTTTTTTCATAGTTTTGTATAGTTTTTTTGGAATTGACAAATTGGCATTCACTCAATACTCTCAACATGGAGCAAATAGAGGTGTTTTACCTAATTTTTTCCTGTAACCAAGCAAATTCAAGGTGCTCCAAATTTGATAGGTGTGTTTTATATTTTCATAAGTCACTTTTTTAGTTTAAATTGAAATTATTTTATTTATTTATATGAAATTTTAAATAACCCAAGTGGCTAAGTTACATATTTGTAAAACTAAGGTGTAAGGGTCAAATCCCTTGACTAGTAGTGGAAAAAGTACTAAGGGGGATATTTTTATTTTTGCCTATTGAATTTATTTTCTATATATTGTACATTGTAAATTATTTTCTTGTAAAAATTCTAAAAATAAAATTAGTAAATTGGTAAAAATGAATGAGATTGTAAAAATCTCATTCACAGTTTGGTTTTAATGATGCCTCTGGTTCGCATTTACAGGTAATGGCATCCTGCTTTGAACTACTGTATTTACATCCTAACATAACTATAACAATAAAATATAGGAATAAACCATTTAAATCATAAAGGATTAATAAGGTTTAGAAATATTCATAAACCATCCCTCCATTACACATTTATTACTATCGACAAATATAAATCTTGATAGTTAGAATTTTTAAGTATATATGGAAGTTATGCCTACTTATGTAGAATTCATTCTAAGCATATGTTGGTGATATAATGAATCTATTTCACATACTATCTAGGTACCTAATACCATTTTTATCTCATGTGCATTAAAGTCTCCTCGTATTGATAAGTATATAAAAAGGATGAGCTCTTCCAATACTGATGTGTAAATCAAAATTTGTACATATAGAGAGTTCTGGTATATCAGTCTAATAATATATATAATGAGGAAATTTTTGGATTTATAAGGAACCAATCCATCACCCTTATATAGTTTGATCCATTTTTCACACATGGTCAAAAATGGATCACATATTGTTCTAGTAGATACTCAACTTCTTCAAGGTGATAACTATGTAGTGTGGAAAATAAATGTTAGAACACACTTGGATTTTGAGGACATATAGATAATTTTTGATGTCACATGGACCTGGCACGCTAATAATGTTGATCAATAGTGAAAATATGACAAATCCAATAAAAAATCTATGCTCATAATCATGTTTAGAGCCTTGAATGAGGTGTATCCCTATGTCCATAATGCCACCACCATTAAAGATGCTTGGGATAAGCTTTAAATAGTGTATGAGGCAAAGAATACAAATCATATTATACATCTCCAAATCCATCTCCATTATTTCAAGTTAAAACTAAATGAAATAATGGAAACTTTCTTTCGTAGAGTTGGAACCTTATGATCTTCACTCGAATCATTTGGTGACCCAGTGATAGATGAGTCTTTGGTCCTCATTGTCCTAAGATCACTTCCCCATTCATATATAAATTTTGTGACCATAGTGAATGTCATGGATCAAAAACCAACCTTTGTCTCATTATTTAACATGTTTCAAAAAGAATAAGCTATGAAAAATGTAGGGGAACTTGATGAAGAGCATGCATATGCCTCATTCTAAAAATGGAATAAGCCCATGAAGGCTTACAAATAAAACCCTAAGTAGAACAATAAATAACACCAGTAGGGGATCAAATCCCATTCACAAAAGGTTTGTATTATTTATGTAAATATGGTGCGTGAAATCAAACATTTATAGTATAATGGATTCACACAGGTCTCATCCAATAATAATCCCACTTCATAGAATCCACCTTAGTCATCAAATCCAAAACCCCATTCCAAAAAGAATTGGAAGAAGAAAAAAAAACATGGGAATGTTGTTGAGGATGATAATTTTTCAGAAGATGATCATGAATTTACTACACAAACACATGGGGAACCTTATTTTTTAAATTCCATCCAGTATGTTGATTTTGGTACCACAAGGCACATGACAAAATGAAAGAATGGTTTTCCAATTTACACCAATCATGATCTCAGGGTAGTATTTCTCTTGGTGATGACTCGTCATACACTATTTAAGGTTGAGGTGGCATTTATTTTTAGCTTGGTAACCATACTACTAAGATCACAAATGTATTATATGTCCTAGGACTCATTAAGAACTTATTATCTATATTCTTGACCACAATTTTAAAGTTGAGTTTGATCACAAACATGGTGAGAAGTTTTGCCTTATCAATAACAAGTCTCAAGGCTTTATAACTATTACATGATCTTTTAATGTAGGCAAGATGTTTTAGCTTGATCTTGTACATAATGACCATCAGGAACTTGTTGTGAAGGGTATAGACAAATATCAGCTATAGTATAGAATATATCATCATTTGAGTTATGGGTATTTTCTCACATTAAGAAAACAAAAAATGGTTATATGTCTTCCCATACTCAAACAATCTTCTGATATCTGTTCTAGTTATTTAGTTAGAAAATAATGAAGATTGGAAAAATTGAATATCAATCTCCTCATCCATTGGATATGGTGCACACCAATTTATGTGGACCTATGAATCCTAGCCAAATAGGATGTAATTATTTCCAACTCTTTTTTATGATCATTCCTACAAGATGTGGGTTTCCTTATTGAAGACTAAAAATTAGGTATTCAAAGGCTTCAAATAATTCAAGTCCTAGCATACTATAATCACCTAAAAGTGGTATTTAAGTGCTAAGAGTGCTAATTGAGACTGTATATTCTTAACTTATCCCTAAACCTATTATAGAGCTTATTATCACACTTTTTTAGCCTTCATGCAAGCCACAAACATCCCTAGTTAGCTCAAATATAATCCTATACCCTCATTTATTGATCTTAGCCCTTTATGCCCAGTGTTCTACCAACTAGAAATAACAACACATTAAGGGCACTAGAGTCACATGTCACTAGTGTCTCCAAAATGGGGCCTATGTCATTTACCCTCGCTTTCCTGTATGAATATATTTTCAAAGGTAAAACCTTCGTAAGGTTAGTCTAAACATCTTTTATTATCCACACAAACAACATAACACTATAAATACATGAATTTTAGCCATTTATTCACAAGATGGAAATGAGATTCAAAATACATATTCAAACACACAAATAATTGAGCAAAATAAAGGTTATTAATCCCTATTTTGCCTTACTTTTGCATACTACCATATACAACAGCCCTAAGCTCATATTTTCTAGATTTTCCAATCTAAAGCAAACTCAAGGCACTCAAGGCCACTATCATACTAAAATCACTTTCACTTACACCAACACTTAGGTGGGGAGAACTACATCAAGATTTATAACTCCTCAAGGTACTGGTATGTAGGCAACTCTCTTCATAATGGGGTGTTGAGGATGTCCAGCCTATCCTACGAATGAACACACTTTTTAGATCATACCTTACTTACAAGGAGTATTAGGGTTCAAATCATAAACCAGTCATTATAATCATAATACATAGTTCTGTACTTTGTGCATGCAAAAACAAAACCTATAGATATATACATAGTTACACCCAGAAGTTTGAGACAGTCCTACATAGAGGACACTAGTGCTAATATCAAGACACTAAAGCCATATAGTGCCTTTATCCAAATGTCATGCTACTATCCAGGAGGGATTATAAGATAGGGATCTAGTTTATAATACTTATACTTCATTCCATCTCAATTTATAACACTCAAATTATTTGTATCAGGTGTTTTCTAGATAAGTTTTTATTTGTACATATTTATTATTATTTTTAGAAATTCAAAGCTAGTAAAATTTGTAACCAATAAATGGTTATTTAATGCATATTATTTCCCTGATTTAGAATACTCATCTCTTTAATCAAACATTTTATTTACATAAGATAAACCCTTAAAAGGTTAAAACATTTGGTGAACTTGACTTACTTTAAACACTACACAAACCCTAACCCTAGATAACCCTAGGGTTTTCATTTCCAGCATTCAAATTTTAGATCCATACATTTTTTTATTTTATTTGATATCATCATGATAATAATGATAGAGTAAGTGTATCATATAGTAAGTGTATTAATTTTTTTTTATAGTTTAGTACTTCCATTTGCATTCTTGTTCCCTTTAATTTAGAATGAACTGATAAAAGACATAAATGTATGTATAGATGATTATTTATATAAGTTAAAATATATGTCCTAATTTTATATCATATTATCTTTATCCTCTATTGAATTATGTTAAAAATCAAACCCTTAAACACATAGATGATTTATCAAATAAGCTAACAACTATGTTTCAAGTTTCAATGTCATATCTTATCCAAAGGAAAGAATGTCCTTCTCCTCTTCATCTCCATGAGGGTGATAGTTACTTTCCCTCTAACCAAGTTCATGCTATCACTTATCCTTAAGATGATGAAACCTATTACATTTTCACTAATCCCCATACTTAGCCTATTTTCCCCTCTCCCCTATAAGGTGTGTGCCTACATGTTCAATCAAAATCAACTAGGGTTTGCACTTGTGAGAGTCTAAGGGATAATTTTTTTTGATGTGACCAAGCTAATATCATATTTACATAATTAAAATTAGTTATTACATGAACTAGTCACATTATTATAAATCACATTACATGTATACAATCATCAAAATATGATAGCATAAACCATGTCTATACATCTACACCTATCAAAGTTGTGTGTATCACTCTTTCATATCCAAATCATAAATCACAATAAAGTAAATCTACAACTAGAGATTAAAAAGGCATTCAAAGATAAAATAAGAGTTAAATTGAGGTACTAATGGAAATTACCAAAGCTAAGTTGATAAACCTACCCCATATACACCCAGTGAGGAGATCTAAATACTATTGTGCACATCATAGAATGTATGGGCACCACGCTGATTCATGTTTAGAATTGAAAAGGAAAATATAATAGATAATGGATATAGATGACTCATAAATTCACACATCATCCAAAAAACATACAATGGTACATCTACCAATTAAAAAAGGGTCAAATTTAGAAAAAGTACAAAAAAGGCTACCAAAGCAAAACTCATAATAACAAAAAGTTCATAAAACATAATCAGATCAAAGAATAGTAAAACATGCACATGTAAAGAAAGTAAAATATGCAAATACACCTCTCTAAAATGAGTTTAAACTTTCAAAATTTTATGATTTTGGTTTAAAATATCTACAATAGTTTGATTATCATGGTCAAGGTTTGGACAAGGATGCCCAAGGCATCACTTCTCTTATTCTAGTAGTTGATAATGTTGGTTAACAAATTTTAAATTTTTTCGTATATCCTTAGGTAGATCATTCACAAATAAAATTTGTCAAGGCAACAAGTCTAGATACATAGTAAATGTTATAAAAAGAACATGATCTTAAGTTGAAAATTCAAAATCATGCTTCACCAACAAACATTCTCACAATAGGCTTTCTATAAAATTATCCACCACAACACCATCTACCTACAATAAGCATAGTTTCAAAGGGAAAAATCATAATTAATATTCCAAAGAAAATTCAAAAAGGTTAACTCTATAGTATGAGGCAATTATCTCTAGCATTCTAGGTTATTATAATTATAATGATGAATAATACTCAAATTCTTATTGTAACAACATTCAACTCTATCATAGCAATCACACTGCATGAGAGATTACCATTCCTATTTTTGACACAGGTCATAGTGATAGTGAGTCTCCCATGAGACTCATCAGTTGGTATGGATCCTCCCTTCTTGTACATACTTTCATTTTCTCTTGCTCCTTGTACATAGCTTATATCCATAAAATACAAAAATAATAAATGTTAAAATCATAAAAATATCAAAATAATTACTCATAAAAATACAAAATTTATAGATTGTATGCATTGTTATATTTACACTTTTTATATTTTATAGACACTACATATGATAACTATCCTAGTGTAGTCAATTTTATCATACTACATGATTCAATTATTCTTATCAAGTGATTATAGATTGCATATAGGACTCAGGTCCAATACACTAATACATACTTGTTATCATCTATCCACTAGGGGCATATGCACCAATTCATGGTTATTCATTTAATAAAATCACCCACTTTAGGGCATCTTATACATAGTTTTGATCATCAAGTTCAATCTTTACATAATCTACATTCCAATTTCAGCATTGTTATATCTTGATATTGATCATTGTTACTCACATTCATATTTTTTTGTCAACTATTACTACTTTAGACTTAGCATATGTACATCCTATCTCTTACAAATATTTGTATTACATATTCATGCATACTTTCATTTTTAGCTTACCTAGTTTAGACTTGATTGTGTTTATGTGTTTATTATAGTAAAGAGCATTTAAATATGAAATTTTTCTTTGGCTCTATGCCAATTCTATTCATAGTATCTATGCTTTGGACATTTTCCCATGTCTTTGTGTGTGCTTTCTTGATTATGTATACAAAAATTTGAGCATGTCATTCAATGTGGTTATAAGCCAAATTGTTTATTTCTTGATTATGTTGGCATTTGAACATGTCCTTGTATGTCTTATTTTCTCTAATTTAGTGACATGTGCCCATGTCCTTTGTATTGTGGCCCCTTAGCCTATTTTGCATGTCTCATGTGTTTTTTATGCATGTTTTCTTATATTCATCATGGACATGAAATTTTTATTTACTTTTTACACAAAATAGTTTTCAATTCCATGAGGGACCTCGTGCATCTACCCTTCTTACTTGGGTGTTGTCATAGACATCATGCCCCATCCCACTAGGTAGCTACTTAGTTCTACTCATATTTGTTGTTACATGCATTGATTACATCTATCTTGACTCCCTTGTTCAATGATATATACGACATGAATCTTACATTACATACTTATGCTCAAATTATCTTATATTTCAATGTTATGTTTGCACATTATAATAGATTATCACATAGTTATCATAAATTCTCCGAATAACACATATTTTGCAAAGCTTTTTATTTTTAGGATAATTATTTTAAAGATTTAAAAACTACCCTCAAAATATGGGGTATTCATAGGGGTTTATCATAGATATTAGGCTCATATATTGCACTCATAATAAATTTTTTAGCACATAGGCTCAATTTCAAAAAATCAAACACAATTAAACACATAGGGAAAATAGTGACTTAGAAAGTAGTATGGTGACACAAATTTTAGACTAGAATGACAGCACCTAAATAGGAACACTATAACCACATGTCACTACTATCTAAGATGTGGTGATAATGTCTAGTAGCCTCCATTTTAGAGAAATTTAGGTTGGCCAGAACAATATAGCAGGTATAATATAGGTTTGCATAGATCTAGTTATAGGTTTATCAATTATACTTTATTTTTACTCATATTCACATTAGCTTGACTTAGATTCATATAAATTTAATCAAATTAGGGGTATCATACATGGAATGATCATTCCCATATTTATTTTAGATACTTAGATATAGTTATTACAACTCAAACCTAAATCAATATACTCAGATAGTAGATTGGGGGCATGTGTATGGCACATTGTTTCCATATGATCAATTACACACCAATTGACTAGATGGAATGTAAAATTCTATGTCATTTTATATCCTATACACACTTGACATCATATTCCAGGTTGTCACCATTTTCAATCCTTACTCCATCTATAGTTATTGGCATTATTGAGTGGCTCAAAGTCACCTAATGTACTTGAGTAGTTGTGGAGCTAACATACACAGTTAGATATACTCAGTTAGACATTTTTAATACTTTTTGAAGTTTAGTTTTAGATGCATCATTTACACATGAGTGGGAAATGATGGATTCATATCCTAATTGAGTTCTTAGGCCACCCACATGAGAGGGTTGGACATACTATTAGTCCAATCAAAGTTTTTCAGAGGTCATGATCACCAAGCAAGGGTGGACAATGATAGAGTCAAAACTAGATTGAGTTCTTGAGCTACCCGCACATGAGGATTGAGAAAGTTATTATCTTATTCCAAGTTATTCAATCATTTATCACTATATGAATACACACATACAAATTATTACTAGGTTCATGCATATGTTCACGTACCCAATGAGGTGTATTCATTACTTTCCTCTTTCGCATCTCTTTACATGGTTTTACTTAGTTACGTCTTTATTCAGCATAGTTTTTTGATTTTCATATATCTTAAGTAAGGACTAATTTATGCATGCTTCACTTGTAGGTCATGTATTGGATCATGTTTCACATACACAGACCTAGCTTAACATACTCAAATTCAGCTTCACAAGCTTCATTTCCTAGGTAAGTCAAGGTATACTTCCTTTTCCTTTCTACTAATCATTTTTCCTTGATGCATTTCTATTATAAAGGAGGGAAAATGTAATCACCTAAAAGTGGTATTTGAGGGTTAATAATGCTACTTGAGACTACCTATTCCTAGTTTATCCTTAGACCTATCCTAGATCCTATTATCACAATTTTATAGCCTTAATGTTGGCTACAAGCATCCCTAGTCATATAAAATACAATCATAGACCCTCATTTCCCAATCGTAGCCCTTCATTCCCAATTTTATTCTAGTTGGACATTGCATCCACTTTAAGGACACTAGAGCCATCTGGAACCAGTGTCCCAAAAATGGCACCTATGTCCTTTATGCTAGCTTTCCCAAAAAAATATATTTTCAAATGTAAAAAACTCCTAAGGTCAGCCTAAACATGTTTTATTATCCGTAAAAGTAACATAATGTTATAAATACATGACTATCAACCTCTATCTACCAAATGGAAATGAGATACATAATACCTATTCAAATAAGTTGAGAAAAATCAAGGTTATTAATCCATGTTTTGCCCTATTTTTGAATACTACCATATTCAATAGCCTTAAGCTTAGATTTTATAGATTTATAATCTCAATCACACTCAAGGCACTCAAGACCACTATCATACTCACATCACTTGCACTTGCACTAGTACTTAGGTGGTGAGAACTACATTGAGCTTAAACTCTCTTCAGAGTATTGGTATATAGAAAAATCTCTTCACAATGGGGTGGTGAGAATTACTAGGAGGATTAGTGTTTGCATCATAAATCAGTCATTATAGGCATAATATATATTTCTATACTTCATGCGCATAGGAGAAAAACCCCAAAAATTAGACATAGGTGCACCCAAAAGTTTAGGATTGTCTTGGATAGAGGACACTATCACAAATATCAAGACATTAGAGCCACATAGAGCCTCTATCCAAATGTGGCACTATTGTCCAAGAGGGGTTCTAACATAGGGATCTGATTAACAACACTCATACCTACTTCCATATTAGTTTCTATCACTCAGATCATTTATATCAGGTTTTTTTCCAGATAAGTCTTTATTTCACATATTTATTACTATTTTTAGAAAGTCAAAGCTAGCTAAATATATAAAAAATTAGTTTTTATTTTATGTGTATTATTTCCTTAATTTAGACTACTTATCTCTTTAATCAAATAAATAATTTACATAAGTTAAACCCTAAAAGGTTAAAACACATACAAGAAGAATGATAAGTGTTTCTTGATAGGATACATGGATGTAGATAATGCAAGTTCAATTGATGAAAAAAATCCACTTTTGGGTTTGTATTATTTTTGGGATCTAGTTTGATCTCATGGGGGAGTAAGAAGGATAACTTTGTTTCTCATTCTTATACTAAGGTAGATTATCACATTGTAGGAGGAGCTATCTACGAGGTGATATGGCTACATCATATACTAGCAGGACTAAAAGTTTCACATATTCAACTAAGAATTATAAACTACAATAATTAGGGTGTTCTTAAACTTGTTCATAATCCATTGTTTCATTAATGCACTAAGCACATTGAAGTTCAAGTCCATTTCATACATGAACATGTGTTATAGTATTTTTTCATATTTCCTTTAATTCAATAACTTACTAAAAACTTAATGAAATGTAAGGTTTATGAAGAATACTTGGAGATAAAATTATGGTTGTGTACCACTTTGAATCCAATGAATGAGGGAACTTATTTTTGGCTTGGAAGAATAACTTGCACACAAAGAGACTACTTGGACAAAATGGATTAATAGATAGATAGGCGAGCTGCCTAGTTAGGAACCAATCCTGAGAAGTTTTGAACTTCCTCAAGTGGATGTTAGCTTACTATTTTCACAATCAAGTGGATAAATAAATACAAAAATTACAAAAGATAAAGATATGATATAGATTTAATAACAAAGGCTAAGAATTAATCTTCATTTAAACTATCAATGTAAGTAAAGTATTCATCCCAATAAGCTATAGTAGCATTCACATCCTCTTGTATAACATCTAGTTGGTCAGAAGTGGCTTCAATTGAGGGAGAGTAAATAATGGCATAAAGTTCTAACTCGAAGGCTATATCACTCTGGTAAAAAAAAAGGGTTGAGATACAATGGGTAAATCAGTAACATTAATGACATCATGCATAATTCTTGGTAGAGTCATCTACACATTAATGCCATGTTTAAAAAGACAAAAAATTAGAATGGATTGAAGATAGAGTTCTAGGATTTAAAAGGCTTGAGTTTGAAAATAGAGTATAGTGGATTAATGTTGATCTTGTATAATTGGTGCCGATGCAAATGAATCAACATCAATTCTATTCAGACTACACCTAATTAAAAATAGAGAATTGTAGGTTGATAGAGGATAATGATAGGGAAAATAGAGAGAGCTATTGTGTTTTAAGAGTAGGATAAGTAGGAAGAAATAGAAATACTATTAGGAAATGAACTAACTAAATGATACTTACCTTGAACTGAGTTGTAGGTAGAATGGATTTCTTCCCATAGATACAAGTGATCATCCTAGTTCTTGATGGTAGATGTGGACTAGGTGTAATAAAATTTAGGTAGAGTAGTGTTAAGTTATCCTTAATTCTCCTAAGAAAATTTGAGAAGCATTTTAAGATTTAAAATTTTTTGTCCTTGAGCCAAATAGCTAGTTACATATAAATGGATCAACGTCAATAGGGAGAATCAACACCGATCATGAGAGAATCAACAATGATTCAACCTTTTTAGCATGAAGTGGTTTCATCTATGTTGTTTTATTTTAACTGTAGTTAATTTTAGGATTATATGGATGGGGTTGTTAAGGATGGGGTTATAGGTGGGTAGGTTAGTTAAAGGGTTAGGATTCCATGGGTTGTAAATAGATTTAAGTGGTTGGGGAGGTAAAATGGCAATTTGTAAAAATAAATTACCAAGTGTCTAATGGTAAATAATTTAAACTTTAGGATAGGGATATTTAGGATAATAAAATAATAATAAGGGCCCTATGACACTAAATAAGTCATATTTAATATAAAAAATTATAGTGTGTACATTCGCCCTTTTTTTAGAGTGGTATGTAATACAGGCCACAAGACAAAAATATAAATAGGTTCAATGCCCCAAGTTTATGTGAGGAGGTATCCCCCCTCAAACTAGGAGCTAGCACAGGATGAGAAGCAGGTGATAAGTTTAAAATATGGAGTAATAAATGGGATGGATAGACACCAAATAAGAGCTCAAAGTGTATATGCATAGCATGAAGTATAAATTTTTCACTAATAAGGTGTAAGATAATACAATCCAAGATACCTTGAGATAAATCCCATAATAAAATGCCATAACTATAAATAAGTGGGCTTAAACTAAGGCTAATCAAGAGAACAAGTGATAGGGTTTGGATGACCAAAGAATTTTGTATGTTATATGGTGTGTGTGATACTTATAGATAATTATTTTCAAGAGGAGATGTACTCTTGGGACCCACAAAGGGGATATACCCAAAAATTACATGCCTTATGCAGGTTATGGGACCAACAAGGGATATAAATCCACAAGCTTGAAATGTAATAGGATAAATAATAAGATAGGTGTGATAAGATAACAAGATGAGGATATAGAGAAAGATTGAATGTATGGAAACAAATGTAAGTATTGAAAAATAAGAAAATCAACATCATTCCAGAACAAATCAATGTCAATCCACCAAAACAATGTCAATATAGAAAATATTGGTGTCGATCCAAAGCTGGGTATATAAGAAAATCTAACATGGAGAGAGATCATTTGCTATTGACATGTGATTAACTAATATAAAAAATTGGATGATTATTATGATGTGAGGTGTAATGGAGGCAAGTAACATTGATCAGAGGCAATGAAAATGGTCTCAAGATGAGGTAGGCCCTATTGTCTTTTAAGGTTTTTTGGTTTTTAGTGTTTTTTGATTTTTTGGAGTGGGGTGATTAGTATTGTACTAGGGTATTATGAAAAATCTAAATTGGTGTCGATTCTTGTGAATTGGTGATTATTTATGGGGAATAAATGAAAACATCATCAATCAATAATAGATCAACATTGATTCACTAAAAAAGGTGAAATAATAGGTTAGAGTGTCTAATTTTAGACTAAGTAGAGGCTTAGGAAATTTAAAGCTTATAGAGGATTTTGGTAACAAGCATGGACACTAATGAAAATTTAAGATTGAGTATTGCATCTATTAGATCAGTTACATGACTAGTTGAGTGATGATGATTGGGTGCACATGGAGTTCATAGGTTTAGGAGGAGTACACTTCTACCTTTACATTCACTGAGACATGATCCTATTGGTTACATTTCTAGAGTGATGGGATGTGACCAAAAAGACATTTTGGTTGCCTATAGGGGAGATGACTATCACCAAAGTGATATTTATAGGATACTATGAATTTTGGTATAGGGGTCTACGAATACCTATAAATGAGCGAGGTCATGAAATAACATTGACATGACTATATGGTAGAGATGCTACATACATCACCTTCACTATAGGAGGGTTTATATTTGAGACATTGTATGAGGTTGATATAGAGAGGAGGGGATTCTTGATTATGATGATGCTATCCATCTCATGCTATGCTCTCCTAGATTTTGGAGGAGGAAGGTTCCTATGGAGCCCTATAGGTGTTGTTGCATACATGTTGGAGCATTAGATAGTGTTTACCTAGGCCCTGACATTATTAGAATAAGTATACAAGGAGTTTTGGGGGAGGAAAACCCAAAGGAGATATGGGTTAGATGTGATCATTATTTTTCAATGTTGGGCCTATGAGCACATCTAGGTGGTCAGCCTATTAGTACCCCATAGATATGGTGGTAAAAAACTAATTACAATGTTGCTTTCCTTTGATGGATGGAAGATTTAGAACAAGCTTACATAGATGGCATAACCTAAGACCTAGTATACTATCAAGGAGTCCTTAAGGGTCTATAGGATGGGGATGTCATTTGGAGGCCTTACATCAAATTTATTGCATGGCTTGGGATAGAGGCTGAACTAGGAGACATTGGGAGGGAGAAATGGCTTACAGGGTAGAGGATTGACTACGTAAAGTATTTCCATTTTGAGAGGGTGAGGAGATAGTTTGGTTTGATATAAGATTTACCATGGGCCCCATAATTATATAGATAGGATGAGACATAGCCTAGTCTCCCAAAGACAGATACTATAAATATTCTGATAGGATCTAAGGAGGAGGTAGTAGGGGTAGATTAGATGATGCAAGGTGTACTATAGAATTCTTAGTGTGGTGGGTAGGGTAGCTAGATGCTAGGTAGGATAGGGTGGTGTGACCTCAATACGAGGGAACATATGAGGAGATAAGATGTAGTGGAGGAGGGAGGAGGAGAGGAAGAGGAGATGGGAGAGGAGGGAGAGAGGGGAGAGGATAGAGGAGAGGAAGAGGAGATAGATAGTGTAGGAGTTATTTTTGAGTGAGATACACTAAGATCCTAGTGTATTTCATTTAAGGGATAGGTGGCCACAACACATGGGGTGTTTAATACCATGTAGATAGAGTAGGATGATCTTCAGACCAGATTAGATGCACTATAGGTGGAGTATGACACCCTATGACTGAGTCATGATTTAGTATTAGAGGCTTGGGATTGATAACATTGATAGAGGGATATATATTTATGAGGGGATAAAGGCTCCTTAGGGAAGATAGTTGTAGGGGTGGTTGGGCTGATCATAGGGTAGGTAGGTACTATGAGCATAGACAAGTACTAAGAGCTAGCGATTGAGATTAAATATTATGAGTATATTGTACTATATTTTCAGCTAGAGATTCCACATTATGCCACCCATTTGGCCACATAGGGAAGATATTATAGATAGACACATATAGGCTCAATCTGCATAGGGATTGTTTCCTACAAGAGGGATCAAAGGAGAGGAGGGGATAGATGAGGAAATGGGGGAGGGGATGGGAGCAAAGATAGTGGTGGAGGTATTGGGATCATTCATCTTATCCACCTCTAGTTCATAGAGTAGCTCACTTTTGTATCTATTGTACTAGCCAGAGAGCCACACACTTTGTTTATTGAGATTTATGATGTATATTTCGAGCATATATATATATATATATATATATATATATATATATATATATATATATATATATATATATATATATATATATATATATATATATATATATATATATATATATATATATATATATATATGTTCGATAGAGATTATGAGTTGTGATGTTTATATTTTGTGTTCTATGAAGTTTATTAGATTATGGATTTTGAAATGTTATGTATTATGTCATTATGGATGCCTGTATTTAGATTATGTGATAGATTTATTATGGTTTTATAAATGTTATGGGTTTACATTAAAATGTTTATGGATCATGATTATTATGGAAGTGGATTAGATTATGGATTACAAATTTTATGTTATGTGATTATGGGTTTGGTTACATTAGGGATTATGGATTTTAAATGTTATGGATTTACATTAAAATGTTTTATGGATCATGATTATGTTACTATGGATGTGGATTAGATTATGGATTACATATTTTATGTTATGTGACTATGGGTTTTGGATTAATGGATTAATATATTCGCATACTTTGATTACGATATATGTAGCAATTCTATTTTTAGATAATTAATCAACACAAATTTCTATTTATTTAGGATAAAGAGAAACAAGAGGTTTTATTGCTTTTTATTGGCTCGTACCATAACCCATTAAAACCTTTTGAAATAAATACATGTGCATCCTTAACTTATTTTAAATAATTACCCTAACAACCTTAGGTTGAATTGATTAATAATGGCCCTATGTTCAGGATATATTGGTTTGAGATGGAATTTTCTAGGGATTTTATTCAAGATTTTAATAAAAAAGTGGATATTTGAGAAGAATATACTTTCATCTTGTATACCAAAACTAAGGCTAACCCTAAGATCCTTTTGAGCCAATCTATGTAGACTGATCAATGCAAGAAATCTACTAATTTAAATAAAGATGATCAATATAGGAAGCTTTCTTGGGATATTTCATGCTTGATAACCATATTTTGAGGGAGTTGTCTATATTTTTAGAGATGTTTTTCAAATCATCTATACTGTGAGGGAATAATCTGCACTTTTGATATACATATACATGTGTGTGTGTGTGTCTGTGTGTGTGTGTGTGTGTGTGTGTGTGTGTGTGTGTGTGTGTGTGTGTGTGTGTGTGTGTGTGTGTGTGTGTGTGTGTGTGTGTGTGTGTGTGTGTGTGTGTGTGTGTGTGTGTGTGTGTGTGAATGTTTTTTAGATTATATAGTTATCCTTCGAGGGATCAATATGTTAATTTTGCATGTGTTATAGATGATTTTATTTTGATACTATCATTATTATTTATTATGGATTGTATTTTAAGGTAACCTAGAATAGTTTCTTGAAGCTTTGTTGCACAAGTTTATACACTTATTCCCAAAATGAACTAGTGATAGGGAGGGATTTCAAGAAATAAATATTTTGAGTGCCTTCCAATTATAGGTGAAGCCTATCCAATTAGAGAATGATATGAATAGAGCCAGGGTATTCATTTTTAAGGTTAGAGATATAAAATGTTCTCATATAACCACATGTCTCTATCTATCATTATTTGGTATAATAATGAAAGGGATATGGTTTTATCTAATCAAACCAAAAGAAAACAAATTAGGTAGACAAAGGTGGTTAACACTTATTAATAATTTAAAGGATGTAGATGCAATGCATTAAGAGGTTCTCATTCTAATTTTCCATCAAAATGGCCAAACAATATGCCCTAGATCCGTAATTATGGGTGATAATATATGGTCCAATCCAATTTAGAACAAATTTTCCTCATTTTCTCTTTTCCATATTAGTGAAATGTTGATTTTATTTTAAGAAAAGGCCACCAATGTTAAATTCACATTCTTTTATATGTTTATTATAGGTGAGCTTTATTCATTCCTGATATACATGGAGATGATCAAGGGAAACCGATCAATGCTCATCGAAGAGCTAAAGCTAGGTCAATCATTCATGATAGAATTCTTCCTTAGAAATGATATATTTTAGGGAGATATAAAGGGAAGGAATATAAAACTTAAGAGGAAGTACAACTTTAGTACCATAAACTAAATAGAAAGGAGTAACACTTGTAGGGGTTTGAGTACTAGTTTGGTAAGCACATAAGGCAAAGGGAACATGAAGATGTCAGTTATTCCTTGCTTCATTAACAATTTTAATTAGGATTTTGATAAGAGATTTATTGGATGACTTCGCCTATATATTATCTTGAGGAAAATAAGGTGAGGAGAAACTTAACTTAATGTTAAATTAGTCACATAGCTCTTGAACCTTTTTATTTTTTAAAATATTCTCCATTATCTATGATGATCTTATGAGGAATGCCAAAGTGACAAATAATGTTTTGATTAATGAACTCCAGAATTTTGACTACTTTGGTTGAGATAAGAGGAATATAATCCACCCACTTAGTGAAAAATTCAATGGTGGTAATGATAAATCCATGATGCTAAGAATATTTAGGATTAATCTGACCTATAATATTGAGCCCCCATTGGTAAAATAGCCATAAGTCATGTGCTACCTATAATGCCTGACTAGGAACATGTGATAGGTTAGCATGTTGTTGTCATTTTATGCATTTATTAACATACTCACAACAATCTTGATTAAAAGTGGGCCAATAATAGGCTAATCATAAGATTCTCTTAGTGATGGTGCAACCACTAAAATGTCTTCCACATGACCCATCATGAGCTTCTTTGATAGTGAGGGTAGCTTCATGATTTTGGAGATAATGAATAAGGATACCATTAAAACCATGATTGTAGATAACACCCCCTACTATGATAAAATACGTGATGTGATGTTGGAAAGAAAGCTTACCATTTCTAGATAAATCTGGAGTAATAATCCCCCTTGATAAATACTCAAAAATCTATGTACCAAAGATCTACTAGGATTTTATCTACACTAAGGATGGAAGGAAGATTAGTTTTGGTAAAATAAGGTTTATTAACCTTATGGATGATGAGAAATAACTTAGACTCCTAAAATGAAGATGGGATAAATGAGGACAAAGAATACATGGTATCTACAAATTTGTTAGTTGACCGAGGAGTGGATTAGATAGCATAATGCTTGAAAGTAGCTAGTAACTGATCAACCAATGTCTTATACTTTTGAAAGGTACCATTTTTACATTAATCTAATTGACCACAAGCTAGGAATCACCATATATATTATCTTTTTTAATTCCTAAAGCTAAAGTGGTTTTGAGACCTATGATCAAACCTTCATACCCTACCATATTATTGGTATAGTCAAAACTAAGATAAAAAGATAAAGGTATAGGTGTCCCCCTAGGAGGGATTAGGATAATTCCATCTCCCCCACCATGCTTTCACTTGGATATATTAAATAATAGAGTTATTTGATATTATGGATCTACTTGAGATGTGGAGGCTATGGATTCATCTAGGAATTCATAAAAAATTGGTTGATTATTATCAAGAGGTGCCTCAACAAGCTGATCACCAATGCTTTGACCTTTAACTAATTTTTGATGGATACGAAACTAGATTAGGTGAGCAAAGATTACTTTTAACACTGAAAGATGGTCTTTTCATAATTTTAAATTACTGAGGAGATCATCCACATAATATTCAATAATTTTATGGATTGTATCATCAAAGATATAAGTCATGGCTCTTTGATAGGTGGCCTCGACATTATTTAAACTAAAAGGCATAACCCAGTAGTATAAGGTCCCCAGGGTCGATACCAATCATGTCACTATAGGACCAAGAAAATGTTTTACTATGATCTGTCAAAAACATAGAAAACTATTAGTGCTTCTGAGGATCTAAAGATTTGATGACCTTAAAAATTCATAGAGCTTCATGAGATCCTATGTTAATGTCAGAAATAGCCTCATTTAATATACTATTGGTTTTAAATGGAAGAGATTTATGTAGATGGGAGTTATCTACACCTAAATGAGTTAAGATCAACTCATCATATTGGCATAGAAGAATAGGGATGGTGGGAAAATCATACCCTATCATGTTTGGGTAGGATAGAGGAATGGTTTCAACCTCCCCATTGTGGTGATAGATGAGAGGCACTATAGTGATGGCATTGACTAAAGAAAAATATTGGGGGAATGGAAATAATGTCGTCTAATGTAGAAGGGATGTTAGATGATGAGGACATCATGTCCTCTTCAAGAATAGGTAGAAAATTAACTTCTAAGGTATTTTTGGGATTTTTATTAAAACTAAGGCCATGATTTTCAAGGGGTTTCTTAAAATATGCTAACGTGATATCATGTGGCCCTTGTTCATAGAGTCCTATGCCAAAACCCTTCCAAACACACCATTAGAAGTATGTTTATGCAAAGTAGGGTTTATCTAGGAATGAAAAGTTTTAGGTGAATGGTTTGGCATGGGTTTGGTTAGTAAGACTTGAAGAAGCCTGATCTATCCCCCATAGATCAAATGAGTATAGGGGTAGGGTGGATTGAGTGGAATGAGATCACCTAGATTAGGAAAATATGCATGTTGTTTGTCTGGATGCCCATATTCCTAGGGAGTGGGGAGAGTGTTTAGCATTAGTAACTAATACTCTCTAATCAATAGCTATTGAAAAATGGAATCAATAGAATCCTTGACAACAATCCTTGACGTAGGTATTATCGTAATAGATGATGTGTCATTAAATAATCATTATTTGTAATGGAATTATGATGTCATTTGGTCAGAAGGTAAGGTTACAATTTTTAAATGGATGGGGATCAGCTGGGACATTGTGGATCTTACCCTCATGTTCAAATTTAATACATTAGTGCAAGGTGAAAGGGATGTAATACATGGCACGTATCCAGGTATGTCCTAATAGGATATTGTATTGAAACTTTCCTTTTATTACATAAAATAATTTGGGTAGAGTACATACGCCTACTTGGATGGGAAGGACAACCATTCCTAACATAGGGGCCATGGTATCATTGAATGCACATAAAATAATTAGGGATTTGGATACAATAGTTTTATGTAATTGTAGTTGTTTAAATGTATGATAGGAGATAATATTTATTCTTTTTCCATTATCAATCATTACTCATTTGATTCAAGTGTGATCAATTTAGGTAGTGATAAATAATGGGGGATCCTAGTCATCAAGCTATAATGGTGATATTATTAAATCATGGAATGTTATAGATAATAGATTTTGAAGTGATGTGATAAAATCCAATAGAGGCTAGGGTTTATTAGCTTGTATCTCGATCACCTAAAAGGTTTATATCATAGCCTCACAATGCTAAGGAGATTTTTGAACAAATTCATATAATGACATATTGACCAAGAGTTAATGAAGCTATTTTAGGAAGGATATCTATATTAATTCTAAAGCATTATTATTTTTCACTTTTCCTAAAATAGAAATTTTAGCTTTTGGGATGGGTGTTTTAGGACTGTTTGTGATAGGAACTTTTGTAATAGTCACTTTGGATTTATCATGATTTTAGGTCTTATGACCTTGGGTCTGGGATCACATAGCTATGTGAATTATGTTTATCTAAAATAAAGATGGATTTATGATGTTTTTAGACTTGTCTAAATCTATATGGTTGAGGAGGGGTTGATATTGAGCTCTATAAGATATTTTATCTTCCTTTGAAGCTCGTTTCGATATTATTGGTAATATACTAATTCCTGAGGTGGATGTGACCCTAGTAGTTTGACTATGGGGGATAGTCATGATCAAATTATTTTATTAAAAGATCATCTTCTTCTAATAAGTTTTAGACCATAACTTTAACACATTACAAATTTTAGTATCATGTCCTACTATTCGATTATACATGTATTTCCTCTTTTCTTGATACCACACCGGTCTCTGAATATGGGGATTAATAGGTTTTATGGGTGGTAGTGTGACAAAGGAGGTTTAAAGAAGGTGATTGAGGATCTTAGAATTTAACCCTTCAATGAATCTTGATTAGGTTTTTAGATATTTTGAGGCATTGGTATGGGATTTGTACTCACTTTTGAGCCTTGATCTTTCAAACTAGTTGTTTGAATATTCCTTATAGTAGGTACTTTATGCTTAGGATAGGACCATACACCTAAGCCTTATGGATAGTAGGGGTTTAAATGGTTATATATTGGCATTATCATAGTGGGAATATCCCTTTGTGATGGTACGTGATCTTTAGAAGAGGATTCTATAGTAGTGGCTTTTAGTCTTGTTGAAGGATGGGGCCCCAATATAGATGCTTTAGTTCGAATTGGTGGTAGAGACACCTTTCCTCTTTGAATATGATTAGGGGTAGTAGGGAGTTCAATCCTTATGGGAGGATTTTACAAGGATTTTCCTCATGATGCCTATATATTTTTATTTATGATACCTATAGCCTTCCCATTAATTAAACTAATATTTAGCTCTTCTCAAGTAATGAGGGGAATTGGTCTTGGGTTTATTTCAAGGAATGTAACAGTCTCCTAAGAGGGAAGTAAGCTAGAGGGGATGGGTATGACACATGAAGGTGTTGAGGTGACACAAGGAAGGGGATGCATATCTTTTATAATGTCTAAACAAGCATTCTCCTTAACATATCTATCATCCTTTGTTTCTAGTTGATCATCTTGAATGTTTTAAGATAATGTTTCCTCAAGTGGCTCCCAAATAATGAGATCCAAAAATCTTGAGTGATTTTTTGGGATAACTTTACTTAATTTATATGGTTTTAAGGTGTATCCTATAAGGAGATCAAGGATAGAATCACTATCAACCTCTTTAGGTATAAGTTCATCATGGAACATACTAATCACATGAGTCTAGTGGTCCATGGTGGATCCCAAATTAGCATGTACAGAATTAGATGTGGAAGCATGGTTAGGTAATGACTACCTAAATATATTTACAGATTTATTAGGGGGTCATTAGGGTTATATAATTGTAAATCCCCTTGATCAATAAGGTTTTGTACTAGACCCTTAAAACAACAACACCTATTCACGTCATAACCTATTACATGGTGGTAGTTGTAAAAGTCATTTTCCTTGAACCAACTAGGCTTAGGGAAAGATTCATCAAGAGGTGTAACCAAAATAAGTTCAATGATATCTAATTTTAAGAGATTATCTAAGATAGAAGCATAATACTTCCTTAAGGGTGTGTACTATTGTGAAGGGAACTGTGTTAATGGTTTTTGAGATTGTTGCTATGTATCTAGGGATATGATATATTAATTTATATGGGTTTATGGATATACTAACATGTGGCACACATCCCCTTTAGTTAGTTATATGGTTCCAATATACTAGGATAATGGAGTAACTTGTGGAATTAGTCTATTAGGTAATGGTCGACCTACATTGGGATTAAGAGGTTACCCATCCATTATTAGTTAGATAGAGGTATATATAAAGGATATGATTATCATTATAAAGGTATCAAGTAAGCATTTATTCTTCCATTGTAAGATGATATTTTAGGTTGTCCCCTCAAAGAGACATTATGGAATTATTCCATCCTAAAGGAGTATTATATGGTGTTGCCCTACCTTAAGGGTATTCTATTTCTGCATATATTTATTATTTGGACATATTTGTCCACCCATATCTATTGTTTTGAGTTGATATACATTATATTATATATTATTTTAAAATATTATAAGTGTGGATCATAACAAGTGGTATCAGAGCTTTGATTCAAGGAATTGGTGTGGAGCGAAACCTTAGTTTTTTGAAATCATCTATGTATTTCAATAAGTTGAGAATATTTGCACAAATTTTATATTTGATATGAATAACATTTCAAGGAAGTCTCAGTAAACAAATTGAGCCTTTATGATCAATTTTGAGGGAGTTATTCATATTTTAGGGTTTATTCTCACTTCATCATATCTTCTGAAATATAAGGATTTTTTTGGTAAAAGTTTATCTATTGATGTATAATAGTATAATAAAGATACAGACAAAATTTTAGATTTTTTCGATATTTTTTGAGTGATTATTTCAATTTTAGGTTTTTTAATATATTCACTCTATAGACCTAAATTTGTGGAATGTTTTCAAAAAAAAATTATTGCAATTACACTACCATAAATTAAATCTACATTAAAAATTTGGGACTATTTTGATCATTTTTGAATGATTTATTTATATTGTAGGGTTTCATGAACCCTAGTTTTTTTTGTGGATCATGAAGTTGCAAATATTTCTAGGGGAAGATGATATTGATGCTAAAGAATGGTGGATACTTTTTAAATATAATAATACTCAAACAATTTTGTGGAAAACACAATTGTCTCTTTTTTTTTTTGGGCCTACATAACATTGGTTTAATCAGTTGAGCTTCGCATAAAAGTATTCTTCATGGAAAAAAATGGAACAGGTCTTCCTAGATTAATGGGATATAAAAGAAAAAGAGGATGAATAAGAGGAAGAAAATAATTATGGTAATGAAGAAGAGAATAAATATTTTGAATAAGAAAAATAAATGGAAAAAAATAATGACATTGAGGAAGAACATGAAAGTGAAGAAGAAGAATAATAATAATTGGATGATAAGGGTTCAAATAATTTGGCTCTAAAAAAATCTGAGTCAATTTTTCAATTTCATGGATGTATTAAAAAGAAGGTTTTTTTTGTGTCCATAAACCCTACCAACAAATATAAATTCATCAACATGAATGTGGCCAAGCATCTACATGTTCAAGTAAATAATATCAAGGAAGTTCAAGTAGATGGTAAGAATATTCATGTGCTTGAAGATTTGAATCTCATTATGGAAAAATATGTTTTACATTCAAAATTTTATGCTTTGGATATGGATGATGTGGATATGGTTCTTAGATATCTATCATTAGATACTTTGGTAACAATCAATATTAATGTTCAAAATAAGTTCATGAAGTTTTGGTATAGGCAAAAGAAGGTCACTTTACAGGATATCATAGTGGGAAAGGCACCAATAAAAATTAAATTAGATCATGAGGATGATATTGAAATAGGTGATGAAGAGCATGTGAAAGATTCATATGAAGACATAGATGAATAAATAGTACAATAAAAAAAAAACACTTCATCTACTCAAGAGACAAAGGAACCACCAAAGCAAAAGGTGGAAGAGGTAGAAGAAAAGGTTGATAAAGTCAAAGTATTAGAAAAAGTTGAGGTATATAAACACCCACATCATCATGAGAAAAAAAAATCACTTTGGCTATATAAGAAATCAGCATTCTAATAACTATGGCTATGCATGGAAGCCAAAGAATACCTACTATGGTCATGGATGTAATCAAAGTAATGCAATGGAATATGGTATATGGAATCACAAGAGGAATAATTATGCATAGACTTCAAAGCAGTACAATTATGATCATGAATGGAATCAAAGGAGCATAATGGAATTTGGAAATAAGCTTGGATAGCTATCACCTACCATGATCACATATGCATGGCTAGATGATCAAGATTGGAGACAAGTGTGCAATGATTTGAAGCACACTCATTATTTGGTTTCTTCCTATGTTTCAAGGATGAAAAATGTCAAGGAGGATAGTAATGTTATGTATCTAGGGATATGATATATTAATGTATATGGGTTGATGGAGATGTCAATATATATCACACATCCCCTTTAGTTAGTTATATGATTCCAATAGATTAGGATAATGGAGTAACTTGGGGAATTAGTGTATTGGGTAATGGTCAACCTACACTGGGATTAGGAGGTTACCCATCTATTGTTAGTTAGATAGAGATATATATATAAATGATATGATTATTATTATAAAGGTATGAAGTAAGAATTGAGTATTTTATTTTAAGAGGATATTGAAGGTTGTCCCTTTGAAGAGACATTGTGGAGTTATTCCTTCCTAAAGGAGTATTGTATGGCGTTTCCCTACATTTAGGGTATTCTATTTTTGCATATATTGATTATTTAGACATTTTGACCCACCCATATCTACTATTTTGAGTTGATCTACATTATATTCTATATTGTTTTTTAATATTATAAGTGTGGATCATGACAAATGTGTATCAGAGGTAGAGATTTTAGATTGGCCTTTTGTCTGTGGGGGTGCTGATTTTAAGACTACAATGTTAGCAGTGATTTTGGTTTTATTATTGTTAGTTCCTTTAGAAGGATTAGGTTTGCATTTTTTACTACGTAATTTTACTTTCCCTTCTTCTAAGTCTCAAATTTCTAGTTTACAAGCCATCAAAAAGGCCTTGTCAAAAGTTTTGAAGGATTGCAATCATAATGTTGGTGAGATATGTTTAGAACATGATCTCAAAAATAATTCAATTAGTTCAAGTTGAGGGAGGGAAAAGGTGAGTTGGTTTATAAGACTCCATCTATCCATGAAATCAGTGTCAGATTCATCATCAAATTTTTTGATGGCATAGAGGTCAGTGATAGTTACTTTTCTTGCAATGTTGATGGAAAAGTGCTCTAAAAATATTTGGACTAACTTCCTAAAAGAAAATAGGGAATGATGAGGGATTGAAATTTACTAGTCTAAGGCTTGTCTTTTAGCTATCAACATGGGAAATGTTCTAATAATAAGATCATCATCATGAGCTATAAAATAGCAAGCATGTCTAAATACTCGAATGTGCTGTTGAGGATCCTCCTTATTTTGAAACTTTATAAATTTTAGAATCTCCCATTATAAAGGGTATGTTATAATGGGGACAATTGGGTTAATAGGTTCATTATAGATTTTCTCATAAGTGAGAATATTTTTATACCTAAATGTAGAGGTTTCAAGATTCACCATCCTATTCATAAGGATATTCATAAGGTCTAGTTAGGTATTATATTGAGGAATAACCCCCATAACATATCTTTGATTCATACATCTTGACATAGATCAAATGAAAATTTTGTTCTTTTGCTTCTTGGTCCAACATATGTATCTATAGATGCCACTCCAAAATCAAGGGTCCTATCATGAACCATTTTGTGTAGATCTCTTTGTATGGGTATGTCATGGTGAGTTCTAGGCCACAAATCTCCTGTACACTCAACTTTAGAATAAAACATGTCTTCTTTCATTATGTTGTGGATGTTTTGGAAGTAATTTTCTATATCCTTCCACTGACTATTTTTGGTCAAACCAAATTCATTGAATTGTTGTACATACTTATTAAAGTTATATTTAATTTTTTTTCACTCTTTTTCTACTTGTATCTAATTATTTTTCAACAATTGAATCTTGAGACATTTCTCTATTTTTTAAGTCTTTGAAATATTTTTTTTCAGATTACCTTCTAGAACATTGGCTCACCATTTTCTTTTATTCCCCATAATGTAATCGGGGGGGAGGGGACCATTTTCTATCTCTTATATATTTTTTGCAATGCATAATGGGTTGACCTTGCTCCATGCATAGAAAAAAGTATTGATCTTTTATCAAGCCTACTATTTCATTTCTTCCCTTCAGCTGATAACTATTAACATAGTCTTTGATATACACTACCTCTTTAATCAAATATGGAAAGAACTTTCTTGTATTTTTGCATGTCTTATAAGTGTCCATCATCTCAACCACATTCCATACATCTTTCCTATTTATACATTAAAATAGGTTTCTAAATGTGATGTTGATGTTCTCATGGGTATATCCTATAGGGATAAATCTGACCTTGACATCAAGGAAAACACCTTTATAGATAAGGAGAGATAAATATTGCAACACATACCTATAAAAAAACATGATTTTGTGAATTTGTAAATGCAATATTAGTTTCATATAAGGTTAGACATTTTTTAAATATAATCATGGATGGAAGTACATGTTCTTATTGTCTCCACAATAGTTGTCTAGTTGAAGGTATAGCCTAGAAGAAAGTTTCTTGAAGGTACCAATCGATTGTGCTTCTTCTCTAGATTTCTTACATTCAAAGTAGCAGTTGTTAAACCAAAGTGCATCATACAATGGATATTTTGAAGATCTAGGTTTATATAGTAAAGATCCAAAAGTATTTGTCATTGTTGTTTCCATATCCCTAAAGCACTTGTTCAATGAGGTGATAGTAAAGTTAGACCCTCCAAGAACATATGGTAAAAAAATGCTCATATCCACTTGTACCATGAACATGCATTATAATCCCTAGCATTGACAACTCTAATATTCTATTAGTAACTACTTTGATTTTTGTCACTATCCTTAGTACAAATGTTTTTTGATGTTCCACCTTTCCATGAATGACACTGAGGCATTCTTTGGGGTATTGCTTTGACATTTGCTCATGTGTATAATACATTTGTCTTGTAGAAAGTATTTGATTTGAGTGCATCAAAAATTCTTTATCGATATAATATTCTTAATTCTAGAGAGGGACCCAAAGCATTTTTTTTTGAGTCAACAATATGCATGTTTTGCACTAGAAAATTCATCAGATGTGGTAATGGGCACATCATGAAAAATAGTTACCCACATGTTAAATTTTGGATAGGATATTGACTCATATTCTATATCTACTAGTTGTGCATTGATGTGGTGCCTCATAAATTCTAGAGTGAAATATGTTGGAATATGTTGAAAATTTTCTCATGAGCCATCTATATCTACCTATCATGTTAGTCATGGAGAAACATCTACAAAATCATCCACCAATTGGTCCAACAAATCTTTAGCTACCATTGTCTTCTTTTGTGGCTTTTGTCAAAATTTTATTGCATAGAATGCATTTCATTCCCCATTTTTGTGAAAATTTTGAATGTCAAAAATGCTACTTATCTTCAATCCATATATTTTAATCCAAGCTTCTAAATAGATCTTTGTACCCTAAAAATTGATGGTAGTTTTGTTTTTATTTTTCTTAAATAAACTAGCAGAAAGGGCATCTAAGACATGTTACCTCCTATCTATTGTGGTGAAATCAAGTAAATTTATCCTTTTAGATTTTAGAATCTCAAATGACAATCCTAATTGAAAATATTTTTTGTTGTAACATTTATCTACATACATTGTTGAAATCTCACTATCTATGCTTTCATCAAACTCTACTTGGCTGAGTGAAGTGTTTGGCTAATTTTTTTTAACTCGATTATTTTTAGGCATGAGTTAATTTTTTTGGATGCCTTTGCACTAGGATTATTAGGTAAGGAGTGACTTCATTATCCACTACATCCCAAATGTTTCCACCTTTAGTGTCATGTAAGGTAAATTGATTTCTCTATAAGTCTTAGTGTCCACTATTTTATTGGAAGGCCATCTAACGATAGATGTTTCAGTTACCTTTTTACTGCAAGTCTCATAATGTTGTATAAATTTCCTTATGTAAATTCCCAATTCATTTTCTAACATTTGGATAGGAATGAAACCAAAAATATCCTTTGGTTGTGAAAATTCAACATCACCAAAATCAATTTTCTCATCATTTGCAAGAGTTGTACATTTGTGAAACAAATGTACCCTTTTCCCAAGAAATTTTTATATTAGGATTTAAAATGTGGTAGGATCATTTATATATCAAACAAATGAATCAAAGCAAGGGTTTTCTTATTGTAAGGGTTGTATATGTAGAACTAAACTAAAATTATTTTATCTTTTTTCCATGTCACTGTCTATAGAAAACTTCTATGTGATGTGTTGCATCATTTTTGTCCTCCATATAGTAAAAATATCAACTACATCCCTCAAATTATCCATAATAGCTATAGGAAATGGAAGCAATAGAGTCAGATCAAAAATTATAGTCATATTAACACTTACACATTCGACAGGTAATTCTTCATTGTGGCATGTGGATGTGATATTTATGGGTTCTAAAGATTCAACATCTGGACCTACCACTTTATGTATTCTTCCTTCACCAATGACCTTACCATTATCTATGAGAGAAATATAGTCTCCACATGGAATATCCATTAGCATATGATTTTTCAGCCTAGACATTTGTAAAAGACATGAGAAGAGTTATTAATTAGGTTATTTATAAAATCGGTCCAATTTATACCTATGTATATATATATACATACATACCATAATATAATCATGGAGATCTATTAAAACCTAAAAATGTAATGTATAATTTTTTTTAATGACACAGTTTAGGTCAATCCAAAAAAATAATGGCTTTTGATATCATATACTGCATACTTCAATTCTTTCTTCATCCTACTTTGAAATCATCTCCTAGGAGATAAATTTAAAACATGCATCAAAGCAAAATAGTCGTATAGAAAAAAATAGTTAATTAAGTCAATATTCAACCATCTATTTAATTATCATACAAAATGATATTGAGCAATGGGGATTTTGAGTAAAATTATGAAAAATGATTAACCTCTTATATTTTTGGATCCTTTATGTGATTCAAACCTCTTTGTGGACCCAAAAGTTTTAATGTATCTCTTAGGAGATACCTTTCAAACATGCGTATGGGTACCCTTGAAGATTTGAAGGTAGTACTAGGTGATACCATGAAGGGTCTTGTAATACTTTCAAGGGTACCCATGACATTAAGCTTAAGAATTAATTTTTCAATAGTTAAGGACTTGTGGCATGTAGTCACAAACCTATGACATTTCAACACTTGAAAAATATTTGAAGTTCATTGAACGAGTGACTCTCCATGATTATGCCAAGTGTGTCCATCTTGTTTCCCTAAAGAATAACAAATTGAAATTAATGTATGAAATCTTAGATATATGTAAGAAGAATTGTGATGATGTGTGTCCCCCTTTGAACTAAATTTTTAATTATTTTTAGAAATGGGGCCCACTTCCCTCAGCCAATGGTTTGCTTTTTATTTTAACTCCCTTATTTCCTAAAGGGCACCAGTGATGACATGTGTCATCAGTAAAAGGAACTAAGACTTAGCCAAAAAATTACATCAATATCAAATTAAGTCTAGGAAAGAGGAGATGAAAAGATAGGTATGGAAGAAAGATGGCTAACAGTCATACAAGATCATTAATTACATGGTGTTTCAAAAGATTGCATCTTGTTCAAAGTAGATCAAGTTGGGATGTGATAGGTGGATTCATTAAATAAATTGGATACATGAAGTGACATAAGGTCACATCAAAAACATGCTATGGTGTAATTTAAATATAAGGGAGACAAAAAAGGTCACTATCAAATCCAAAATATTAAAGATGAGGAAGAGCACTCATGTATAGTCAGTCAGTGTATTTATAGAGATTGACAAGAGAAAATTAGATATTGAAAGCCATAAAATAAAGGGAATAAATAATGATAAAATAGTATATACTTTGGATAAAAATAGTGTTATACTATATGCTCTTGATATACTCTTGTGCATAAAAATTGAGACATAGATCTCGAAACAACAAAACAATCAAATAACATAGATTATAGGTTAAGTCATGTATAGGAACAAGTTATTGATCCCATTCACAGATGTGTAGAAGGTGGAAATGGGGATTGGGATAGGTCTTTGAAAAACCAAATTCAATGACCCGTTTCCCTTTGACTTTGTATAAATGACCAAAGTTACTCTCTTCACCCCATCAACACAACTAGGTACACAAATAGGGGCTCTTGCATTTCAACATCCACTTTAGGGTTCTGATGTAGAGAGGATAATCAAGTTACCTAAATTCAATAAATTGGATGAGGTCATGCATACTTTATTAAGTAGATAAAACTAGGGGGATATTCATTTTTCTATAGATATCACCATTTAGATCAATGCACAGATCATGGCAAGAGCCATAGGCCTCCCAAATTATGGAGAATCCTTATTATCGTACAAGTCCACCGCACCACTAATTCATTCATTTGTTTAGGGAAATTTTCCCACTAGGGAAGGTAGAAGAACCCAAATTGACTCCATTGAGGATGTTACAATGTACATTTTGGTAGAGTGTATTACAAATAGGTTTTGGTAGATAATGAAGCAAGCCAAACAGGAAACAAGAGGAGTAATTAACATTATGTATCACATGATACATGTAAATGATAACTTTAATTGGCCTGAGTTACTCACATTTAAGCTTACCACTAATATTAACAAGGTAATTTTAGGTAGCTCATAAAATTTCCAATATCAATTTCTAGTTTTGTTGTTATGCTTCACCCAATGGAAGTCCCCACTAGGCCAAGTTAATATTACTACAGACTTTTGTCCTATTACTACCCTTAAAGGCATCACTTAGACTAATATAGGGCAATATTATGAGAAAATAGGGTGGTTTAATACATGGTGACTTGAGGCTCTAGATTTGAATAGGTCATACCTTCAAATTCTATAAGATATCATATAATATTTGGGGTAGCATGCATCGATAACCAAGTTGTATAATGGTATTTAAATCAAGGTGCATGAGTTGGATACACCAAATATGATTCCATTTCCCTTTTTCATCACAATGGTTGAATCACAAGCTGAAGTATGGAGGTAGAGATCCCTAGTTGTGATGTTAGTACAACATATTTGAACCATCCCTCTAGGTGCACAACAACATGGGCAAGATCAAGATTAACTAAAACTAGCTATGTAACCATAACCATCACCACAACAGTCTATAGCTCCCCCATAGAAATAAAAAGGTAAATGGAAGGGACTTATATAGAGAGCCTCACCACCACCAGCCAGAAAGAGATGAAGGAAAATCAAGTCTTGGTTGCATGACCCACATGTGCCAAGGATAGCTTTTGAGTGAAATCTCACAATGTTGGGAGTTGATGAGTAGGAAGTTTTTCAATGTATGATTGGAGACATAGACCAAAAGTTTGATGATAAGGAGGAGGAGAAGTAATTATTTTTCTAGAAATTAGTGTACACTACCAAGTGTGGAATAGTGTAAGCAGTTACTGTGTGGTCAACATTATATAACCCCCTCCCTATATTATTGTGGATACTATAGGTCAGTAAGAATATTAGCATGAAATTATAGAAAAAATATTCCTAAAAGATATAGAAGTGGGTTCATCATCTATATAGATTATAGATTTACCAGAAGAAGGGAGCCTAGAATGGCCACTAATTCACAGGACATTTACTCATCATCAGGAGAGGCCTTCAACCATCATACAATAACATATGGTATTTTTTGAGGAGCCAATCATAACAAGTAGTGCCCATCAAGTGGAGTCTAGGGTCACAAGGAGACATAAGGATACACTTGTCCCTTCGATCAAGTCATGAAATATTTTTTTGCGTAGAGGTGTGGTTATTAAATTTGAATATTTAGAGCACTCATACTCTGATATGAAAATAGATGATGTATATGTAATACAAATATCTCCAAATACCATTGTGCTAGATCTAGTAGAAGAAATTTATGTTGTGTAGGATACCCCTAATCAAGAGGAAGAGGATACAAAGAATGAAGAGAGGAAAAAGAGAAAAGTAGAGAAGAACAAAAAGAAGAAATATACCACAGAATAAGCATATGTGAAGGAAGCCCAAAGTGCACAATAGGATCAAGATAAATAACACACTAAGGAGGAAAAACAACAAAATAAGTTTTAAGAAGCTGAGGTCAAGAAAAAGAATGCCAAAGAAGCTCAGACCAAAAGAAAGAAAGTTGAGGAAGTAGAATCTAGAAGGAAGAGAAGGGATCATAAAGAGGTAGTATGCAAGTATGAAGAGGCACAAGATGTGAAGAGATAACATCAAATAGAACAAGAGGCATGAGAGAAATATGAAAAATAATAACACTAAAAGGAGGATAAATCCAATTACGAGGTAGAGACATAAGCTACCAAGGAAAAATATAAGGCTATTGCCAAAGGCAAAGTGGAGGTTGATGCTAAAACTAGGGCTAAGGTAGATGCTAAGGATAAAACTATGGTCAGATCCAAGCCTAAGGAGGTAGCTCAAATTCAAGTTGAGGTCACAACCAAGGTTCAAGATGAGCAAAAGGCAAAAGCATAACAAGTAGAGGCATAAATTGAAAAAGAAAAGGAAGCCAAGGAAAAGGAAGAAGTAGAACACATAAGATCCCACAAGGATGCATCCCAATCAGGTGCATTAGAGGAGACTTCATTGTCAAATTATCTCTCTGCTACCCAATGGTTTTGGGATTTCCCTACCACATCATCTCATTTCAACACTTTCTTTCTTCCATTGGATCAATTTATGCCATCTCCTATCACATTTTGAATGACACTTACCATAATTTCTTTCACTTCCATGGAGATGTCTATAATCATATAAAATGTAAAATTTGGTTACTTGAGTATGGCTAATGACACCCAATCCATAGGTCTTCCTACTTGCTTGCATAACCCTTTTAAGCTCTTGTTTCACTGATTCCTAGTTATCCACAACCTTCCAGACTTAACCCTTGTAGACCTAAAAATCTCTCTTAGGCCCAAATCCATCCCCCTAGGTCTCATTCCCCCTAGAAAATAATGCCAAAGTTGGACTACAATGCTGAAACTGAGGGTGTCATATTTCAAGTGATGTTGTCCAAGTGTACTTTTGGTCCTAATAGTCATATTTTCCTAAATCCCCATCCTAATTCATGTTAGTCTAGTGTGAATTCATTTAACCCATGATCATTAAATACCTTATAAAAGGCCATTCAAATTCCATTTATAAGGGTTGACACTCATTTTCAAGAGAGAAGCAAGAATATAAGGAAGATTACTCAAGCATTTATCCCTATTCTCTATATATAGCCATCCAACAATATTTCAAACTTATTCAAATCCTCATACCAGTCCCTATTCATTCCAAGTACTCCCAATTTCACATTTACTTGCATTTTCATCACACTATTTCACCAAGCACTTCAATGGGAGAACTACATATATCTTGATCCCTCCTCAGAGTACTGGTATGTAGGTAGTGTGCCCATTTACGGGGTGTGAAGTGTGTCTAACATATCCTTTACACACTAACTTATTTTTTCTATTTTTATAAGTTCCATTCAATTGCATAAAAAATAAAAGAACACAAAGAATCAACTCTATAGGTAACTTTGTCAATAGTGAAGACCTAAATTTGGTACACAAGCTCACACTGAGCAGGTGAACAAAACCAAAAAAGCTCAGATCCTGAGGACAATAGCATCGAGATAGGACTAGAACACTAGAACCTAGGGTGTCCCACTTTTGGAACTCATATCTAATTTATAAATGAAGTTTAGGAACCCATTTGTGATAGTGTCTTACTCTTGCATGCAAATTTCTAGACTTTGTCTCAGTTGAAATAGTCCAGAATAAGATAAGTTTTATTTTCTCTCTCTCACTAATATTTTTAGAAAAAGTTAAAGTACAGATAAATCATAAAAATTAGTAGCTTAATTATTCATATTATTTATTGATTTTATCATAATTTATACCCTTTATTATTTATAAATTAAACATTTAATTTCCAAAAAATAATAAAACATTTGGTGAACCTAACTTACTTTGAATTTTGTATAAAAACCCTAGAAACCCTAAGGTAAATTCCTAGCTGATTTTTCACATAAATTTCTAAATTTTTAGTTGAATATTATAATCATAATCCATTTCTAATTTTAAAAAAAAAATAGTAAATTTTAAAATAATTTTATTTCAAACCCTAGTTATATCAACTAACTCCTAGTAATTTTCCAAGAATTTTCCAATCATTTTCTAAATTTTTAGTTGCATATTAAAATTAGAAAATCAATTTCAAATTCAAAAATTTATAGTAAAAAAATCTAAAATATTTACTTTTTCCAAAACCCTAGTTGCACCTACTAGGTCCCTTTAAACCACTAATTTTCCACTAAACTTTTAATTTTTCAATTGCATATTTAACTCAAAAATTCATGTTCAATTTCAAAAATTCATAGTATTTTGCAAAAATATTTTTTTGAAGAATCCCTAGCTACATGTACTAGCTCCTATTTCATCTCTTGAAGTATCACCTTACATGTTTGCATACTTTATATCTTTTTCATGCAATTTCCATTTAACTATTTTTAGGATTTTACATTTCTTATATTTAGTATTTTCTTTTTCTGGCACTTGGCCTATAACAAATTATTGCAAAAAAAACCAACACTTCTCAAATTGTTTTCCTAATTTTACAATGGCCCAATATATTGGTTTTGATGAAACTGATAAGAGAGAACTTAAAGAGATCTTAACCAAACATATGGATATGCAAGATGACATGCTTAGAATTCTATAAGCGGAACAACAAAAAGTGAACAATGGTCAATCTTCTCAAACCACAAAGCAACCAATTGAAAATGACACTACAGGGGTAACCATGTCTCAAAAACCCCCTATAACAGCTCAACTTACCTCTATGTGTCATGTCCTTATTCTGGCTGACATCGTTTAGCTTGACTTTCTACGAGAATTTTGCCTATTCCTGACTCTCATAGGCAGATAAAGGTGGTGAGAGGGTCTTGTTGGCGATTCGATGGCTCACGACGATCCGGGAGATAGTTTATTTTTATTTTGGAGGCCAAATAATTATATTTTAATTTTAAAATGTACTTTTATTTTAAATTACTTTTATTTAAAAAGTATAACAATTTTTATATGATGTATTACGGAAACTCTTGGAAGTTCTGAAAAGTGCATAAATAGACCCTATGGGTCTTGTATTTGGCATCCAGAGTTTTATTTTGATCATTGAATCTTCTTGAGCATTTGTAAGACTTCAGAGTCTGCAAATTTTCAGTCTAATCCTTGAGAATGATACCTCTCAATTGATTGCATAACTGAGGAGGTGAAAGATCCTCTGAAGGGTTGCTTGGAGGAATTGGTATTCAGCCAATTCAAGTGTGCTAAATGGGAGAATTTTGGTGGTTTATTCTCAGCGAAGAAATCCTCTGTATTTCAATAATTTTGGGCTAGGAAAAGCATAATTTTGGCATAGAAAAATCGAAACCTTGGAGAAAGCAATTTTTAATAAATTTTTGTAGCATTTGGGAGGATTTTTGAAGAGATTTTTGAAGAATTTTCACAAATCCGTACGGGCGTACGGATTTCCATACGGACGGAATTTTCAGCATCAGCAAGTCATTCTGGTAGTCTATGGTGCTCCTGCCTGGGGTGATTTAATTCCTACAATTTATTTTGGAGAGGCGTTCAGCTTGGCAGCAATATTGTGGACCTGAGGCGTTGGGTTTTTGAAGAACAAAAATCCCTACCAGTCCGTATTGTATGGACTGTACCTGTAATAGGGTACGGACAGCTGCTAGATAGCGATCAGGTTGTAGTTTTTAGACCAGGTTTTTACCAATAAACAGGTTCCATTTTTCATTGGCATTTCTAGACTTATGCATCGGGCTTTTAGTGTATACATTCTGCTCATTTTGTAAGGCTGAAATAGCCATAAATATTTTATCAGGACTGTAATTTTCCAGAATTAAATAATTTTATTGGACTAAGTCAGTTAGACTGATTACACACTATTTGACGAAATTATAATACAATATTCTGTGACATGTTTGACAAAATTCCTAGTACAATATAATTTTTGATATTCGTAGAAGTGTTTGACGAAATTCCACAGTGCATTATCAGTGTCATTTTGTGATCCTATTAGTAAGGATCATCACACTATGCCACCAGTTACAGCTAGTACATCCCTTTTTCATGTTGTGGCATCCCTTGTATAAGAGATAAGATCTCAATCCAAGGTGTTACATCTTGAGCAAGGTGCCACTAGACCTACACAAGCTTTGGATTATTTTTCTCTTCTACATACACCATTAGAACATCACATTACTTCTACACCCTTGCCATAAGGTTTTATTCAACCTAAGATTACTCTTTATGATGGCAAGGATGATCTAGAGACATATTTGAGATATTTTCATGCAACATGCTTGGATTATGTACCAAATGATTGGCTACTTACCAAGTTATTTCCATGAATTCTAAAGTATTATGCTTTACAATAGTTATATAACTTACCAAATGAGTCATTTAATGCATTAAATACATTAGATGACATGTTCCTAACACATTTTAGTATCAACATTGGTGATAAGGTCTCTTATGCACAAATTGCATAACAAAAATAGAAATCAGATGATCATCTCATAGACTATGTACTTTGATAGAAGACCATATTGGCTAAGATGACTATCCCCATGGTAGATTGGGAATTACATGATCTCTTCAAATAGAGCCTTCTACCAGTATTGCATGAAGCTATTATGTTCAAAATATTCTCTTCCTTCACCAAATTATGTCATACATTAAAAGAAAGAGAAATGAAACTCATTTCAATGGGAAAACTCAAGTATACAAGCATTCCAAACACAACAAACAAGAGTAATAGCAAAGTCTCATACAAGGTCAGAGTCAATGATAACAAGAATCAAAATCAACCGATAGTTAATGTGGCTTTAGAGCCCCCTTAGCATGTGGTTTTATCAACACCTCCTCGACATGCATTTACCAATCTACCAGTTTCTCCACCTAGAGTTTTACAATAGTTATTAGAATGTAACATCATTAGCCTCCCTCCTCTTTAAGAAGTTGACCCAACATAGCCTCTTCCATGGGGATATGATCATCATGAATTTTGTGATTTTTATAGGGTACCAGGCCACAGTATGAATAAATTCATTAGTTTGAGACATAAGATACAAGACTTGATAGATGACAACCTACTTGATCTTGGCACTTTAGTTGAGCCTCCACAAGCTAAGCCAACATAAGATAAAGCTTTGAAAATCTTCTCAGATCCATTTCCATATCATTTTAAGAAAAATAAAGGAGACACATCAGTTGTTCACCACACATACCATGCACATCTTCCACCAGTTGCATACCAAGCACCTTCAACTGAGTCACATCCCTTGAGTGATATGATAGGTGCGTATGATTCTAGGGTTCCAAATAGACCTTTGATATCCTTATTAGATCAAGATATTGTTGAGGATAATTTAGATTATAATGCACTCTGTATCATAACACATATTCATAATCAACCCATTCACAATGTTCTCATTGATAATGGTTCCAGGTCAACATGTGCACCATTGCATTATTACAGCATTTGGGCTATTCAGAGTAGGATATCACTCTAAAAAATATAGCTAAAAATGGATTCAATAGGCACACATAGAGTTCATTGGGTGAAATTTTACTTCCTTTACAGATTGGTCCAACACATGTGACCACACATTTCACTATTGTTCCTGGTGCAGGAGTTTTTGATATGTTACTTGGTCACCCATGGATTCAAAAAAATCAAGTGGTACCATCTATAATTCATAGATAAATTAAATTCATTCACACTAATCAAGTTATTATAGTTGGTGTAATTTCGTATGAGTTACCACTCCCCACTTCAAAGCACCTCCTTTGCAGTCACTAGTTCTATCTTCTCTACCAGTTACAGTTCTTCCTCTAGTATAGATTTAGACATAGTTGAGGCATCCATCACTAATATAGAGGGTTCATACACCTCCATCACTTCCAAATTATAAACAACTTCTATCTATATTATTCACACCCAAAGTAGTTTCATTGAGAGCTTAAAGAGCTTATCCTACTTCCAGATGGGTCCTTAAGAGCCCTATAGTGGCATTCACTTCTCAAAGTTGTAGAGGGACCCCATAGTTTCTAATTCAAATGTTTTAGAATAGTTATAAGGCACACAGCTTTCAGAATCACAGTCTCAACCTTTCCATCATGTTTCATGATCACACATGATACCTTTATTCAATACAAGACACCATGATAGGGAGTCTCATCTAAGACTCATCAGTTAGTATAATTTCTTCTCAATATTTCCAATACATAACTTATTTCAAAAATATAAAAATAATATAAAATATTAAAATACCAAAAGCACTCAAATATATTTAAAAACATTTTTATTGTATGCATCATCCATGCTTTACATTGCTACTACTATGCTAAAACTTACATTTGCTATTTTATTTTATTGTTTGTATATTTATCTACATTACCATACCTCACTTGATCTTATTTAAGTGTGTGTAGTGACATTTAGTTCTTTAATGACTTCACTCTACCCATTGAGGGGGAATCCTACTACATTCAAGACACACATCGATATACATACCCACTAGGGGCATCTTCTACATGACTACACCATATAGGTTATGTCATTCCTACACTACACACTCTAAGTTATCATATTATTGTACATTCCTTACTAGCTTATATATATTAATATATTGACATTTCAATAGTATCTATCACTTGTGTATTTCCTAGCATATACCTAGTTTTGTATTATCATGTCTTGCATACTCTTACTCTTGCTTTGATTATTTAGATGTGATTATATCTTTCTAGTTATTACATGCTTTCTCTTCTTTCTTAGCAAAGATTATGGGATTGCATTTACAATTCTTTATTGTCTCTTGTGTGTGCCTTGGGACATTTTATAATGTCCTTTTCTTCTATTTGTGCATGTGTAACTTTGGACATTTTTCAATGTCCCTTGCGTGTACTTCTCTATGTGCATGTGGCCCTTATATAAATATATCTTGTTTCTATGGTATGTGCATGTGGCATTTGAACATGCCTTATATGATTGTTTTCTATTATGAGTGATATGTGCCATGTCCCTTGTTTTCTTGCCCCTTGGCTACCCTTGTATGCTTTTTGCTTTGTATTATTGTTGTTTGATTGTTTTCCATTGTTTGAAAATGCCATGATACATATCATGCATTTATCTTGATTTCTTGGATGCCATAATGGACATCATGCTCCATCCCTCCTTAAAAACTAAAAACTAATACTTTCAATCTTAGTTCATCACATTACACATGATTTTACATTATTATATCTATCTAGGCATAACCTTGTTGATCTAACAATCTCTCAATACAAATATTCCTTTATATTGAGATATCTTATTAATTATCATTGCTATATCATGTATATTTATAGCTTAACACACTTGCAAGGCTTCTTTTAAGGGCAGTCATGGTTGGGTACTTATTTTCCTACCCTCAAAAGAGGGGGAAATAAATAAGGGTTTTGTCACAGAGATCAAAGCTCTTAGTGGCCAAAATAATAGTTTTTAGAACACTTAGAATAGAATCCAAACATCAAACTAGATAGAATAGACTAGGTAGACGTCATATAATATAGAATAGTCATCAAATTTGGCCTTAGAAAATAGTGCCAAAGTTGGACTACAGTGTTGGATAATAGAGTGTCTTATTTTTGACACTCTTGTATAGGTAGTAAAAAAATTAGTGTTTCTATAAATATACATAAAGGTGAGTTTAGTCACATGTTTTTTAGTACAACACAGTCTAGATTAGGTAGTTGATATAACTTTTAGATCAAAATCCATGTTTCAGACACTAGTGATTGGGGGAAATGTGCACATCACATTGATCCTCCCCTTTTTTTTAGTTCAATTTATCTTCTAAGCATTTCACAGTAGTTGTGTGCGTTACTCCATCTATAATTGGTTGGCATCCTTTTTCAAATTTGGCTTTCATACAAGCTTAGCTACCTAAATACCTAAGTTCCTAAGTTGGCTCTAACATAAGCTTATTTACACTAGTTTTAGAGTGGTTTTCATACAAGCCTAATCTTCATCTTGCCAAATGGCCAAGAGTGGCATGGTTTTCAACATACATTCAACTATCCACACCAACATTTTTAGATCATAATACATTCATGGGATGCAAAAGCCATCTCAGTGACATCTATTTCATATAGGTATTACTTCATAGCTTCACTTCATGGGGCAATGATGGAGCCAAAGGTTTAGCTAGCCTTTGTATTATTGAGCCACCTATTCAGAGGGATTGAACACATAGTCCAAACATTGATCAACACACACATGATTCATTAGCTTCACTCAATAGGTGAAAATGGAGCCAAAGGGCCTACCTTTTCATTCTTGATCCACTTTTAGGAAATTGATCACTCATCTTCATTCATGATATAACTTTTTGGTACAACATGCACCTAACACAATCCATCATCACAATAGGTTTTATATTAGTTCACGTACTCAGTGAGGTGTATTCATTATTTTATCTTCCTCTTTTTCTTACCCTACTTTTATACATTCTTATTTTAGATATAATGTATTTAGTAAGAACTAATTTACTCTATGTTTTTCATTACAGATTCACACTTCACATCGTGCTCTCTCTATGCACATCTAACATCACATAGCTTCATAAGCTTCACCTTCATAGATAAGTTCAAGTTTTTTTTTCTTTTTTCCTAGTATTTCACTTTATTAAGTCACTATAATAAAGTGGGGGGGGGGGGGGGGGAAATTTAGTCATAAAATATGAAATTTTGTTACTTGAGTATGGTTAATGACACCTAATCCATAGGTCTTCCTACTTGCTTGCACAACCCTTTTAGGCTCTTTTTTCACTAATTCCTAGTCATGTATAGCCTTATATACTTAAACCTTATAGACCTAGGTATCTCACTCAAGCCTAAATCCATCCCCCTAGGTATCATTCCCCTTGGACAAAAGTGCCAAATTTTAACTACAATGTTGAAACCCAAGGTGTCCTATTTCTGGCACTATTGTCAAAGTGTGCTTTTGGTCCTAACAATCATATTTTCCTAAATCCTTATCTTAATTTAGGTCAGCCTAAGATGAATTAATTTAACCCATTAACATTAAATCCCCTATAAAATTACATTCAAAGTCCATTTATAATGGTTGGAGCTTATTTTCAAGAGAGAAGCAAGAATATAAGACTACTCAAGAACTTATCCCTATTCTCTACATACAACCATCTAACAATATTTCAAGCTTATTAAAACCCTCATACTAGTCCCTAGTCATTCCAAGTATACCTAGTTTCACATTTGCTTGTATTTTCATCACACTATTACACCAAGCACTTCAATGGGAAAACTACATATAGCTTGATCCCTCCTTAGAGTATTGGTATGTAGGTAACATGCCCACACACAGGGTGTGAAGTGTGTCTAGAATATCCTTTACACACTAACCCCTTTTCCTTATTTGTATAAGTTCTATTCAATTACATAAAAGAGATAAGCACACAAAAAATCAGCTCTATAGGGAGATTTGTTAACAATGAATCCCTAAAATTTAGTACATAGGCTCACACTGAGTAAGCAAAAAAAACCCATAAAGCTCAAATATTGAGGACAATAGAGCCAAGATAGGAATATAGGGATATAACCCAAGGTGTCCCACTTTTATCACTCTTATCCAATCAACAAATAAATTTTAGGAACCTGTTTGTGATAGTGTCTCAGTCTTGCATGTAAATTTCTAGACCCTGTCTCAGTCGAAATAGTCTAGAATAAGATAAGTTTTATTTTGTCTCTCTCACTACTATTTTTATAAATATTAAAATTATAGTTAAATCATATAGATCAGTAGTTTAATTATGCATATTATTTATTTATTTTATCATACTCTAGACCCTTTATTATTTAGGAATTAATCATCTAATTTCCCAAAAATAATAAAAATAATGTCTTTGGATGTTTCACAACTACCATTGTCCAGAAAAATTGAAGGAGAATATGCATTCAAAAAATACATTAAAAATAAGGCTTCAATCTTGGAACATATTATTTTTTGGTTACACAAGGAGAAAGAAGAATCATAAAATCAAATTGCTAAAGCTAGGCAACTCATCAATGCCACTTGTCCTACTCTAGTTGCATAATTCCTTGGTGATTAAGTAATGTTTGAGGATAAATAAATCACCTCATTGTTGACTTAAGTAATAAAGGATTAGGTGAGCACACATAAATTACACACCCAAGGATAGTCTATCTGAGCTAAAAAGTAAGGCATTTGTAAACTAATAGAAGAATATGTACAAGTCCTAGATATTGTTATGCATTAGGCTAAGTAGATTGCACAAGGAATGCTTGATTGGAAGTAGCACCTTGACAAATCCTTAGCTTATATTAAACCAAATTTTTTGATGGTGGATAAAGATAAAGCTTTAATTAATGATCTAATGGATACTAAAGAAACACTGAACAAAGCATTTCAATAGTTTTTAGATGTCATGGATACCATGATGAAGAAGTTCCTGGTATGACAAAATGAAAAAATGTGCAACACATTTATGGCTATTCAAGCCCAAAGGACTGTAAACAGGTTGGATGATATTATGTCATATATCTAACTTAATTTTTAAAATTCCAAATACTTCCTTATAATTTTAGAAGAACAAGATGTGCATAATTTCATGGTCATTTTAATTCCACTACATGTTTTTCTTACCATGGTGTAGGAAGTACATGATAATTGGAAAATGCTCAAGCATGAACTCTTGTAGGTTAAACCAACTATTTTTCATACCATAGATGAACCTAAGTTCATTCCACCATATGACCTCCAAGAAATTTTGTAGAAGAGAAATCTAGATACAAAGTTGTAGTCTGGGTATCCACAACCTACATAGCTACTTGGCCAAACTTTGGCACCACCTAAAAAATAGGTAAATACATAGTTCTAGTTTTTTAGTTTAATAAAAAAATTATGCTTTGTAACATAATAATAATCATTTAAAGTGGGGCCAGGTTGGTTGAATACCCCTAACCTAGATGGCCACCTAGTTAAGCTAGTCTATGGAAAACTGCAAAGGGTGATAGGCAAATATATTACTTAGTTAAAAACTCAAAATGGTGGCTAAGTAGTGTGACAGTGGTTTAAACTGGTAAACAACACCTAGATTAATTACTATCACTTTTTTGAAAGTCTAATCTTTTCCAACTTTATCCAATATTAGAGTTTAGATTTTATCTTAGGATGAAATGATTTAAGTCCAAGAAAGTGTTGGATGTGGAGTAGGGCCTCATAAAATCATAATTCTATAATTGATGGATACATGTGTGCAAGGTATCATTTTATCATCTATATGATATTTTAGATGTATTTGGCCTTGTTATCCAAGTGATAGATATAAGAATACCATGACTATTTTCTTTTTGTATGCCAAAAATCTATAATGTGAAGAGATAGAGCCATATATATATATATATATATATATATATATATATATATATACATATATATATATATATATATACATATATATATATATATATACATATATATATACATATATATATATATACATATATATATATATATATGTATATATATATATACATATATATATATATGTATGTATATATATACATATATATATATATATGTATGTATATATATATATATGTATGTATGTATATATATATGTGTGTATGTGTGTGTGTATATATATATATATATATATATATATATATATATGTATGTATGTATATATATATATATAGTGATTTTACGTAATGTAATATTGTTTTGATGTGTGATAGAGATTAATAGACTAGCTCTGTTATGGTTTTCCTAATATTCTTTTATGTATGCCTAGTGTGCAGTGTTTACTCTATTTTTTTAGCTTGTTATATCTTTTATTATGTTGTTTATATTCTAAAATTCTTAATGCCATCTTAGTTTATCTTTATATTTGTTGTTGTGTATAAAATTAAAGATTCTATAAATTCATTCATTCTATTATGATTCCTTTCAGCTTCCTACTACATAATCTATCCCTATAATTTACATGTTTTAGATAATTTCCAAAAAAATATACTAACATTCCTTCAACATGCACATGATTGGAATTTTATTTTAAGGTATCTCCAAGGAGATACCTTGAAGGGATTTATAGTACCTTTGAGTGTGCCTTAATGCATGTTTAAAAGGTATAAAATATCTCATAGGAGATACTTTCAAAAATACATTAGGGTGACCTTGAAGGTACTATAAGGTCCTTCAAGGTATCTTCTAAGATATATCTTGAAATATTTTGAAGTACCTTCAATTGTTATCTTAGTATATACCTTGAAAATGCACATGATTGGAATTATCTTTTAAGATATCTCTTACGAGATATCTTGGATGGATTTATAATACCTTAAATGGTACCTTTATGCATGTTTGAAAGGTATCTCTTAAGATATATCTTTAAGGAAGCCATGAAGGTACTAGAATTCCATTCAAGGTATATTCTAGGAGATACCTTGAAGGGTCTTGTAGTACCTTCAAGGTTTCTCTTAGTAGATAGAGATATCTTAGAGGGATTTGTAATAACTTAAAGGATAAATTTATGCATGTTTGAAAGGTGTCTCTTAGAAGATAAGTTAAAGGTAGATAGAGATACCTTAGAGGGAATTATATTAACTTCAAGGATACCTTTATGCATGTTTGAAAGGTATCTCTGAGGAGATACCTTCAAGGTATCCTTGAAGGTACTATAATTCCCTTCAAATTATCTTATAGGAGATACCTTGAAGGGTCCTGTAGTACATTTAAGGGTTATCATCATAGATAGAAATATATTAGAGGGCCTTATAATACCTGCAAGTATACCTTTATGCATGCTTGAAAGGCATCTCTTAGGATATACCTTCAAGGTAGACTTGAAGGTACTTCAATTCCTTTCAAGGTACCTTTTATGAGATACCTTGAAGGTTCTTATATTATCTTCAAGGGTTCTCCCAGTAGATACTATTATACCCAACATCCCGCTTTTCTTGTTCAAGAAATGGGGACTCACTTTTAAATTTTGGCCTTGTTTATTGAACCTTCCTTACATTTGTATGAGTAAATTTCTAATCATATTGCTCCTTAGCCTTTATAGTTAGAATAATAAAGCATGGTATTATACATTTTATTGACTAACTTTATTAATGCATGTGATTGGAGTTTTATTTTTAGGTATCTCCTAATATATACCTCGAAGGGACTTGGAATACCTTCCATGTTGATTGCAAAGGTCCTTTCAAGGGATTTGATATAACCATAACACTTTTTTATTTGGTAAGAACCTTGATGCTAGCTCAGATTTATGAGATACCTTTAAGGTATCCTTGAAGGTACTATAATTCCCTTCAAGGTATATTTTAGAAGATACCTTAAAGGCTCTTGTATTACCTTCAAGGGTTCTCCTAGTAGATAGAGATACCTTGGAGGGCCTTGTAATACCTTCAAGGATACCTTTATGCATGTTTAAAAGGTATCTCTTAAGAGATACCTTCAAGGTATCCTTGAAGGTAATATAATGCCCTTCAAGGTATCTTCTAGGATATACCTTGAAGGTTCTTGTAGTACCTTTAAGGGTTCTCCTAGTAGATAGCTTGAACATGTACATGATTAGAAGTTTCGTTCAAAGTATCTCCTAGGATATTACCTTTAATGGCCTTGCAATAATTTCAAAGGGTCTCCTCATAGATACCTTAAGCATGTGCAAAATTGAAATTTTATTTATATGTACTTCCTAAGAGATACCTTAAACATAAACATGATTGGAATTTTTATTTTGAGGTTCCTCTTAAGAGATACATGGAACATACACATGATTATAATTTTATTTTGAGGTATCTCCTAGGAAATAACTTGAACATATATATTATTCGAATTTTATTTCAAGTTATCTCCTAGGAGATACCTCAAAAGGCCTTGGAATACCTTCCATGTTGATTGAAAAATTAATTTCAAGGGATTTCATATAACTATGGAACTTTTTTATTTGTAAAAAACCCTAATGCAAATTATTGGAATTTTATTTATGACAAAATTGTCCAAGATCCAATTGATAGAATCGAACACATGAACTACAAATGCAAAACAAATAGAAGCAAAACTTTGTTATTGAGACTAAAATGAAAATAGATTAGAATTAAAATAATATTGAATCCATAACTCATTAAAAAATAGCTTAGATGAGAGGTGTATTTATAGGTACAATGGAGGTATAAAGCCAAAACATTTGGCAATATGAACACGAGACTTTTGCCAAATGGTTTGTGTGCTCCATACGTCAATATTGGTGGGTAAGGGTATCTTTACCCACCAATTTGACTACAATATTTATATGTGAATATTCACCTTAATTACCTCATTTATGACACCTAAGCAACCTCAAAATAACACTTAAGCAAGCTAAATATAACTTTAGGAATAATCCATAGTAATAAATACAAGTAAAATAATATCCTACACTAACACCCCCTTTAAGTGTAGCTAAGGTGGGAAAACAAAATTGGGTCCTAGTAGCATAGCTTGATGAGGTACCCAAGTACAATGCAACTCTCACAAAGTAGAGGAAAAGGAAAAAACTCATAGGAAAAAAATTCCCCCCAAAAGAGAGAAAAGAAGAAGAAGACTAGAAGGACCCCCTTGAATATGATGTTGATACATATCATACCCCAAGAAGAGCATGCAAGTGAATATACTTACTCTCATGAAGGGTTTGGTGAAGATATCAGCTATTTACTCTATAGTCTAGCAAAATTTAAGATCAATGACCTGTCCATGAATGAGCTCTCAAATGAAGTGCATATGAATCTTGATGTGCTTGGTCCATTGATGTTGGACAAAATTCTTGAAAATCTGAATGGTGCTTTGGTTATCACAAAAGATGATTGTGGGTCACTTGAAATGTATACCAAACTTAGTAAGAATCCCCTGAAGCTAAATATCTTTAGTAGCAACATTGATATCCCCTCTATATTCAACCTTAGTAGATGATAAAGCAATACCATTATGCTTCTTACTAGACCAACTAATTAGTCCTGAACCAAGTGAGAAACTATATCTTGAATTGGACTTGTGATGTTGAATATCACTAGCCCAATCTGAATCTCTGTATCCAATCAAGTCAATATCAATGACTACTCCATAGTGAATCCCAAAACTATGAGTACCCTGAATGAAGTTGAGAATCCATGTGGCTACTTTCTAATGAAACTCATGTGGTGTCTACATAAACCTAGAGATCATGCCCACTTAATATGAAATATTAGGTCTGGTGTGAGTCAAATAGATGAGGTTGCCAACTAGTTGTCGATACAAGGTAGCATCAACCAATAGAGAAGAACACTCAACCTCAAATTTGACTCTAAAAAGAAAGGGAGTTGGAGCTAGCTTACAAGTACCCATGTGAAACCATGTGAGATAATCAAGAGCATACTTGGATTATGCAATGGTAATACCTGAGTTAGATTTTGAAATCTCAATACCAAATAAGTAATGCAATAAACCCAAGTCAGTCATAGACAATCTATCATGCAGAGTGGTTTTCACTATTGTAATAAAGGATGAATTACTCCCTGTGATCAACAGGTCATCCACATATAGAACTAGAATCAAGAGTGAATTATCTTACCAAAATATGTAGACATTTAGATCATAATCCAACTGTAAGAAGAAATGAATCCATCTTGGCATACCAAGCTCGAGGGGCCTGTTTGAGGCCATAGATAGATTTCCAAAGTTTACACACTAAGGAATAATATTCCACAAAACCTTTTGGTTGTTCCATATATATCTCCTCCTCAAGGTCATCATGAAGAAAGTCACTCTTCACATCCATCTGATGAACATCCCAATGATAAGATATGGCAATGGAAAGAGTGAGTCAAATAGAGTTCATTTTACTGACTGGAGAAAATGTTTCAGTATAGTTTATGCTAAGAACTTGTGAAAATTTTTTTGCTACTAATCATGCTTTGAACTTATCCACCAACCCATCTACTACAAATTTTGTTCGATAGATCCACCTATATCGAATAAGTTTCCTTACCTTAGGAAGTGGCACTATATACCAAGTGTGGTTCCTAATTAAGGAACTATACTCTTCATGCATAGCTGTATCCTGCTCATGAATGATAGATGCCTCATGAAATTATTGTGGATCAGAATCAAAAGTAATAAAAACATGTGGAACACCTTAAAATTTTGAACAAGTTCATCTAACATCTGATGGATTCCTATCCCAATTACCTGCACTCTATAGAGTTTGTCTAGCCCAAAGAGGACCTAAAATTAGAGAAGCAGGGGGAGATTCTTCAACTTCAAAAATGTGACTGTGAATGGAATGAGTTGAATCTCTATAACTATCCTCATCATTTGAACTAGAAGAAGAATCTTGATCAATAAGTATCTAATCTGAATCAACTAAACTATCATCATATCCCAAAGATTCCAAAGAGGAGGGAAAAGTGTCATGTGTGGAGTCTGATGGACCCTCTTAAAAGTGCACACTCCTCTCAATGAAAAACTCATGTGTGGTAGGATGAAGAAGCCTATATCCCTTAACACCTTATACATACCCAACAAATATGCAAGTCCTACTCTGACATTCCATGGCCTTATGTTTTATTTTTAGGAATGTAGGCCATAGCTGGAGATCCAAATACCCTAAAGTGCTTAACTTTAGATTTTTGATTTTTCTAAGCTTAAAAAGGAGTTATCCCTTTCAATGCTTTATGAGGAACATGATTTTGGATATAACAAGCATAATTAATGGCTTCTACTCAATATTATGGTGTAAGTGATTTGGAGTGTATCATACTATTTTCCATTTATTTCCAAGATCTATTCTTATGTTCTACAACACCATTCTATTGAGGACTATATGGAACTATTTATTGTAGATCAATCCCTTCTGAAGTATAGAACTAATCAAAGCGATGATTAACATACTCACCACCATTATTAGTACACAAAAGTCTAATGGTTTCCTTGATTGTTTCTAAACAAGAGCCTTGAAATCCTTAAAATGGTCAAAGACCTTAGACTTTTGTTGAATAAAATACACCCAAGTATACATAGAGAAGTCATCTATGAAGGTAAGCTTTTACCTAGCCTTGTTGAATGAAGGCTTTGGAAATGGTCCAGAAACATCACAATGAATTAGCTCCAAAATTTTAGTGGCTCTCTATGATTTGCCTTTGTCATATTTCTCTTCAAGATATTTACCAAGCATGCAACCTTCACAAACACCATCAAAAAATGAACATGAGGAAACCCTATTACCATATCTTGTTGATTGAGTTGTTATAAGTAGAAATAGTTTAGATGGCCAAAGCTCATTTAATAGTTTACTCACTCCATCAGAATGAGTGAGTAATGTATTATAAGGGTAATCAAGAGCAAAATTTGAGAAGATTACAACCTTGATTAGTGATTTTATTTTCTAATGGCCACTATAGTATTATTATGTAGCTCCTTAATAACGATAGAATCTAGAGTAAACTCAAATTTCTTGCTTGATCCAATGTGGGTGATTTGATAAACAAATAGGAGATTAGTTCATAGTTATGGAACACATAAGACATTTTCAAATGTTCCATCATTAAATGTTAGGGTGTGGGGAGCACACAAACAGGTTCGGGTCTACACAGACGCCGGCGTCGGTCAGGAGCGACCGACGTCGGTCAGTTGCAGTTACAGAGGCGCCGACGTTGGCAGTATGGTCGGCCGGCGACGGTCACAGGCGAACAGGTAGGAACCGACGTCGGTTACCTGTGTGTCCAGAAAGTGATTTCCGAGGACAGAAGCGAGTGTTTGCATGATGAGTTTGAGTTGTAGACTCAAGCTCGCGTCTCTATTGTTAGCAATATTATTTTTAGAGCCCTTGTTGAAGAGGCTTAACTGTTTGTTGTAAGAGCATGCTCAAGTTTCCTATTTCTATATGTAGGAAAGATCTTCTTAGCTATTGTTTGTGTATGAGAGTTGAACTATAAAAGTAGAACATTGTGAATGTTTGAAGGACAGTATTGAGTTGCATCAATCCAGGTTGTTGGATTTGAGTGTACTTGAGAGAGAGCTCTTGAGGAATAGAGATCTAGTGAGAGATCTTGTGTGCATCTGAGAGAGGTGTGGAAGAATGAAGTTCTTCATTTGTATTCATATTGTAAAGAGTTTTAATACAAGTTTTCAGGGTGTTTTCTTGTATATCTTGTTCTGTGCTATTAATCATTTTAGTTACTTATCTATCTGATTCATTTCCACATTCATTGCTTTCACAAGTGTAATCCATTGTTGGTTGATCCCCAACAAGTGGTATCAGAGCTCAGGTTCACTAACAGGTGGTTCAGATCTGTGTAGTGTGTTTGGATTACAGGTTGCTCACAGGGGTTTCTGCAGGGATTTCTGTTTGAGTGGGAGAAGCAATGGCAGAAGAAAGTAAGTTGAGAATGCAAAAGTTTAATGGCAAGAACTATCAACACTGGAGAATGCAGATAGAGGACTATCTGTATCAGAAGGATCTTTGCTTACCGTTAGGTGGGATAGCAAAGAAGCCCAAGGACATGGAGGATGAAGAATGGGAAGTTCTTGACAGAAAGGCTCTTGTGTCTATAAGACTGAGTCTGGCCTCCACTGTGATATCTAATTTGTCACAGGCAAAAACTACGGTAGAGTTAATGACTATGTTAGCAAATTTGTATGAAAAACCCTCAGCTTCAAATAAGGTATATTTAATGAAGCAGTTATTTAATTTGCATATGCAAGAAGGTGGATCTGTTTCTAATCACCTGAATGATTTCCATGGTATTGTTAATCAGTTAAGTTCTGTCAATATTGTATTTGAAGATGAAATAAAGGCTCTTTTAATATTATGTTCTTTGCCTGAAAGCTGGCATGGCTTGGTAATGGCAGTTTCTAATACTGCTTCTGCTTCGAATATTTTAAAAGTAGAGGATGTGGTTAGTGTTATTTTGAATGAGGAAATTCGTAGGAAAAGCACAGAAGAGACATCTGGGAATGCTTTAAATCTCGAGAGCAGGGGAAGGCAAAAAGAAAAGAGCAAGAGGAGATCAAGATCTAAGTCTAAGGGAAAAGGCAGATCTAAATCCAGGAATGGCAGAAGGCCACAATGCTGGAACTGTGGAAAGTTGGGGCACATAAGCAGAGATTGCTGGTCAAAGCCTAAGGAGGACAATCAGCACGAAGGAAAGGAAGAGACAAAGGTTGCAGGTATTGCACAGGATGCTCTTATTTTCTCTTTGCATAATAATATAGAATCTTGGGTATTAGATTCTGGTGCATCTTTCCATGCTACCCCTAACAGAGAATATTTCAGTGACTATGTCCATGGAGACTTTGGAATAGTGTACTTAGGGGATGATGAGCCTTGTAAGATTATTGGCAAAGGTAAAGTGCAGCTAAAGATGCAGAATGGCAACACATGGGTGTTGAGAGATGTGATGCATGTTCCTAGTTTGAAGAGAAATTTGATTTCTGCAGGTAAGCTAGGTGATGAGGGTTGTACAGTAACTCTCATAGCAGATTCTTGGAAGGTGACCAAGGGTGCACTTGTTATGGCCAGAGGTAAGAGAGAAGGTACTCTCTATTTGTGTAATTGTGTTACTAACAAATCTCCTTCAGTTTTATCTACTTCAGATGTGGATGCTAAATTGTGGCACTCAAGGCTTGGCCACATGAGTGAGAAGGGGATGTCAATTCTTAAGTCTAAAGGTATGCTTTCAGATTTGAAAAGTATGGATCTAGAATTTTGTGAGCATTGTGTATTTGGAAAATAGAAAAGGGTTAGTTTTCTCAAGACTGGGTCTACTAAGAAAAGGTAGAAGTTGCAGCTTGTTCACACAGACGTGTGGGGACCGGCTCAGGTAGCCTCTATTGGCAGATCACGGTACTATGTTACATTCATAGATGACGCCACAAGAAAGGTATGGATCTACTGTATTAAAAACAAATCTGATGTTTTTGAGACTTTTAAGATTTGGAAAGCCATGGTTGAGAATGAAACAGGCAGAAGATTAAAGTGCTTGAGATCTGATAATGGCGGTGAGTTCTGCAGTCTTAAGTTTAACTGGTATTGTTACACTCATGGAATCCGAAGGTAAAGGATGGTTCCAAGGACACCTCAGCAGAATGGTATTGCTGAAAGGATGAACAGAACTATCATGGAGCGTGCAAGATGTATGAGATTGCATGCAGGGTTGCCCTTAGAGTTTTTGACAGAAGCAGTTGACACCACAGTGTACCTGATCAACAGAGGACCCTCTACAGCTCTAGATGGTGGAATTCCAGAAGAGGCATGGACAGGTAAAAAGGTAGATCTCTCATATCTCAAAGTTTTTGGTTGTGAAGCCTTTTTGCACATAGATAAGGAAAATAGAAAGAAGCTTGATCCTAAGTCTATGAGGTGCACGTTTATAGGCTATGGCTCAGATGATTTTGGTTTCAAATTTTGGAATCTAGGAACTAACAAGGTAATTAGGAGCCGTGATGTTGTTTTCAATGAAAGAGTGATGTACAATGATCAGATAAGGAAGCTAGATCAATCTGGGCAGAGCAATGGTGAATTGGACGAAGTTATGGTCCAAAATGAGCTCACGGGAAAAAGAAATAATCACTTACAGGAAAACACAGAGACCGACGTCGGCAGGTTAGGAACCGGCGTCGGCAGTACAGAAACCAATGTCGGTCATACAGAGACCGACGTCGGTAGACCAGGCACCGGCGTCGGCCAGGAAGAACCGGCGTCGGCCAGTAACAGGTCTACAGGTGGCCGAGGTCGGTCACTATCAGAAAATTTGGGTGGACAGATTGTTGAAAATGAGTCCAAGACACCCATCAGGAGGTCTGAAAGGGTAAGTAAGCCTCCAATTAGATATTCTCCTTCCTTATATTATTTATTGCTAACCGATGGTGGAGAACCAAAAAGTTTTGAAGAAGCATTACAGGTGGAGTCCAGGAGTAAGTGGGAGCGTGGCATGGTTGAGGAGATGGAGTCCTTAAGAGAGAACCAAACATGGGATTTGGTTGAGTTGCCAGCTGGTAAGAGAACACTGAAGAATAGATGGACCTACAGGTTGAAGGAAGGTGAGGATGGACAGATGAGATATAAGGCCAGATTGGTTGTAAAAGGATTTGCACAAAAGCCAGGTATCGACTTTGGTGAGATTTTTTCTCCTGTTGTTAAGATGACTTCTATAAGGGTTGTATTGTCTTTGGTTGCTTTTGAGGATTTGCATCTTGAGCAGCTAGATGTTAAGACAGCATTTCTTCATGGAGATTTGGATGAGGAAATTTACATGGAACAGCCAGAAGGTTTTGAGGTCAAGGGTAAGGAGAAATTAGTGTGCAGGTTAAAGAAAAGCTTGTATGGCCTCAAGCAAGCTCCTAGGCAATGGTACTTAAAATTTGACAGGTTTATGACTGAGCATGGCTACAGTAGATGTCAATCAGACCATTGTGTGTATTTCAAGAGATTTGATAACGGTAGATATATTATTCTATTGTTGTATGTAGATGACATGCTGGTTGCAGGGTCTCACATGCAGGATATCTCAGAGCTTAAGGTAAAATTAGCTCAAATGTTTGCTATGAAGGATTTGGGAGCAGCAAAGAAAATCCTTGGCATGAGCATTAAGAGAGACAGAGAAAATCACAGGTTGATATTGTCTCAAGAAGATTATGTGGACAAGGTGTTGAAACGGTTCAATATGCAGGATGCTAAACCGGTAAGCACACCTTTGGCTGGACATTTCAAGTTGAGTAAAGAACAATGTCCTAATTCACATGATGAGGTAGAGTACATGAGTAAGGTTCCATATTCTTCTGCAGTAGGAAGTTTGATGTATGCAATGGTGTGTACTAGACCGGATATTGCCCAAGCAGTGGGAGTAGTAAGTAAGTATATGGCTAATCCAAGAAAGGAACATTGGAAAGCAGTTCAATGGATCCTTAGATATCTGAGAGGAACCAGCAGTAGACACTTGTGCTATGGAGGTTCAGATACTTCTCTACATGGTTATGTAGATTCAGATATGGTAGGAGACTTGGATGGCAGGAGGAGCACTACAGGTTATGTTTTTACTATAGGTGGAATGGCAGTTAGTTGGATATCTAAGTTGCAAAAGGTTATAGCCTTGTCAACTACAGAAGCAGAGTACATTGCAGCTACAGAAGCTAGCAAGGAGATGATATGGATGACATGGTTCATGGAAGAGCTTGGAAGGGAGCATGGGAGTTGCAGATTGTATAGTGACAGTCAGAGTGCAATCCATTTGGCTAAGAACTCAGCTTTTCACTCAAGAACCAAGCACATACAGCTAAGGTACCACTTCATACGGCAGGTATTGGAAGATGGTGAGTTGAAGCTGGAGAAGATCCATACAGACAAGAATCCTGCTGATATGCTAACTAAGCCGGTTACTAAGGAGAAGTTGAATCTTCATTCAACTTCTATTGGTCTTTATGATTGAGTTGAAGATGGAGGAGCAAGAAGATGTTGCTGTATAGGTACTAGTGCAGCTGGTTTATCTCCAAGTGGGAGATTGTTAGGGTGTGGAGCTAAAAGCTTCACCAAGGAGCACACAAACAAGTTTGGGTCTACACAGACGCCGGCGTCGGTCAGGAGCGACCAACGTTGGTCAGTTGCAGTTACAGAGGTGACGACGTCAGCAGTATGGTCAGCCGGCGACGGTCACAGGCGAACAGGTAGGAACCGACGTCGGTTACCTGTGTGTCCAGAAAGCGATTTTCGAGGACAGAAGCGAGTGTTTGCATGATGAGTTTGAGTTGTAGACTCAAGCTTGCGTCTCTATTGTTAGCAATATTATTTTTAGAGCCCTTGTTGAAGAGGCTTAACTGTTTGTTGTAAGAGCATGCTCAAGTTTCCTATTTCTATATGTAGGAAAGATCTTCTTAGCTATTGTGTGTGTATGAGAGTTGAACTGTAAAAGTAGAACATTGTGAATGTTTGAAGGATAGTATTGAGTTGCATCAATCCAGGTTGTTGGATTTGAGTGTACTTGAGAGAGAGCTCTTGAGGAATAGAGATCTAGTGAGAGATCTTGTGTGCATCTGAGAGAGGTGTGGAAGAACGAAGTTCTTCATTTGTATTCCTATTGTAAAAAGTTTTAATACAAGTTTTCAGGGTGTTTTCTTGTATATCTTATTCTGTGCTATTAATCATTTCAGTTACTTATCTATCTGATTCATTTCTGCATTCATTGCTTTCACAAGTGTAATCCATTGTTGGTTGATCCCCAACATTAAATTCAATAGATCCTTTCCCACAAACTTTAATAGAAGTATCACCAACTATTATAATAGATGGCATAGAACATGGCTCTAAGGATGAGAACAAGTCTCGTGAAGAAGCCATGTGATGTGAGGCACCAAAATCAATCACCCATGTGGATGGATGAGATGATACTACAATAAGGGCCTTGCCCTTACCTTTTCCCTTACTACTTTCTTTTGTCTTAGAATATTCCTATGCTAATGAGGTTGATTTGATTGTATCAGGGACATTGATGTTGTTTATCTCAAGCATCTTTGTTAAACGATCAATCTATTTTTCTATACATTTTATTTCATCATGCCCTATTCTCTTACATTAGGCACATGTGATCCTCTCTTTCTTGTATTTTCCACCTAAAGAGGAGGACTCATGTGATATTTTTGGCTTAGTATCTAATTTTTTACCTTTTAATTGTTCTTGGTCCTTGTTTTGTTTCTTCTCCTTATTTATTGAAGTCTTCGATTTGTCATGACTCAATAAAGCATGTGATTTGGAGGACTTCAATGTACCCAATTGGATGAGTTTATCTTTATCCCTAGTTAATTATTGGCAAAATCATCTAAGGATGACATACTCCATATAGGTCCTAGAGCATGTTTCAAAGCATAAAAGGTAGAGACAAAAACTGAGTAGTTAGGACCTAACTTGGAAAGAATAGGGAGGATAAATTATTCATCCTTTTTCTCTATACCACATAATTTTAATTACAACCTAAGTGATTTAATCTTGGTGAAAAAGTCTTCTATAGTGTCAAAATTTCCTAGACTCAAACTAATGAGCTCATTCTCTAGCTCATGACCCTTTATTACATCTTGCTTCCCAAAGAGTTGTTCCAAAGTGTTCCAAATATCATGTGGTGATTTAGCAAATTCAATGTAAAAGTGTAAGTCAAGATAAATAAAAAAAACATAAAAGACCATATGATTCATCACACTTAATTTTATCAGCACCAAGTTTTGGTTTAGTTTCCATATTCATGGTTATCCTGTGTAAACCTTTGCTTCTTAGAAAAAATTGCACTTTAGATTTCCAGTCATGATAATTCAATAGAGTGAGAAGTGGAACCAAATTGTGATCCATGATGCAATGCAAGCAGAAATGGAATGAGCAATAGAGAAGGAAAGGTACTCAACAACCCCCTTTGAAACTATCATAGAGAACCCCCCCCCCTCCCCCCCCAATTACAAAGGTTTGGCACTTTATGTTTAGTGAGTATAAAATCAACACTTTATTACGCATACAATTAGTTATTTATGTTTTAGTGCATATACAATCAACACTTTAGTGCATATACAATGGGCACCAAATTTTTTGCGCAATAAAGCCCATCAAATCTTAATATATTATACAGGGCCAAAGACAATCGTAAAAATGAGTATAGAGTTGATTCTTGAGGCTTCAACTCATGTACCAAGGAAAGATGATGAATACACTATAAATAAGATACTACACAATATATTTGCACTCAAATATAATGAATTGTAGGTACAAATCCATAAAATAAACCACAAAGATATAGTCTATGTTGTTAAATTGCATGATTTGGTGTAGTATTCACCAGTGCATAATACACATAACAACAAGATGACTATCCAAGGTTGTTGAATACAAAGTATAGTGTAATATTTACTATCATGAAATACACATAAAAACAAAGTGGCTAGTGTAGAAATGAGTGAAATCTTTGCATTAAAGACACAAACAACAATGCATGCACATAAAAAATGGATGTCAGACTCAGCCAAGAATGCATCCACAAATGAGTAATATATGTAATGATTACATAAGTGATAGTGCAAGATCACAAAAAATGGACATCAAGCTCAACCAAAAAATGTTCATGAGGATAACAAGAGTGTTAAATTGTGAGTCAAGCAAAGGAGAATAAATTTTGTTTTACTTATGAGTGGGTTTGACCACTTGCCAAAACTGGACCTCACCCTTCATCTTCATGAAATAAAGTGTTGAAAAACAATGATAAATAAGTCCTTAAAATATGATTTCTCACAAAAATATTATTTTTATATAAAAACAAATTAAAAAACTCCTTAAATTTTCTATATCATCAAAAATATTATTTTTTTGTAATTTTCTAAATTGTATTACAGTCAGAAAAACTATGATAACTTTGTAATTATTAATAATATTACAAATTTCAAAATGAACTAGAAAGAGGAACCAAGGTGAATGGAACATAGAATTTTTTTTAGTGATTATCTACCATTATTTTGTAGTTGGAAAAATAATAGTCATTTTTAATCAAAAAATGGATTTGTAAAAACAATAACTTGTAAATCTTGGCTCCTTATCAAAAAATGATTTAGTTTGTTTTACAACCAGATTGAATCCTCCTTTAAGATCCACAAAGGTTATTTATATATAGAACATAATTGAAATACTTGAAAATAATGATAAAGATCACCAATTAGAGAAGAAAGGACTGTAGATGATACACCCATATCTACAGGTTTTTCCATTACAATCTCAGTTAGAATACAAAATAAAAAACTACTCAATATTTTAATAAACTAAAAATAAAATGGTGTTCATTACCTAAAAAAAGATCTAATACCATGAACTAATTATCCAAGACCCAACTGATAGAATCGAACACATGAACTACAAATGCAAAGCAAATAGAAGTAGAACTCTGTTGTTGAGACTGAAATCAAAATAGAGTAGAATTACAATAATATTTCAATCATAAATCATTAAAAAATATATTAGATGAGAGGTGTATTTATAGGTACAATGGAGGTATAGATCCAAGACATTTGACAATGTGAACATAAGACTTTTTCTAAGTGGTTTGTGTGCTCCATATGTCAATATTGATGGATAAGGGTATCTTTATCCACCAATTTGAATATAATTTTCCCATGTGCATGTGCATCTTAATTACCTCATTTATGACACTTAAGTGACCTCAAAATGACACCTAAGCAAGCTAAATACAAGTGTAAGAATAATCCATAATATTAAATACAAGGAAAATAATATCCTACACTAAAATTTTTGAGGTATCTCTTAGGAGATACCTTGAACATGCACAGGATTGGAATTTTCTTTCAAAGTATATCCTAAGAGATACCTCGAAGGGACTTGGAATAGCTTCCATGTGGATTGCAAAGTTCCTTGCAAAGGATTTGATATAACTATGGCACCTTTTTATTTGGAAAGAACCCTAATGCCATCTTTGATTGCCTATGATAATGATGTGTGGCACTCTTATAACCAACCAAAATTATAGGGGCCTACCCAAGAGTTCACCCCATGACATATTTAGGAATTCAACATGTGAACATAGATTGCTCAAGTAAATGAACCAAGGAATTCCCATTGCCTTCATTATACGGCCCAGCTTTGAAATATATTATGACTTGCCCCTACCATAGCTAGATTACAACTAGAGCATCATTGATAACTAATACAAGGCACACAAACCAAAAACAATTTTAGCTTCATGGTAACATACCCAACTAGAGTAGTCTTAGATTCAAATTGGTGATCACATCTCTACTATTTATGTTATTTCCAATAGTATTTATATAAAAAAATCAATCCCCAAGTCTTCCAAGACTTAAAATTAATTTTCTTACTTTCCCCTTATTTCCTGGTGACATAAGGAACACAATAAGTGCATCAACAAGCCTAATAAATCAGCATTTAATCAATCAATCAAGTGTCCTTGAGATACCTATAGTCTTGGTTTCAAGTTAAAATATGTTATAGTCAAGGGTTTGGTAGTCTTAAAACCTTTTCTAGTCTTGTGGAGGTTGTTTAGAACATCAAATGCATAAACTATTGAGATTAATAACCTCAATATAGAGCTCAAAAATGATACATGTGAGGTTCAAATAGGGCTAAAGAAACATAAATGTACATCTACATCTAGCTTCAAGAGCACTATTATGGTCAAGTGGGTGAACCATGCTTAATGGAGACTTCAAGGGTTTAGACTTTCAAGTAAGGTAATGAGATTGTTAAGAGATCATCATAAAAAGACCAACCCATGTGTACTTTATGTATTGTCAAAACTCCCATATCATCTTCAGGCCCTATCACAGTCTGAAAAAAATACATTACATTATGTACAGTGGTTTATATAGGAGTGGTTTGTTTTAATAATGAAAGAATGGAAAACATGTGAAGAAGATAATAATCTAATAGGAATGCATTATGTTGTGGACTTTGGAGGAGACCTCAAGGAGCCAAACTCAGTTGAATATTCAATTTCATGAAATCTTCACTTACAACTACTTAAGGGAATTATAAAATATGTTGATAGTTAAGACATTGAATCCATCACAAAACAAGTAAGCCATCACACGAAGTCACATCTAGAGCACCTAAGAACAACCCAAAAATTCCATGTGTCTAGATCTATGCCAAGTAAGAAACCTAGTTGCATTCAAGCCCCATAAGTGCCTAGTCAAATATGATGTAGTAGGCCACATGTCAAAAAATGTCAACCTTTAGCTTTAAATCTAGAATTAATCACAAATCAAAATAGAATCAGTACTAAAATTTTAATACAAAGGTGACAAGCTCATCATTAATGTGGCACAAACCAAAATTAACATCAATGTTGTATTAATAAAAGTAACCTTCAAAAGGCTACTTAACTTGGCTATAGTTCCACACAATTGTATTCAAATCCCTAAGTATTTTCCTTCTCTACTATCTATATTCTCAAAGTTGACCAAGTTCAAACTCTTATTTGCCATTGTTGGAACTATAAAGCTATATAAAAATACAAGATAAAGTTAATTACTACCCAGAATACTACAAAAATGACTCAAGTAGGACACCCCACCTATAGTAAGGGCATGACCTATGGAAATGATTATTTCCTATTTTAGTTTGGTAATTTAGTTATTGTTAAGGATATATATTTTATCCCTAATGCCATAGACATAAATTAAATACATTATATAAGTGTGTATTATAATATTGAAGAGGACAAGGACCTAGATGGTTATGAGACTATGCCCCATGTCATTCAACTTTCTTTTGATATCCTTGTAATCTAAGTTGTCAATCTTCATAAGGTCACAAAAAAACTAGAGGTCATGCCATGTGCAGACCTAGTATATGGCATCTTTAGGATGTTAAGATGTGAGGATGGACTACTTAAATCCATGAACCAGGGACTCACCATTGCCTTCATTATGGGGCCAAGTTTCAAAATATATTATGACCTACCTCTACCATAGATAGAGTAACTAAAAAAAATGGTATGAGGTACACACTCTAGATAAAGTCCTGGCCTCATGCATAGTAGACCCCAAAAGGATTGTTTATATGAATGATTAGGTAGACCTACCCATCTAGCAATTTGGAAAGGGGTAAGAATTAGCATAGCTTTAATAAATAGGGTCTTTGGCAATGTGCATATTAGATATGCAGGCATAAGGACAATCCTACTACTACAACTAATCTTGGAAGACTAATATGTTTCCTTACTTGGGGATATTATTAATGAAAACTTGATTATGGATATGGAGGACACATGTAGTAATAGATCTCTATTATATATAATGTGCTACATATTGGATGCCATTTGTACAATGACACAATTCGGGCCAAACACATGGACTCTTGAGGTAGTTGAAGTCATGCCTCAATTATATTATATAATGTATATTCATCATTTTAGGTACCATGTCAAAATAATTACAAGAGATTTTTATCCCCTAGTCTACTAGTCAATCATATAATGTCCTATGTAGAGGGTTCCATTAGAAGTTAGAAGGCACTGAGGAATATTGGTAGCTTCTAGCTCTACCCTAACTATATAGTCATCCGTGTGGAAGGGGTAATGGTAGTTCCCCTTAGACTACCAAGGTATGTGCCAATGAATTTTGTAGAAGAAGAGATAGCCTACCATATGCTCCATGGAATTGATGGCCTCTTCAAAAGGAAGAAGAACACACCTTCCCACAAGGGTCCCTATCAATTGGGGAGAGCCAAGGTGAAATAAAGGTAAGATGTGATATTGGCAACATGGCATAAGGATTCCTACCTATTACCAAAGGATGAAATAATAGCATGGGATTCAAATCAAGTCATCTCTAGGCACTTCATCAAATTCAAGAGGGATGTGGCTATGGAATACAAGCATCAGGATGAAATACATGATTGGATATACCTCAATGTGATGAATTATGAAGAGGTCTTGAGAAAATATACTAGGAAGAATGTATTACTCAAAATAAGACTCGATTGAGAGAGTAAAAAAGAAGATATAGCAAGGCCTTAACCCCCACCAACTCATGGGAGCATGTTTAATGTAGACTATGAAGAGAAGGAAGAGGAAGATGTCACTCCTATCATCATAATTAGATCATATAGGCCCCCACTTTAGGCTACTCCAAGTGGGCATGATATGCCTCCAAAATCAGAGTGAGGAGAGTCAAGTGGCAAACCTATCCCTTCACAAGAACCTGCAATTGTCACTACACCTACTAAAGAAGCTATCGTATAAGACTTGGACCAATTGGGTCCTAATATTATCAACCTTGAGGAACAATATTAAAGAGTTGATATTTCCTTGGGTGGACTACAGGTATTAGCTAGGATGATAGTTGAGAAAGTTTATGCAAGCAAGAAGTGTCCTTAGAACTAAAAAAAATAGAGGAATGTCACCTCCATCACCATCCCAAACTCCATTAGTAAGTAAAACACATTTTCCTTCATTTCCATCTATTATTACATTTTTAACTACCCTTGATAGTACTACCCATGCCAGTCCCATGTTCACATCCCCAACCACTACTTATTTTTAAGGCACCATTCCATATTTCATCTCCCATGCCACAACCAACTTTACACCTCCACTTAACTCCCACAATACCAGTACTAACCTAACCTAAGGTCCCATTCCTTCTTAGGCTACCATAAGTTCATCCCTCACCCTTGACCCCATTACACCCACCAAGCTGTTAGCATCCATTCCACCATCGTTCACTTGGTGGAAACTACCTCGCCTCATCATAGTAGCAAAAAAGATTGGGCCTAAAATATTGCCTTCATTTGTTTTAGATAAGGTCTTGGCTAAGTCTTTTTTAGATTCATTGGGTAAATTGAACCCAATTAATTTGTATATCCCTACTTCTACCTTAGTTTCTTCCTCATCTTAGGCACTCTGATTGCAACCACCTCATATTCATCCATCATCCTGAGATGCCCCAAATTAGGTATAGGACATGATGCAAACAATAAAACAAAGAAGGATTTAGGTAGGCCAAGCCACATCCTATGTTATCATGATATTTGATACAACCAATGGGATCATGAAGAGGGTTATAAGAAGACAAGTAGAACAACCTTAATCAAGCTCAGTTGTGGTATGTGAAAGTGAAGAGCCACTCTTCATTCTAACTAAGAAGTGGAAAGTAGGCCCTAGAGAGGTTCAAGAGTATGAGGAGGATCCCATATCCTCAATGTAAGCATAGGTTGAATCAACTATTGCTATTATGCAAGGGATACAATAGGAACTAAAGAGGCTAGAATATCAAACACTACCTACTATGCTATAAGGCACATTGATTTAAATAATCAATGCCATAATTAATGTCTTGAACCTCTTCAAGGTTATGAAGAAGAGACAAGGTGATATAATCCAACAAGATAAGTTACTCACCAAGATTGACTAAATCTTTATCTACTATGACACCAAGTTGGCAAAATTGGCAAGAGTGACAAGTAACAAATTCCTTGATCTAAAATTTTTGCCTCTTGAGGGCATAGTGCCTGCATAGACCATACTCATGAAAAAGAAGAGGATGTTTAATACATGGTTTGATCAACTCAAGAATGAAAACACATCCTTTGATAAAATTGAGTTAAATATATCCCACTTGATGAAGGACACCATGATTACCAAAGTGACTGAGCCTGATGGATCCTTCATGGAAGAGCAAGATTTTAGGGTGCAGATGAAAGTATTTGTTGCATGGTTCCAATAGAGTGTATTAAATTCCAAGATGGAAGAAAAAGTGATAGACATTGTGGCATTTTCTATCCAAATTCTATAGAATGTTGAGGCAATTGAAGAGGCATTAAGGCCCATACTCATAGAACATGGCAGGCTAATCCAAGATATACCAGACCTATTTAGACCAATGATTCAAGACTTTAATTAGATTAACAAAGTTTATCAAGCTTGTGTATAAGTGTGGATCTAGGAGGATAATGAGAGGAATCAAAAGTAGCAACAATAGTAGCAAGCTAGCCAATAACCATCCCCAAGCCCATATGAATAGTTGGTTATATCTTGTAAATTTTGAATTTGGAATATTCCTTTGAAATATAAACATTCTAGCCACTTGGATACATTTGGGTGCCATCCATGGGCCCACTTGAACTAATCTTATTCATTTTTTCTCTTATAAGTAGGGGTCTCCCCTCATTTTGTAAAGCAAAAAACACTTGTTACAAAGATTAATACAAAGAACCAAAGAATTCAAGAGTCGGTCTACAATGTTCTTTTGTGTGGTTATGTGACTTCTAAATTCTCATGCTTTTATAAATTTGATCATTTCCTTTTTTAAAATTAATTTGGAAATTATATTTCATACATGCATCAGTTAGTTTGAGCTTAACACTAGGCTGATTAATTTAGTGGTATACTTGCTCTATTTTCTCTAATTAATAACTAAAGGTGTTGTACAATTTACTAGAAGTGAGTTATCTTTACATAATGTATGATATTAGATATATTCATTATCCTTCTTCATAAGCTTCAACTACATTTATTCATATTTGAGTATTACACTAGGACTGGTAGATGTTAGTTTCATGTGATTTGCTTTACAAGTTAGGAAAATTGGCATATTCTTTCATCTTAAGCACTTATTTCTACCCTACCCTACTCTCTATTGGATATATCCATAAATCACCTTAGTTTAAGTCATGCTATCTATATCCATTGTTCCTCTGCATTTTGGGCATTAATTGGCAAACATCAAGATAATTCATAAATATTAGTAGGAAGTTGTGTCACTGCATAACATATGTTGTCCCTACAGCTAGGTCTGTTTGTAGACTTTTAAAGTGGTGACTACATCTTTGATTTTCTACTATTTAATCTATTCCCAATAATAGTTGTATAAAAAACTCAAGACCCAAGTAATTTTAGGACTTTAAATTTAGTTTCATCCTTACTCTTTTCATCCCAACATCTAATAAGTTTAGTAATTGATCTTAAATTCACATATTCAGAGGAGCTAGCCTCACAACTAGAGGTTTGGTCTAGATATAGGCATCCCACAAATTTAGATCATTCTAATGTTAGTCTAGATATGAATCAGATCTAAGTAGTCTAATTTCAACTGGGTGTTATCTAGGTTACTAACAAAAATCAAAGGAGATCTATTGGTCTTTGTTGTTACAAGGGAACTTTTTTTTCTGCCCTACCTTCCTCCTTTTGAACTTTCTAAAACTTCAATCACTTTTGATTAATGTTCATTATGTATATCCTTTTATTTGTTTACGATTTTGGGCTTATATTAGAAAATAAAAATCAATTTACATCATAACAAGTTCAAGTAGATTGTGTCACTACCATGTTCATATTGTCCCTATAGTAGGGTCTATTTGCAAATTACAAGGTGGTAAGTTGTAACCACCTAATCTCTCTAGCAAAACTAAGTGAATCCCCAAGGTTTTCCAAGACCTACACTATAATATAAGAAAATTTATTCTATTTTTAGCATTACATCCTTGACATAAACACACACTAATAGTCTAGAAAGACTTGAGGATGAATCTAAATATTCTCAACCTATTATTTCTTGTCATGCACTTTTAGGTATTAGTACTCTTCAAAATATTAAGGTGGTCAGTTTCCTCAAGAAATATAAGTTGAATATATTTATTTACTCTTGGAATACACACAAATTCATAAATAGTAAGTTGGCTACTCAATTGAATCTATAATTTAATATCCTAATTATAGGTGGGGGTATAGTCAATTGTTATAGTAAATGCAATAGTATAAAGCTATGGGAGACTACCTATTATATTATGTTATGTTTTCTATTATCATGGATGGGGCTAAAAACAATTTTGGATTGTAATGTCTCACCACTTTATGCATAATTGAGATGAATTTTGCATAACTATTCATGCTCATTCATTCAGAAGGAATGACATTTGAACTACATGGTTTATTGGCTAAATCTACACAATTGGTTAGTTTTCACTAGATGATGAAGATGATCAAAAAGGTGAAAATTAATTATTGTGAAACTATTTTCCATAGTATTTAATCCAAACAAGAAGTCTACCAATATTGAATTATAACTGGTGGAGTCTACCCATTTAAATTTGAATCTTAGCGATTTCATAACATAAATGCTAAACAATGAATAAAAGGGCCAAGTTAACACAAATAAATCACACATTTTAGATAGAGTAAAAATTATATTAAAAACTATTAATATTAAATACCTGAAAATAAGGATTTATAAAAATGATAGTAACAAATATGGTTCATGCTTTGGACACTCTATAACTTGCTCTATTCTGATATGTCAGTGATCTATAGTGTATGTTAAAAAAAACTAGGAATATGCAGGAATAAGAATATATCTAGTCAAACATGTTCAGTGGTTTTTGTACCTCTTAAAAATGTGTGAAAATTATATGGACCCTATTTTTAAAAATAAATTTGAATTTCAAATTTGTTGGGGACTCTTGCCTATTTCTGAATGCAAATGCACCTTAGGAGTAGTCAAGTCGAATTGAAGGCAAGTGATATATTTAGTATATTAAAATGATATTTATATATCTTATATTAAAATATATACTAAAAATTTATATTATATAATGTAATATAATATTACAATATGATTTATTATTTAATATATTTTAAAACTATTATTGTTGTTGTTATATAGTATGCATGTTAGTATAGTTTATACGTCAAATTATAAATTATTATATATTATATACTTTAGTATAATATATTTAATATAAAATATATAATTTATATATTGACACACACACACATGTCATGACATATAATGTATGTATATATGTATTGGTGAGAGGGGCTATGTAAAGTGAAAGAGTGTAAAATTATAATTGATAGCTAAACCTAGTAATTCCAAACCCTTTACAATGTCAAAATATTACAGTTCATCTTTAAAGATAATTATGGGTGAAGACTGATTGGGATATAAATCACCATGTAATGATTTAGTTTGTGATGGCTTGAATTCTTCATTTAAATAAATATCCTCTTAGCATATAATCTCTACGTCAAAACTATAACTCTCTTGGTTTTGATTAGGGTTCATCTATATTCATTAGATAAGGAGCTCAATTATTGATGATCATGTTTTGCCTTGGTGATTACAATGGATAAATTTCTTTTGTTACAATGGCAGTAAGAAAATAAAAAATGACCAAGAGTAATTTTGGGTTTAGAAATTGGATAGAAAATTGAAGTGGGCATATATGTTTCAAAGACACCATCTATTCCATATAAGCCTACTATTCCTAGTGATGATGCATTCTCAAGTATATCACCATAGTCTTGTTTCTCCTAAAGATACAATTAATGTTACATCTTCAAAAAATGTGGATGAAACTCCACTTAATATTATGAAAGATCTTATTTCTAAATCATTACCATTGGTTCCATAGTTTCATGATGATAATTTTACTTTTATTTTCATATTTGAACTTCTATCATTTTCATTGTAATATGATCTTGCAATGGATTTTTAAACATTTTATAATTCTTATGATCCCTTGGATGTGATCCAAAACCTATGGTATGAGAACTATCAAGTGTAATTTTTTGGGACTCATATAAGTCCTGAAGCTTATATCACAAATAAAATCATCTATTAGTAGAATGCATATGGCCCTGGTTAAAATCACAATATGCATTCTCATCATATTAATATCACTATGGAAGAGGTTTACTCATATCAACCTCTAATAATACCTTAGTATAGGGATAAATATGAGTTGATTATCAACCAACTTCTTAATTAGAAGCACTAGAGGCTTTCATGTGAATCTAGTAATTTTTTTATGTGGTGCATTCTGTAATACAACTCGATGTGGCACTATCATGTTCATAGTTTGATTGATATCACATTTTTTATCATTCAAATTAAATTTGTAAGATATTTTGACCTTAAATGTTGTATTAGATGAGGCCAATGTAGTGGACCCATACTTTAATATCTTTTTTAATGCAAAGAGTTTCATTTATTGGTCATGCTTATGGTCACTCTTCATGTTTCTCATAATTAGGAAATTTTAGTTCCACAAAGTGTAGTGGAAAGGGTTGAAATGATACCTCTAATTCATTAGGGTTATACAAGACATATTTTGAATCAAGCAGACCATATTTAGATGTCTTTTAAGTCTTCTTATCAATGAGAGAATTTTTATCCTCCAATGCTTTAATCATTTTTAATGAGGTTTGTGAAAAATATCCACCTTGACTCAAAGTATTCATTGAAGTTGACATCAAGGGGGATGAATATGTATTCCCACTAGATGTATGCTCAATGTTTGATGTGATTAATGGACATGAAAGAGGAACATCCTCTGTATTAGTCTCTATCATATTTTATATCTGACCATGTCAGATGTCTATTATGTTATTAAATTGTTTAAATTAATTGATCGAGTCACAAGTGTAAATTTAAGAAAGGTGACTCGCTATCATAGGGATTTGAATTGGTGAATTTTATCTCAAAGGTATTCCATGGGGGATAAAAATTAAGGATTCAAATACCTATTAGATAATTTCATCATGTAAATTAACAAATATAAATAAACTTGTTTAATAAGAATAATTATAATAAATGATAATTTTTTTTAATTATTTTTATATTTAAAAATTATGTTTATTATTTATTTTTATTTATCATGTTTAGATCTTTAAATATTTTTACTAAATAGTTTATGTTTAAATGTGTTTCCAGAGTGGTTAGTTTTTGCCTCCTGATAAAATGAAACATTTTTGAAGGCAATGTTATTTTACTAAATTCCTTATTCGTATTCAAGTGGTGATAAATAGAAGTAAATCCATACTAATAAAAAGATTTAAACACTATCACAACTTCATTGTAAATATTTTAACTATTTTCTACAATTCTAAATCTCTTTGAATCTAGATAAGGTTATATCGTCCAACCATATGAATAACAAGAACCCTCTACCATTTACCAAAATGAACCATGCCAATTTTTGTATACAAGTCCACCTCTAAATCAATTTTAATGACTTGGAATGCATGTTAAGAGTTGTTTATATATTCCACTTGAACTAAAATCAAATGTTTAGAAAGACAATTCATACTTAATATAATTTTGACTACTTCATGTGCCCCTAATATTGAATTAAACAACCACAAACCATTCAGATAGTGGTATTTATCTAGGTTTCATCCAATAATTCCTAAAAGTGTAGATATCTAACTATGGCTTGTAAATATGAGTTGTTTCATTTAACTAAGACTCAAAATAGAAAAAACTACTAGATGGTTGTGTAGTATTGACTAGTTATTTTTTTTAGTAAGCCTCATCCATATGCATATTGTAATACAATCATAAACTAATTATACATCAAAAAAATTATAATTATCATAGTGTCACTCTATGTTGTATCCATCCAATTACCATGCCTCTCCATAAATGTGAATATAATAAATTAACACACCTATAAGTATATAAAGTACAACATCACTAGTTATTTAGATTTATGATAAGAAGTTATAATTTAGTTAGGCATTGAAAATTTTATTGTAGTTGTTCAATACTACCACAAGAAGATATGATGGAAATATTACAAATCTATTAATTTTTTTATGTGGTGCATTCCGTAATACAGCTCGATGTGGTGTTATTGTGTTCATTGTTTGATTTGTATCACATTTTAATTCATTCAGACTAACTTTGTAAGATGGATTAACCTTAAATTTTGTATTGGATGAAGCTAATGTAGTGACCCCATACTTTATATTGTTTAATGCAAGGAGTTTCATTTCTTTGTCATGCTCAGGGTCACCCTTCATGTTTCTCATAAGTACGAAATTTTAATGCCACAAAGTGTGGTGGCAAGGGTTGAAATGATACCTCTAATGCAAGAGAGTTATAAAAGACATATTATGAATCAAGTGGGGCATATTTGGATTCCTTTTAGGTTTTCTTCTCAATGAGAGGATTTTTGTCTTCCAATGTTTTAATCATTTGTAATGAGATTGTGAAGAAGCCCCACCTTGGTTCAAAGTATCCATTGAAGTTGGCATTAAGGGTAATGAATATGTATTCCCACTCGATATATGCTCAATGTTTAATGTGATTAATGGACATTAAAGATCAAAATCCTTATTTTTATTCAAGTGGTGATAAATTATAAAAGAAGTAAATCCATACTGATAATTTAAAATTTAAACATTGTCACAATTCCATTTCAAAATTTTTAACTATTTTATACAAGTCTAATTCTCTCTAAATCTAGATAAGGTTTTATCCTCTAACCATAGGAATAACAAGAATCCCTTTACCATTTACCAAAATGAACCATGCCAATTTTTGTATACAAGTCCACCTCTAAATCAATTTTAAAATAACAGTAACTGTCAGATGGTTGTGTAGCATTGACTAATTAATTTTCTTAGTAAACCTCATCCATATGCATTATTATTATAATACAATGAGATAATAAATCACATTAAATATAATAAATATTAATAATCATAGTGTCACTCCATGGTTCATCCATCCAATTTCCATGCCTCTCCATAAATGCAAATACAAGAAATTAACACACTTATAAGTTACATATGAAGTACAACATCACTAGTTATTTAAAATTATGATAGGAAGTTATTAGTTGGGCATTGAAAATATTACGGTAGCTGCTCAATACTACTAAAAGAATATATGGTGGACATATGTGACCCATAAAAATTATCCATAATCAACTAAAGTCCAATCATATTATTTATGATTAGTAACATAGTGAGATAGAAATATTGAATGATGTGATCGGATTATTTTGATGACATGTGCCTTATGATCAAATAATGAGGCTATTATTATATCTATGTGTATAATTTCAATAAAATAATGAAAATAAAATAATAATATGTACAAAATAATTACAACAAGGTCAAACGTATGTATGTACATATATAATTCTTAAAGGAATTTAAAATGTGAACATGGAGGTTATTTTTTCAATAAATTTATTAAAAAATATTCATATTTACATTTAAACATAATTTATAAGTTTGAATCATACCTTAGTAAGTTTTTGCACAAATGAAATCACATTAGCAATGACTATGTCTACTCCTACCTGTATAGATGGAGGAGTCTCAAATGAGGTGAACAATGAAACAAACAAAATATTATCATTAGTTGATAATATATATAAAATGACATGAATATAAATAAGTGACAACTTATAACATTCAAAATTACCTCTCTCTATATATAAACATCAACCAAGTAGCTATAACAATATATGAGCTACAAGATGGTTCACAATCTAGCTAGGAAAAAGAGGGTATTGTATCCTATTACAACCTAAAAAATTAGATATATATTATTGTAATTTATTATTATGTAAAATAATTATTATGTTTTAAACACTATTTATAATTTAACAGGTCTAACAAAAAAATTACATGTCAAATTTAAAAGATACATGCAAAGGTGTAGGCAAGATTTCCAAACCAAATGTATGTTTCAAAAAATCAAAAATGATCAACAAAGGAAATTATACTAAGAAATGCTCCCATTTAAAATTACATTCAATACAAGGCTTACAATACTGATTAATCCCCATATATCTATCATTGTCAAATACTAAAAATTGTAGAAGTTGAGCTTATAGTATTAGGTGTTGTGTTAATGTGGCTTTCACTGACATCCCAAAAATGTTGTAAGAGTGATTAACCCTCCAAAAATGGCTCCAAAATGTAGTCTTAGTAATAAATCCATCAAAGATGACCCCAAAACACCATTTTCATGGCATCCACATTTTGGGCTGTGAAAATATGCAATGATAATTAACTATCACGTTTCTTGCAACAGAGGTCAAAACCATAATATCATCTATCCAATTATAAACACCACCATAATTGGTTTACATCAAATTCTTATCCTCATATAATTTAAATTCTAGTGTATATAAAACCATAGGATTTGCATTAGTGTGGTCGAGTAGTAGTGTTAGTCAGACCATATTCATGTCCAGTTTCATAAACATTAGTATAGGAAAAATGGCTCATATGTTACACGAGGGTGTCGTAAGTGCCTTAAGTGCTTGCAAACTATTAATCTCTAAAACATCCTTCACTGTAGAGTGGATTATCTCAGGCTAAATTGGTTATTTGATATATATTTTCTTAGGTTGATTAGGCACATGATATGCACCCAACATATCTTGTTGAAATTCTTTTTATTGACCCTAAAAACTCTTAATAATAAAATTAATAAAGAATTTCATTCAGGATATTAAACTTGCATTAAATTTTCCTAAAAAATATGAAGGAACCTCATTGTTTTTATAAGGTGGGACATCATAAACATCTACGATTAGTCTCAAAAATTATTTCTCATCAAAGAATGGTGGTAGTAGAGGATTGAGAAATGTTTGAATTACATTAAAAATGACACATTGGTTTTGGGATTACTGAATAATGAGTAATTTTTTATTTTTTATCTATCAAACTAACTACTAACAATTTGACATTATCATAGTAGAAATTAAATCTCTCTATAATATTCCCATCTATCAATTTGACATGTTATAATTTAATCAAATTCACCTACAGTAAGGTAGGGGTCCCATGCCGGGGGATTATTGGTTATTTTTGAGGGGGTGCTACCAAGAAATTATAGAATTGTTTTTCCTAATTTTTAGTCCTACATTCTTTAAAAATTTGTGAAATATACATTTCTCATAAAAATTAGGAGTATTTTACTTTAAAAATAGTTATTTGAAAATAAATAAATATGATTAGATACAAAACTATACTTAGAAACAATGAATTCATATTATTTGAAATAAAAAGTTTCTAACATTATATTACAAAAACTATAGCTAACTTCAAGTGCATGAATACATGCATCTTAGTAAATATGTATTATAAAAAACTACTAACAAGACTACAATATACAAGTTTTAAAAATCCCAACTAGTCTTGTCCATAGAAACTGATGAACACATCTTTGCGACACCTATAGTCAAAAACACCAAGAAACACATCTTAATAAACTGGAAAAATAAATCAAAGGATTTAAGTGGAGAAAGAAACTCACTGATCCAGATATTCATTGGCACTAAATAAATTTTAGCTCAATTTGAATCTATTCAATAGAAAAATTACATATCACTAATTAAAATTGTAGCTCTAAAGACCTGGTGGTTAACTAAAATTTGATGGTCATTTTGTAAAGTAGAATAGAGATTATTTTATATAATTTGTATGTAATTTAATAGTTCGTAGACTTTTTATAACCAAGATTGAAGGGATAAAAAATTAATCATTCGCATAACATGAAATTAATTGATTGTCTATCTACTTTACTGCCAACTGTCTCGTGCCAAATGTCATCTGTAACATCAAATCTAATGTTTGTGATACATGATTTCAAATTCATGATACGTAATTGTAAATTTTAATTTAATTCCTACTAAACATTAATATTTGATATATTTTCTCTTTGAAGTAATCTACCTCATCTGTTACACACATGATGAAGCACTGCAGAGTTTTAAATCTATACTTTTGGTCACATTTTTGATCCTATAATGTTAAATGAAATAGAAATTGGCCCGTTTTTGTGTTACATGGCATTATATAATACATTAAAGGCATTAAAATCCATTTAATTTTTTAAAAAAATAATATTATTTTTATACTATTAGCAATATATAGATATATAATTTCTATAATCTTGATAAATGAATTTTTTATCATTCTTGTATTGAAATATTATTTTCAAGAGTAAACTTGCTTGGCTTACAATTTCTTGTTTAAATTTAATTGATTTTACATGGATATGATTTGGCCATGTATTTTTGAATTTCCATTTTGTAACCAGTTTTGAAGGGATACAAAATTCATCATTCACATTACTTGAAATTAATTGATTATCTATCTGCTTTACTGCCCCATGTCTCATGCTAAGTGTCATCTACAACACCAAATTTAATACTTTGTGATACGTGATTTAACATTCATGACACATGATTACGACTTTTAATTTAATACCCATTGTTTACCAAACATTATTAATGTTTGATATATATTTTTTTCAAATTAATTTACCCCATCTATTGTGTACATGAGGAAGCACCGTAGAGTTTTAAATCCGTACATGTGATCGCATTTTGACCCTGTAATGTTAAATGAATTATAAATTCAACCCATTTTCATGTTACATGGTATTATAAAATACATTAAAAGCATAAAAAATCATTTAATTTTGTTTAAAATATAATATTATTTTTTTATTATTAACAATATATAGATGTATTGAAATATATTATACTAAATTATATAATATATGATATTGATTTATAACCTATATTAACATATATATTATATGATATAATAATATTTATTAATATTAAAATATATTTTTCAAAATATATAATTTATATATAATATTAATATATAATTAATTGGTTTAATATATAAAAATATTATGATATATATTATATGTCAATATTTATTTAATAACTAATATAATTTGTGTGTCTACATTGGTAAGAGGGGTTATGCGAAGCAAAAAAGTGTAAATCGGTAATTAAACCTGCTAGTTACTCTAAACCTATGATAATGTCAAAATAAGGTCATCTAAAGTAATTGTGGGCACAAACCTCTCAGGATCTAAATCACCATGCAAATATGCTTTAGTTTATGATGACTTGCATTCTTCGTGTAAAGAGATAGCCTCTTAACATAATCTCTATGAAAAAATTAAAACTCCCTTGGTTTCGATCAGGGGCATCTATATTCACTAGATAAGGAGTTCGATTGTGGGTGATCAGGTTTTATCTTAGTGATTGCAATAGAGGAATTGTTTTTGTTACAATGGCGCTAAAAAAATTAGAAGTGACCAAAAAGAAGTGGGTTTAGAAATATGATAAAAATTTGAAATGGACATATATATTTGACAGACACCATCTATTCCAATGTGTAGACCTAGTATTATACCACCACCACTTTTTTCTCCTAAATATATTAATAATTAATAATGTTACATCTTCATAAAATGTGGATGAAACTCCACTTATTATGCAAGAGATTATTATGTATAAATCATTACCATCGGTTCCAAAGTTTTGGCATGATGATAATTTTAATTTTATTTCCATATTTGAACTTCTATAATTTTCATTGTATGTCTTGTAGTGGATTATTGAACATTTTCTAATTTTGATGATTCCCTAGATGTGATCCAAAACCCATGGTAGGAGACCCATCAAGTGTAATTTTTTAGGACTCGTATACATTGGGGATTGATCAAATATGTTTAGGGGTTACTTACAAGTGTATGGAGAGATATGATTTGACACTCAACCAACTTTGTAATAAGAAGCATCAAAGCCTTTGTGAATCTATTAATTTTTTTGCATGATGTATTTTGTAATATAGGTCATTATGGCACCATCATGTTCACTATATGATTACTATAACATTTTGGTTCATTCAGATTAACATTTTAAGATGGCTTGATCTTAAATTTTCATGTATTAGATGAGGCTAATGTAGTGGACCCAAATTTTACTAGCTTGTTTAATGCAAGGAGTTTCATTTCTCAATCATGCTCAGGGTCACCTAGTTGTTTCTCATAAGTAGGAAATTTCAGTGCCACAAAGTGTGGTGGCGGGATGAAATGATACCTCTAATGAAAGAGGGTTATGCAAGACATATTGTGAATCAAGCACATGAATCATAATTTAGATGCCTTTTAGGTTTTCTTCTCAATGAGAGAATTTTTTTTCCTCCAATGCTTTAATCATTTGTAATGAGGATTGTGAAAAATCCCCACCTTGGTTCCTTTACCTTGATTTACAAGATTTTTTCTCAAACATAAATCTATATCTAAAGACATCTATAAATGGATTCAAGTCTAGTAATATAATAATTATATATGAAAATCTATTTATAAACATACCATATAAATAGAAAGTGTTCTTTTGATAGCTGGAAATGATAATGGTCATCATAAAATTGACTAATCAATCATCAGAATGCCTTAGAAATGATTTCCAAATGTGTTGATAGTTGAAAATGGAATTGATCATCTTGGGATGTATGAATTAATCATAAAAATGCCCTTGAAAATATTTCCAAATGAGTATGTTATTGTTTTATTGAAATTAAATTCCCTAAATCATACAAATATATATTTAGATACAATCTATAAATGAAAAGTCTATATATATAAATACTATATATAGTCTTAGTGTTCTAAGGTAGCTGAAAATGGCATTGATCATCTTGGGATGTACTAGTTTGTAGTAATCTAAATCTATACAAACATCAAACTAATTAAGATATATAGCGATTAGAACTAAATGCAATTAAGATGAATTACCAATTAAAATCAACATTATAATCTTAAATCTAAATGCTCTAAATCATGATTAAATAGAATATGAAAACAAGACGATTGGATTGATTATCTTAGACTCAGAATTTTGACATTATGTTGGCATGATCATGGACTATTGATGATGGATTAGATTTTCATAGAGACTCTTGATCACTTTAATAGTTGGAAATAAATATTCTAGATGATTTTTAGTTAGCTCCAATAGAATAATGGAGTTGTTTAAACATAAAGATGAGGGAAGGGTCAATAGTTGAGATTAAAATTTGGCTTGGGGAGATCAAGGGTTGGGGATTATTCTTAGAAGCCTCTAGATTTAGAGGCTTCTAGAGAGGAATGATGATAATAGAATTAAAAAATTCTAAAATCTTCTTAGGGATTAATTGGGATTAGGTATGGGATTAGATAAGGATTAGGTAGGTGATTAACAACTAGGGGTGTAGGAGAGCCGAGGAATAGGCTAGTGTAGGTGGGTAGGTGGGCCATGAGACTTTAAAATTCTCAAATTAAATAGATAAGTAAGGATTATGATAAGATAATGGGGATTTAGGATATTAAATAATTGATTGATGGGGATGGATAAGGTTAGTAGATGAAAAATAATGAAGGGGGACATTATATAAATAATTAGAAAGGGGTGATAAACTAATTGGATGAAAGGGGATAAATTAAATAAGTGGAATTAGTGTCGACTAATAATAATATTAGTGACGTTAAATGGAGTGATAAAATTTAGATGCATATATCTTGGGATGTACTAGTTAATGGTTGAAATTCCCTTGAAAAACTTCCCAAGATATATAATTAAATCTTGTTTTTTATCAGTAATAGAATTTATATAATCTTGATAAATGAAGTTTTTGTGATACTTGTATTGAAATATTTTTTTCAACAAGAGTAAAATTACTTGGCTTATAGTTTCCTGTTTAAATTTAATTGATTTTACATGGATGTGATTTGGTCACATATTTTTTACCCCAATATTGGGCTTCAAAGTTGAATTGCTTGTGTTATTGGCCGAAATGTTTAACCCTGACTCTACATTGAGATATCACATGGCTTTTTATCATGAATGAAAATTTTAATGTTTATATATTGGTATGGTGTATACTATTTATGCCCTCACACAACCATAATTTACATAACGCCACAAAATTCTTTCCCAAGTCTAGGTCTTTGAGCTACTAGGTATGATTTTGCATCACTTATTTTAATTAACATTTTTGGGGTCGAATTTATCTCCAAATATTAGTTTGTAAATTCAAGAAAGATGACTCACTCTCATAGGGATTTGAATTGGTGAATTAAATTATCTCAAAGGTATTCTATGGGGGATAAAAATTGAGTCAAATCCCTATTAAACAATTTAATCATGTAATTTAATGAACAAATATAAATAATTTTTAAAATTATAATAAATAATAAAAATTTGTAAATATTTTTATATTAAAAAAAATCTAAGTTTATTATTTATTTTTATTTATGTTTATATCTTTAAATATTTTTATTAAATATTGTATATTGTTTAAATGTTTAATATGTTTAAATATATAAATATATTTTTTTAAATATTTTATATGTTACAAATTTTTATATAAACTTTTAATTATTATAGAATTAAAAATTCCCACATGCTTCAAAATTAAGGTTTAGTTTATCTTTTTTTCTTTCCATTATCTTCTCTCAGTTTTTCTCTCTCACTTTAAAAGGCCAAAAAACATTATTTTATTGATTGTTAGGTTAACTGTGGCAATAGTGGTGGAAGCATTGACCCCATTTTTCACTATCATTTATGTAGGTTCTTTTCAGGTATTTAATATATTTAATTTATTGTTTTAATATATATGAAATGTATGATTTTTTAATCTTGACATGACCCTTTTAATCATTGTTTACACTTTAAGTTATGAAATCGATAAGATTCAGATAGACCTGGATTTTTTATTTGAAATGGCAGAGATTAGGATTGTTTAGAGCTTACTTGTATTCAATAGGGACCCAAATGGTGAATGTGAGGGGAAATAAGACATTTTTATTAACTGTAAGCATATAATGAAATGGCTATGATAATGAAATGGTAGAGATTATGATTGTTTAGCGCTTACTTTTATTCAATAGGGACCCAAATGGTGAATGTGATGGGAAAGAAAACATTTTTTATTAATTGTAAACAAATAATGAAATGGCCAAGATAATGAAATGGTAGAGATTAAGATTATTTAGTGCCTACTTGTATTCAATAACAACCCAAATGGTGAATGTGAGGGGAAAGCAAACATTTTTTATTACCTATAAGCAAATAATGAAATGTTGAAGATTAGGATTATTTAGAACTTACTTGTATTCAATAGGGACCTAAATGGTGAATGTGAGGGGAAAGTGGACATTTGTATTAATTGTAAGAAAATAATGAAATGGACAAGATAATGAAATGGTGGAGATTAGGATTGTTTAGTGCTTGCTTGTAATCAATAGGGACCCATATAGTGAAGGTGAGGGGAAAACAGATATTTTTTATTAACTATAAGTAAATAATCATACTAAAAAAGTGTCGTGATGTGAGAGGGTTTCAATGGTTCCACCTTGTCTCTATCTCCTCACATCATTCATTTGTTGGCTTTGTTTGAGATACTATGGAATTTTTCCATTTTAGACTGAGTTGAAAAGTCATATTTTGGCCTATTCTAGGTTATTATTATTTGAGTTGAATTAGTTCTATTTTAGACTAAGTTGAAAAGTCATTTTTTGGGGCGATGAAATTTTCCCTCATACCACCTCATAAACTTTAATGAATGAATGATTGAATAACACCTAGCATTATTATTTGGGGTGGTGAATTTTTGCCTTGTGCTTTGATATTCTTGGGTAGAGAGGTCTCATGCATCATTATATATTAAAAAATTGCTTATAAAATATCTGCACCTTAAAAATAGGAGCAACTATTATTTAGAGAGAATTTTTTGAGGGGTGAGGAGTAGTAGGGGGATGAAGATTTGTATGGATTCTCCTTTTTTTTTGTTGCCAACTATCATTTGCATCCAATAAATATTTTTAGTTTTTTAAACAAAAGTTTTGTAGTAAAATACTCCTAATTTCTCTCAACAACATGTATTATACATAATTTTTGTAGTCTTTAAAGTACATCCAGGTATCTTTAGATCATCCTATATAGTATTTAGATCACCCTATATAGATCTTCATACCATTCCTAGACTTCTTTGGAGCATCTTATGGATGTCTTTAGAGCACACCCAAAGCATCTTTGGAGCAATTCTAGAGCATCTTTGGAGTGTCTTCAAAGCATTCAATCTTTGAAGATCGATTGCCAAATCCTCAAAATTATAGCTGAGAGAGTTATCAAAAATATGTGTTGTCTTCTTCAAATTACCCCATCATTGGGATGTATAACAAAAATTAGCTTCTGAGCTGATTTTTACTTGGTCAATTTTATGTGTTTCTAGTTTTCAAATCTGGATAGTGCGCACGTTTCAAGCTCATTTTCTTAGTGGTAAAGAAGGTTAAATCTTGTTCAATTTTTTCATGGTAATAGCTAAATGTCATTATAATGTAATGTAAAATATAGTGCAAACATATTAGATATAATTTTTGGAATGCGTAGGTATGAAAATCAGCTTTCTTGTTGATTTTTTTACTTTGTCATTTTCTACATCTTCTAGTTGCTAAAGTTTCCCGGTGACCAATTTTGAATCCTATTTGTTCAAGATAAATGAAGTAAAATTTCCATGAAAATTATTTTGATTTTAACTTGATGGTATGATAAGGTAATGCATTTTATTTTGCATCTATGTGAGCTTCTAGTGAAAAGTTATGATGGTGCAAAGTGATCCTTCTAGGAAGGTTTATCACTCATCCAAATTTTCACCAAAAAATACTCAGAGGGAAGGTTATAGGGGTTATTTTGATCTCTAAAAAAAAAGACTCTTTTGAGAATATTTTCAACATATTTATATAAATATAAGATATGTTGGGTTTTCCTCATACATTGCTCTATGATTTTTCATTTTTCCATGTTCCAAAGGTGCTTATGTAACTATGTGTGATTGTGTGTTGGTTTTTTAGACATATCTTTTAATCTAAAACTCCATTTTAAATACCATTTATTATGTTAAAAATCTAACTACTCCCTTTTTTTAATTATGTTGATTTTAAATTGGAAAAATTTATGATCAAAATTAGTTAATATCATAGTTGTAATATTGTTTTGATTTGACAAGCCTTCATAAAATTTCTAGAGGCTTATAAAAGACCAAGTGGGAGATGTGAAAAAATTGGCAAGTGGGAGTGGTTAAGTGGAAAGAAGATGAAACTAAAATCATTTAATAATCCTTATATAATAATGAATACTTTCTCCATGTAGGATGACATCACTCAAGTCATTATCCATTTCCCCTCTTATGTCTTCAGTTTTCTTCTATATATATCTCATTTTTCTTATTGTAAGAGACTACTTGCTCTGATGGTATGGATTAGACCTACCCATTTTGTAATGAAATAACCTCTTGAAAGCAATATAAGAGTTCATTTACCTTTTTATATGCTTTCATTTTGGATTTAGTTAAGTTTGTGCATGAATATTTTGTGAATGATCTTTCTTTCTTGGTGTTTACCTCTCTATCTTGCCTCTATGCAAGATAGTCTTATGGTTTTAGGTCTTAGGATGTGCTATATCAGTCATGAGGTGATGATAGGTTGTGTATATTATCTTACCTTCCTCCTTTGTCTTATTTCCTTGATCCTTCTTAAGAAACACTTATGTAATGAGCTATTTATGGAGTTTGTGTGAGTGTATGATTTCTTGGATATCATATGTGTGTGTCTCAGAGAAATGAGGATTTTCAAAGATTGGTGTATCACCCTTTTATATTTTTAGTCATCCCTTTCTCCTTTTTCAAACCCATTTCTTTGGGAACCAATATTTTAGAGTAGTTTTATAATAGCCTAATTAATAAACCTAGTGATAGGCTATCATTATACCTCTCATTTAACCAATCAATATATTGCTATCATTTTCAACTATGGCAATGTCTGATGGTTATTTTCAATGAGACCATTTGGTATTAAAGTTGTACAATTCACTATTTTTGGGGGTTTATTTTTACTATGATGTCTAAATCTTAAAAATAGTAAATATAACTCTAACTCTAGTTTGTAGGAAAGTAAATCTAAATTATTTTTTAATCATTTACACTATCAACATCTAAAACTTAAACATATATAAATTAAACATATATTCATGGGATACAAAATCTTTATGATCTTAATGCCCAAATCTATTTATTCAAAATATAGACAATCTAGGCGTCAGATCCCATGCTTCTAGGAAGGCATTGGAATCGACTCAACTAATCATAGATAGAAAATAACTAATCTAAACTAAAGATACTTATCCAATTTTAAAAATAAAGATATGAATATATTTGTGCTATTTCAATCCATTACCATGAATGGTAATATCTAAAATAAGACATAAATATAGAAAATATATTAATATATATCCATAAAACTACTATTTTGAGTAGTAGGATACAACTAGTCTCTAGAACACATCCAGGTGTCTTTGGAGCATCATGTACAAGCTTTAAAGCACCCTGTACAAGTCTTCAGAGCATTCTTAGAATTTTTTGAATCATTATGTGTATGTCTTTGGAGCACACCCAGAGTATCTTCAAAGTAAATAAGGATCATCTTTAGAGTGACTTCAAAGCATTCAATCTTCAGAACAAGCTTGCTAAATCCTAAAAATTATACCTCAAAGAGTTATCAAAACCATGTGTTTCCTTCTCAAAATTACCCCATCATTGGGATGTGTTGTTTTACTCAAAATTATCTCATCATTAAGATGTGTTGTTGTACTCAAAATTACCCCATCCTTTTGATGTGTTGTTGTACTCAAAATTGCACTATTCATCTAAGTTAGACACAATAACAAGGTAAAGAATCAACAATAAAGTACATACAAACAAAGAACAAATTTCTTTCATATCCTACTTATATTATACTTTAACTATTAAATGCAATACAATATATAACCAAAGTCAACACTTTATGGACAATTTATATAACTATGATGAGCTATATGAAATGCTCATCATTTCTCCTCCACAATTTACCTTTTTCAAGTTCTATTGTAAACAAGTGGGATGATTGATCCTTAATTCAACTTTTTTGATTCAAATCTCTGAATCAAATCATAAAATTCAAAATGATGGACCCAATCATGGTATCCCCTTGGCAAGAATCCAAGATCTCTAACAACTGTATGCACCCTGACTTTAAATATAATTTTTGCTTGAGAATTACAACACTACCATAGAGATAGAGGACACCAAATGATAGGAGGGATACACCTCATCCCAATCCATATATCTCAACCTCTTTCCTCTAATATCTATGTGATTATCTATCAAACTATTTTGGATCTTCTTAGACTCCATTTAATATTGGTGGAGCTAAGGACTTCCATGTTCTTTAACTCAACAAAAAATGTCTCCCACCTAACAAGACTTGCATTAAAACTATTGTCATAATGGTGGTTTAAAAAAAATATAAAATAAGCAATATTAGATCTCAATAGCTCATGGTACATGTAATTAATATATATATATATATATATATATCATATGGTGGTTGAAAAGAAGAAATAAGTTTCTTTGATTTTGGAAATTGTGGTCTCATGCATAACCTAATGTTGCTTTTTAATTCTTGAAATCTATTATTAGCCTATTTCCATGCCATTTAGTTCCTTGGAGTGGAGGGAAAGGTATGCAATTGTGTCTCTCCAACAAATAAATTTATCATAAAACTATATTGATATCCTAATAACAAATTGAAAGTATAGAACTCACAAATGGAATCTTGCCTTTCTTCAGTGCTCTTTAGAAAAATGTCCATAAATACATGCTCATCTTCAATGATATGTGAAAAACCAAGGGAAATTAACTAAATCTACCATTTATAAAACTATTCATTTAATAAAAGAACATAAATTGATGAAGGATAGTTGCATGCTATAGTTTCTTAGAAATAACACAAATGTGCTTGATAGAAGCCTGTGCTTTCTAAAATTATATTTAGGATTCTGCCAATTGCTTCCAAGATTCTTCCTTGTGTTTGGCATTTTCATCCTTCAATTTTTTAATTTTATTATGGGTGTTATGCCAAAAAGATATTATTTCATGTAATATAATAGGGAAAGAGAGAACAACTCTTGTTGGACCCTCTATTTAAACTATAATTTCTCATGTTTCTATTTGCATGGCATGAATAGAGGCTTGTAACTAAAAATTCCAAGTGGTGAGCTCTATTATTCTAGTAGTATGTTGGGAAAGTATTATATTTATATTATAAATAATTTATCTTAGATTATTAATTAGATTATGTTTATCAATATTGGTATTTTATAAATCATTAATCTTAGTGTCCTTGATAGCAAGATAATTCTGTAGATTACTCAATTTTTGGGTCTATGAAAACATTACATTGTGGACCCTAGTCTATTTATCTTGTATTCCTTGAATAATTATCTCATTCACTAACTCTAGTAATAGATTCTTCCCACCTTTGTCTCAAGTTATAAATCATCAAGTCCTTAACTTTCAAAGTTTAATGGAGAACATCTAACCTTGTTTGTTGTAGTTTGATTATTTCCTCATGGTGGGATAAAGCCATGGCTTGTTGTAATTATTTTTATTTATTTATAGAATGTGGACAAGATGGATCTTATTTAATCAAGGGTGCCTTACCCTTACCAATAATATAGGTCATAAGATGCTCTGCTTCTTGAGGTACATCTTCTTTTGTTAGGGTTCCCTCTGCAAATACAACTTTTTCTGTAACCTGTACATCTTCTTCTTCTTCATGTAAGAAAATTTGGTGAATGTACTAGAGTTTAGTTGGATGAGGATAAGGTAGTTCTGAATAAATTCCCATTTGTCTCTTTTATATTCAATGTAGTATATTTAGAACCAATGGTGGTGGAGATGGCCATTGTATAATTTGAACTGTGGGTTCTTCAATCTTGATTGTAGTGGAAGGAGGAGAGATAGGGTATGGTGTATTTTTAATGTAACTAGATAAAAAATTTAGAGGAAAGAGGACCAAGTCTTTTCACCCTCTTGGTTTAATTAGAAAATAATGGCAACAAATGAGTGTAACCAGACCATAATGGTAAGTAGACCTAGTACCTCATATTATCTTCTGAGATACATTAATCAGATCATTGTAAAGGAAAGAGGTAAGATTGATCTTATATTCTTATTGAACAACTCCTTTCCTCAAGTGAAGAAGGAGTCTCATAGCATTTCCATCCACTACTATAAATTAACGATCATAAGTGATATATTTCATTATCTAGAAAACAATATTTTACAAAAGTTGAGGAAGACTTTCTCTTAGAATTCCCTTGGCCATTCCTTGGGGGTATTTGGCTAGTCTGGGGTGTGGCTCATTTCCTTCAATAAACATATAAATTAGGTCATAAAAACTTATATTTTCAATGCCAACTATTCCATCCTTAATCCTAGATAGAACATTGATTATAGAGGGATTTACTGGAATGTTATTCCCTTTTATAATAGCATAATCTTCATCAAAATTATCATATAATTCTTTCATAATTTCTTCATGTAATCCCTAAAACATTTTAAATAAATTCAACTGATTTGTTATTTCAAAGATGTCTCTGGATGCTTCATTTTATCGTAATGCATCAGAGGATTTTGGTTCACTCTTTTTCTTTCTCCCACCCATATTTAGAGTAAGCATTATTTAATTAAAAATCTAACTATATTATAAAAACACAGAGCTTGAATTCACATAGGGAACAGGGGAAGAAAGAGGTTAGAGATACGACACAATAATTAATGGCAGTGACAATGCAAAAATTAATAGAAAAGAGGGTTATATGATGTGATCATGACAAGAATGATGCAGGTAGTTATGGTTATCTCTTTAGATCATGTGAGATATAATGGGAAGGTTCTTTACTTGGTCAAGTACTAATGATGTGTCATATGGTCATTAGTAGTAGTACTGGGAGAAATAATCATAATTAATTATGCATCATGCCAAATATTTTTGAAAGACCCTCTATTTAAAACATAGTCACATCAATATTGTTTGAAAAGATTATTTGGAAACATCATCACATCAAATGTATTGGATGAGATCTTTTGAAAATATTGTCACATCTAATCTATTAGAGATCTTTTGAAAACACCATCACATCAAATTATGTTTTATGGCATTGGTGGTCTAATGGAATTCTATTAATTTTAAATGATGGAGGTGGATTATTCCCATTCATGATGTTTCATCTTAGGAGCATATCTATCATTCTTCAAAGCATAGCTTCCAGTATTCAAAGCTAAGTCACTAGTTTTCAAGCTAAACCTTCAGTCTTTAGAGCAAAACGACAAAATTGCATCTCACAATCTATGGTTTTATCCCCCCAGTTACAATTTTGCACTATGTAGTTATGATTTTGCACTAAATTTTTGTCATTTTTAAGTGCATTTTTTGATAATTTTTTAGTCACTCCAAGCCTCCTACAAAGCCCAAATTGTATTTGGTGGTGATGAGCTTTCCCCTCGATCTTGCCTTGTACCATGATAAGGAGTGCACCAGGGGTGCTACCCCTTGACCCTGTAAGAGGAATTTCACCTTGAACCCATTGGGGGATTCCAACCCTAAACCCTTGCATTGTGTCCCACTCACTCCAAATAAATTATCAAGCCCAATCATGATTTTTTTAGGTTGTTTTATTAAGGCATATTTGACTAACATATTGTTTCTTGCAAGGGTTATTTTTATAACATCATCTTGAAGGTCATATTTTGGGTCTAACATTTGGTTTTTTAGGTTACCCCTCAAGAGTGATTTATCATGTTATAGTACCCCTATTTTGAGTGCTCTCATCAAACTACCAACCCATGTGTTTTCAAGCCACTTGTTAAATAATCTTCTGGGTACTTTAAAAATATTTTTTCTTATATATATATATATATATCATTGTCTTTCTTGTATATTCTTTCTTTTCCTCTTGTATATAATCACAAAATCTAAATATAATAAGTTAATTAATATTTTGGCTTGCTTGTTTGTTTCTTGGGGCTATAGTTAGTGTATGCTCTCTCCTTTCTATCCTTGCAGATATTCTTGGGAGATCAACAACTACCTACAAAACCCCATTCCTTTTTATTTTTATATGGGTTTAGTGATTTGGATTTCATCACCATGTACTAACTAAACTCCATGTTCTAGAAAAATCTAAAAATTAAGACAGTTATCACTACAACCTAAGTGGAATTCCCCATAAAGGGTTCTATGGAGTGAGGGGTGATCAATCTCCAAGACTTGGGGTAATAATATGACATCCTACATGGACTTGGACCCCAATGTACCATAATGTATATCAAGGATGCATCTAAATAGCCTTATGTAACCTAGCATAAGAGCCCTCAGTCATAACATGTGTATCACTATAGGAGTCAGTATCATCTCTGAAGTAGCCATCATGTGTGAGTAGGGTTGAGAGGGTTTGATCGATTATGTAATGGGTCACCAGCATATATCCTCACCTATAAATCCATTAGATAATTTGGGCATTAGGTTACACACCCATTAGTTAACTAATCATAGGGTTTGGCTTACTTTCTTGGTTGTGTGTTCTGTTAAACCCATGTTGTTTGTGAGTTGAGTCAGCCTTTTACCCCAAACCTATACACCTATCTAGGTCCTTTGCACATGTATATTCCCTCTTCATCATTATATCACCTTGTACATCTCCATCTCATCACCCTTTGTACATATCCTAATCAATATTATTGTCATCATCGCATTATACATGTTGCCTTTGTCGTACCCTTATCACCTACATATATAATCACATCTTGACCTAAGTCCACCTCATCCATAATGAATCACACCCCACCTTTGTTTGTTTAATCTCTTAGCCCAAACTTGACCTTGTCTTACCCACCTTTTTGTTTCACCATCATCCCCATAGTATCTTGCTTCCATCTTATATATCCTCATCATCATCCATTTGTATATATTTTAATTATCCTATCCCATCCCCCATATTGTCTTCATCCCATCATATGCTACCATAAACACCCATATCACATCCCCATAACCATCCTTACCTCATCATCCTCTTATATACACTATTTTGTATCCCCCTTTTATCTTTCACGTCCTTTTCATCATCCTATCCCATCTACCATCTTGTTTCTATCCCATCCTAGTCTAACCATATTCACTCATCATTATTCATTACCCCATCCACTTTAAACCCATCCATCATTGGTCATACCCCCATCACCTACATATTATCTTGTATATCCTTATCCCATCATCTTCTTGTACATATCACTTATACATCCTTGTCATCATCCCATTATCCTTTTGAACATTATTTTCATCATACCATTATCCTTTTGAACATTCTTTTCATCATCCTCTCTTATCCCACATCTTGTATTCATCTCATCCTATTCTAACCATAACCACTCATCATTGACCATCACCTTGTCTTGTTTATCCTTATCTTGTTACCCTCTTGTACACATTTTTATTTTATTGTACATCCTACTTTTCATATCATATCCTAGTCTCACTTATCATTTGGCATCCCCCTACCATTTTCTAATCATATCTTTTCTCATCATCCATATCTTATCCTAGGTCCACTCTATCCCTCATCATTTATCTTAACCTTGTCTTCACCGCCCATCTAATTTATCCTCATCCTATCTTATCCTAGTTTGATATTCAAGGTCACATATGGGTCTAAACCATACACCTTGCATTACCCATTTATCTTGATCACATATCTATATTTGTCCTTATCCCATTATCCTATCACCTTCATCACTTTATCACCTATCCCTCCCATCTTGAGAAAAATTAGTCTAATCTCTTGAGCTAATCTTATCATCCTATCCTCCTATCATATTATCACCTTAGTTCACTATCATTCATCCTTTGGTTAGATTTGATACCCTAATCAATATCTTGTTAGCATCTTGTCACCTTGTCGGTCTCAATATAGCAAACCTATCAAATATCAAGCATCCTTAGTCTAATCATCTTTCCTTATTCATAACTACCACCCATCATATCATCCTCTTGCTAGTTTAAATTTAGGAAACCATAGAAATCCCTCAATCCTTTTGTTAGGTTGACAACTAGGCATCATTGATAGGTTGTTAACACCTATTGCACTATTAGTTTGAAATTTGATCATAGTCTCTAATCCATTAGTCTCCCTCATCCCCATCATCATCTATCATCCTATACTAATCCTTTCAACCTAATTTTTTCAATAAACCATGCTTAGCCTACGTCCATCACCCATCACTCATCCACCATCACCATAGAGCCAGACCCTACTATTATTAGCCAATACATAGTTGTTAAAAAAGATTAGATTCTCTTATGGCTTATCTTTATGGGTGTTACACTTTTCAAAGGTTTTGATCCCCTTCAACTCATTACACCTCCTTTCCAATCCCCTTCATGTGATTCCCATACAAATCCTCCATCTAATAGTCATAAACCACCATCTTCCCCTTCTCATATTAGCAAAGGGAATCCAATCTTGGCCACTAATAATCCATTCACCCATCCACATCAATAACCATCTAATCATAAGTCCAATTCTTCCACATCTAAGTCACAATGTGAAGCAGGCCCTTATACTCCCCTTATCATATCCTTAGAAGACCTTTTCAAACAACTAGTCACTGTTAAAATGATGGTCTATCCACCTATCTCACATCTTGATCCCACTAAGCCTAAGCTCTCCTAGTATATGTATGAAATAATAATTGCATGATGTACATGAATTAATCTTGGATCAGATAAGATAGATCACACCTACACTTTTGATTGGGCATACATTTATTAAGTAAGAGCATGATGAATATGGGGATCCACTAGACCTAATTATGGGGTCACTTGTATCACATGTCACAATATATCATGTTAGGAATGGATCCAAATCCTATAATAAAACATAATTACACAACAACCCTAAAATATTCCTATGACTTGATAGTTCACTTATGCTAATAAACAAGAAAGTAAACTATTATAATAACAAGAAAAGAAAATTAATCTAGTGCACACCAAAGTTTGTGGCACAAAGTGAGGGGTTTGAACAAAATAAATAAATAATAACTAAACTAAACATGCATAAGATACATATACTCATGCCAATGTATACAATATTTTAATACATGGAAGAGAAGAATACATACTACATTATCTATATACTCTTACAAAAGAGAAACAAAGTTAGGAATACTTACCTTTAAAGATGAACTTGATAAGCCTCAATATCTCCCTTAGCATAGGTGATTTGTAACAGATTATTGTGTTTTTTAAGGATAACCAATATATATCAGCTCTAGGCTACATAACCTACCTAAGCATTCGAAAGACTTCTTCACAAAACAAGATTGAAACTCCAAAAAAAGTATTAAACCCTAAAGATTTATCCCTCAAGTAAAATGTTCAATAAGAAGATGATAATTCACACCTATTCACTTAATTAAAATCTCTCTTCTTAATAATGATGAAATGAACTTATATATATAGGTGGATCTTACCTATAAACTTTTGGACATATCGGCTATACTAGGTCGATCGGGTTGACCTAGCACATTTTTGGGCTAACTCACTAGGTTTGTGTTAGGTCAACCTAGAGGATAACAAAAAAAAATAGCTAAAGTGACCCCCAAAAACACTAGGTTGACTAAGTCAACCTATTTTACTGAACAAGAAGCCTAAAAATACACTAGGTTGGCCATGATGGCTGACCTAGTTTGTTGAATAGGAAGAAGGGAGATAAAAAAATTAAAAGAGGGATAAAGCATGGTAAATGATAGGAATGGTTAGGTAAGAGATAAATAATCTTAGGGTTCAATATTTTAGTAAGAGTGTATATGGAAAGTGGCAAAAGGAACAATAATCTTACAAAGCACCAATGGTCTACCCACCTCTTTCCCAATAAACCCCTTAAGGCATGCACTTAAAGAGATTGAGACTTGATAGGTTCCTATATGATAAAAAGTTTCAGTAATCAATAAAATTTTGAAAATATTATATGTATATATATTACATATTCAAATCTCATCACATGTCACGTAAGTGAAACACGGGATGGTGCTTTAGAAAAAACATGATAACACATAACATTGATTCTAAGTATAGTGTAGTAAGTAGAAAATAAGATAAATGAAAGGATACAATTGAAAAACACATACCTTTAACTTATATTAGTTCCATAGATAAATAAGTAGACTATAAGAAATGTGAAAGCATCCAATGTAGAGTACACTAGGCAAACTTGTAGAAGTTAGTGCAAAAAATAGATAAAAATCAAAATTCTTGGAAAATAGGCATACAATAGTGGAAAGGATAGATATTTTTAGGAAAATTTTGGAAAATTAGGATATTTAAGGAAAGGTTTAAAATATTAAATGAAAATAAATGAAAAAAGGATGGCAAATGAATGACAAATGATGGGCAAAGAAATGATAAATGATTGGCAAATAAATGACAAATAATAGGAAATAAATGATAAATGATTGGAAATAAATGAAAAATGATATGAAATAAATGACAAATGATATTGGAAAGAAAAGGGCATATGATAAGTAAAATATGAATGACAAAAATGAATGTCAATGGAAGAAAAATTGAACAAAGATATGTAATAAATTAAAAATTAATGTAAGATAGGTAAAAGAAAAACATGAAAGAATATCGAATGAAATGTAAGTAAAGATATAAGACAAAAATGAAAAAAGCATACATAAAGAGAAATATGTAAGCATGGTAAAAGGGTACAAACTCAGTTGTCCACAATAGAAGGGTAGTACAATAATGATAAATGAAATAAAAGAGTGATCCATAGTTACTCAAACATTTTGTTTTTGCTTTAAGAATAGATAAAAAATAAAAAATAAAGTAGTGCTAGCATGTTTTTAAGAGATGAAGAAGAGGGAAATAAAAAATAAAGAAAATAGATTTGGAATCAAAATTTGCTTATCAAGGGAAGAAATGAAATGGGTGGAGGGGAAAATGAAGTAAAAACCAAGGTAGATGAACTCTTTATCAGAGTCAAGACACTCAAATTAGGTTTGTCAAAATAAGAGGAATTTTGACCTTAAGTACTTTGAATAACTTCTCTTAGCGACACAAGTCTTGGGTACACAAATGGAGTATATAGATCATCCCATGAAGGCTCTATGCATGAAAATTAAAATGTGCCTACCTCCCCATGACATGTTCCATGTTCTTTAGGACCCCTTACAGAGCTGTCAATCTACTGCAAAGATTGGTTACTTATGTGAGAAAGTGTGTAGTACCATAGATTTTTTTTTTAAATTCCCTTATTCCAATATTTTGGCTTGCTACACCCTAAAGGACTTTAGATCTATGTGAAGCTGACTATGGAGTTTAAATTTGATTAGGGATAAGAGATGTGCTTGTAAACACATTTTTTTGATGTGAATTAACTTTTGAGATTTGTATGTTGCCTTTTATATATCATTTCCTTTTGTCTCAAATGATTTGTCTTTTAACTTATATTAATGGCTTTTTCTATTCCTCCTCCATACAAATTTGGAAGACCAAACATGGGTGTTAAAGATGAATTTCATTTGAAAACTTTGGGACATGACTGCTAAGAGAGAGAAACTTTAAAGAGCATGGACCTAAGAGTCTCATAAATCCAAGTGAAATAAAAGTGCTATATTGACTTTGACCTTGTTTTATCCATTGTGAAGATGAAATAAAGGGTAAATCAAGAGGAGATGCCACATGGAAAATTTTGAATTACTTCAAATTAAAAAAATGTGATGAAAGTGAAAAAGGGCTACAATAACGGCAAAGTGTGATTCCTTAAATAAGAATTAGGTAAATGGAGGAAAACATGCTAACATAGATTATTTACGTAAATTCCATCTAGAAAAAGAAGCAACAGCTAAAGTTGAGAATAAAGATCATAAATAATATGAAAAGATGGCAATTTTTTGAGGAGGGTTAGGTCGTATCCATGGTCTTACCTTGAAACTACATAAAAGATAAACCCAAGGGTGCCAAAAAGAAACATGTGAAATAAATAAAATGAGGTAAGAAAAAATATGGTGGTTTTGTGAGGGATGTCAGGTCCTATCCATTGTCTTATAAAGCAACTCAAAAAATAAAAATCCAAGGTGTGTCAAAAAGATAAAATGCAAGAAGATAAAGAATACTATGGTACATCAAGACAAAATCTAAAGAAAGGGGAAAAAATGATCATAAATCTAATAAGGCAAAGAATGACATAAAAAATACAAAGAATAAAAGAGATACATATGTACAAAAATGAAAACAAATGTCGAATGTGATGTATGAGAAATCAAAAAGAACATAAAGGAAAATGATGATGCTTACGAAGGTGAAAAATAAGAAAAATGCATAAAAAAAGAGACATGAGACAAAAAGAACAAGTAAAATCAATGTTAACATCTATATCAAAGATGAGCTTGTGAAATACAATTCTATAAGTCTCGAAAGGTTTCTTGAAGCTGGATGTGTTTGTTATTATGCATTGGAGAAGAAGAGTGGGCATCATAAGATGCCTCAAAGGGTAAGTGGATGTAGGGATGGGCATCACAAGATACCCAAAAGTATGAATAAATATATGGATGGGCATCACAAAATGCCCCAAATTCTTAAGGGACATGTGGATAGGAATTGCAAGATGCCCCAAAGTGTGAGTTGGAATGAGGTGATATTGAACCATTAGAATGATTTGCATTGGATTGATAGGTGCATTTAGAAATAGGTAAATGTGTTGGGTTTTTAGATTTTAAGGATGTTGAATGTGGAATATGATGTTTAAGAGAGCTATGAGGATGTAAAGGAGGACCATGTATGATATGCTTTGGATTATGAATTTGAAATAGGCATTCTTATGGTTCATATGGCGTAAGAAGTTTAAGTTCAATGGATGCCACAACATGTTTAAATTTGTTCATGTTAGATATCCTTTCCGTATTGGTGTAGGAAGAAGGATCAATTATTGTTTGAATAAAATTAGTAGATGAGGTATAAGTATGGGATAATTGTTGTTGTTCATTAGTTATTTGATGTTGATGTGATTTTGGTTCTTGAGATTGATTTTGAGAAGCTTGAAGATAATCTTGATAACGTTCTTTAGTGAGAGTATCAATATTGAAATATGGACCAAGCAAGGAAGAAATAATAAATTGGTGAAGATCATGATAAGATCCATGAGAATGACCTATAGTAGCATGCCACCAACAAAACTTATTAGGATTTTACCATTTTGGAGGAGGTTTGGAAGGATCAAAGCTCATGGTTTTAGAGGGTAGAAATTTATCTTTAAGTTATTCTAACTTCAAAAGAGGGTGGGTTGGGTTAAAATTGGTTGAATTTGATGCTCAAATTTGAGGTTTGGGAAGCTTGGATGAATCAATGGTATGGGAAGAATATTATAAAGCTAATTTAGTAGTTGTTTGAGGTGTTTCAAATTGAGTCATAAGAAAGTCTTGTCTTTTTTCTTGGTCTAAGGCTTCTTCTAAAGTTTTAGGTGAAAAGATTCAAACTTTTTATTGAAGGGGAAGTTTAAAAGTAGTGATAAAAAGTTTTAGAAGAGTGTCATCATTCATGTTATGGTCCACTTTATGAGCGAGGGACTTCCATCGTTTGATGAAATTATGAGCTGATTCATTAGGAAGTTGTTTAGCATTGATAAAATGGCTGAGGTAATTTTTAGGAAGGTCATCATGTTAGAATTCCTTCCATAGAACATTGACTAAATCCTCTAGTTGTGAGGTGGAATGTCTAGAAATCTAGTTGTACCATTCAATTACATCACCAATAAAGGTTTTGGCTAAAATCTTGGTGGTATCAAAGGTGTTAGTTTGGACCCATTCTTTATATGGAATACCAAAAGACTTAATAAATGTAGTAGGATCCTTAGTCCCATTATATGTGATAGTTATAGAAATGTTTCCAATATATATGGATCTAATGAATGGGGATAAAGGCTAATTTATAAGATGTTGAAGCATATTGTTATTCATTGGAGGTTGAGGGATGATAATCCCATTGGCATCTCTAAGAGGAGGAGTGACAAAATTTTGATTTGGTTGAGACATGATGACTTGAGGTGGTTGAATAGTTATGTTGAATAATTTTTTTTGCATGTTCATCATTTGAGATATATTGGTTATTTACATGATGTTCATTTGATGTATGACTTGGTCAAGAAGTTGAGTTCTATCAATAGGTGGGTTTGAAGGTGGGATATTGTGTTGATAGGAGGATTCTCAACATTGGTATTGAGAAGAGGATTGTTACTATTGGTGGGAGGGAAATTATTTGTAGGTAGAAGATTCCCAACATTGGTGTTAATTGTCTTAAGTGTGGTAGGATAAGAAGCAAGATTAGTCATGTCACCATTCTTCTAAGGAGTGTAAATAGTATTATCAACAAGGTTTTTGAATATTTAAGAACCATTTAGATTATCAATTTGAGTAGTATTATTTGGTGAAGGACGCCAAACATTAGTATTGGGATTAGGATTATAATGAAGGATCTCAACTACATTGCAATGTGTAGTGAGTGGTTTAGGTTTAGGAGAAGGGGAAGGAAGAAATTGGATAGTTTTATCAAAATTAATGAAATAAGTGAGGTTAATATCCAAGTCCTTGATTATGAAATGTTATGGATTAAAATAAGGCTGATAATATGTCCTTGTGATGAAACAAGACTAGATAACCACAAAGGAGAACAAAAATTGGTAGAAAATAGTAAAGGGTTGATTGGTTTGACCTAGCACAAAAATAGGGACTACAAAACTATACAGGGTCGACCAAGTCAATCTAGTATAGTATATAAAGACTGGTAAAAAAGGTAAAAGATGATGTAAATAGTACAAGATCGATTGAGTTGACCTAGTATAGTAGACAAAGGCTGAAAAAGATACTAGGTCATAAGGGTCGACCTAGTATAGTGGACAGAGGTTGAAAAATATACTAGGTCGACAGGGTTGACCTAGTATAGTAGATATGTTACTTGTTTTTCCTATATTTTTAGATCTACTTATCAATTTTGAAAACATAAAATGCATTGGATTCATGATGATGTAGGGAATATGATAAAGTTGATATAGAGTTGTGAATTGAAACAATACAATTTGAAAATAATGAAAATCAATAGGTACTAAAAGGAAATAAATAATCAATTGAATTGACACTAGCTAATCCAATTGATGAAAACAAAGCAAAATCTTGCACTAATGCTGGATAATGTAAGATTTTGTACACACAATTGATAAAAGAGTAAGAAAATAACTTGAAAGTAAAAATAGCTACTTGGACAACCTAGAATGTTGATTATATTATTAAGAATGATTTTAAATGTGAAAGGGAGATTAGTTATAAGAAAGGTAGTAGATAGAAATATAAGGATGGTTTCAGGTGAGTTTAATATGAAATTTATAGTAATAATAATAATACAATATTAGTATTAGGGACTACCCCCTCACTTCACACATCATAGCAATAAGGGTATTGGGTGCTTAGCAAGAATATATCATTAACCATGTTTTATACTTGACCAAAGCATCAAGTCAACTTTCCCCTTTGTGATGAAATCCAAGTAGGTTGGCTTGGGTAGTCAAATTTTAAAATTTTTGTTGATGTTATGTGATTTGGTTGTGTGTGCATAAAATAGAAATAGTGAAACTAAGTGAATAATTAAAAACCTCCTAATTAGACTATGTGAACTATTCTAGACATTCAAACAATTGAAATAAAATATGTGATTAACATACAAGGTGAATTCCAAATTTGAAACAAGGTATAGTAAAAACACTATATACACAACATACAAAATTAGGTTGATAGGGTTGAACTAGTAATATTGAAGATAGGGTCTGGAAAACCTACTAGGTTGACCAGGTCAACTTAGCTATTCTAGATAGCACACAGAATATAGAACTAGGTCGACTAGGTTGATCTAGTTGGCTATGCAAAGGAAATTTTGAAGACTAAAAACTTGAAAGGAAAGTATAAAATAGAAAGAGATAGATAAGTATAAACTCACCTGAGTGGTTTAGAGATGAAAACAGAGAAGATTGTTGATCAAGACCCTTGGAGAAAACTATCAAAAACGTACAAATTGGGTTAAGTTGATCAAGTAAGCAATATAGAAACCTACTAAAAAAGTGTTGAAAATGCACTAGGTCCACTTGGTCAACCTAGTAGGTTGAACTAGATGTCTAAAAATGCACTAAGTCAACCTAGTTGACTTAGTAGTCTAGAAACCTAAAAACCTACGCACAAAGATAAATAGCTAGGTTGATAGAATCAATCCAGTATGTCAAAATATATGATAAAATGATGATAAAAAATAAATGAAATAATTGAAATAAATATTACAAGGGTTATTTTCACATTACGTTCACCATAATGTATCCAATTAGAATTTCATGATGTACATGAATTAATCACAGATTGGATATGATAGAGCACACCTACACTTATAATTAGGTATACATTTGTTAAGCAAGAGCATGACCAATATGGGGATCCACTAGACCTAATTAGGGGATCACTTGTATCACTTGTCACAACATACCATGTTAGGAAGGTTTCCAAAGCCTACAGTCTAACACAATCACAAAACATTAAAATATTTCTATGATTTGATATGTCACTTATGCTAATAAACAAGAAAGTAAATTATTCTAATAATAAGAAAAGTAAAATAATTTAGTGCGAAACAAATATTGTGGCACAAAGTGTGGGGTTAGAATAAAAAAAATAAACAATAACTAAACTAAACATGCATAGGAGACAAATACTCATGTTAATGTATAAATAATCCTAATACATGGAAGAGAAGAATACATTTTGCATTATCTATCTACTCTTACACAAGAGAAATAAAGTTAGAAATACTTACCTTTAAAGATGAAATTGATGAGCCTCAATATCTCCCTTAGCCAAGGTGATTCATAAGATATTGTTGTGGTTTGTAAGGATAACCAAGATAAATCAACTTTAGGCTACATAACCTACCTAAGCATCTAAAAGACTTCTTCATAAGACAAGATCAGAGCTCCAAATAAAGTATTAAACCCTAAATCTTTATTACTTAAGTAAAATGGTCAATAAAAATATGTTCATTCACATTAATTAACTTAATTTAACTCTCTTTTCTTAATAATGATGAAATTAATTTGTATATATAGGCAGATCTTACCTAAAAACTTTCAAACATGTCAGTTGTACTAGGTCATTTGGGTCAACCTAGCACATTTTTGGGCTAACTTACTAGGTCTGTGTTAGGTCAGTCAGGAGGTTAACAAACTAAAAGAGATAAAGAATCCCAAAACACATTATGTTGACTAAGTTGACCTAGTGAGCTAAATAGGAAGCCTAAAAATACACCAGGTTGGTCATGATGGCTAACCTAGTTTGTTGAATAATAAGAAGGGAGATAAAATAAGGAAAGGAGGGATAAAGCATGGTGAATGATAGGAATGGTTAAGTAAGAGATAGATAAGCTTAGGGTTCAAGGTTTTAGGAAGTAAAAGTGTAGATGGAAAGTGTAAAAAAGAAAAACAATCTTATAAAGCACTAATGGTCTACCTACCCCTTTCTTGGTGCACCCCTTAAGGCATGCACTCAAAGAGATTGAGAATCGACAGGTTTTTATAAGATACAAAAGGTCAGTAATTAATAAAAGTTTGAAAATATTATGTGTATATATTATAAAGATAGTCAATACTACATATATCACCAAACTTGGGGACATACCATTAATCGATGTTGACCTTTCCAATATTATGCCCAAGACCTCAGTGATTGAGGTGATATAGTAATTGAGGATGAAAAAAATGAGTCTAAATTATTTGGTGAAAAATAAAAGGAATGCCAAGATTCCAATCACAACCTTCCCTCTCCAAACCAAGGTTAATACATTATATCCCTCTTCCATAATCCCCCCATCATTGATAAGTCATCTATCAAATCAAAATTTGTTCCCCATAATCCTAACCCTCCCATCTCTCATGAATTTGTCCATGACCTTATCTTTATTGAATATGTCATTCATCCATCATCTCTCTCTCTCACCCATCACCTCAAATACCCCTTGTTGAGAGTTTAATAATGGATAATAAATCTCCTATTAGCAACATTACATCTTTCACATCAAAGTCAACATCATATTCATCACAAGTCTTACCTTCCATAAGATCATGTTCAACACCCGTATCCAAATCAAATTCCCCATTAGAAACATCATCCCTCATTAATGCTAATAATGCCTATATTTTAGAGGATACCTATAATCTAGATACATTTGATCCATTACCAACCATATCTTTTGATCCCATTCTAGATGATGACATCATAAATGAGTTATTACAAGCTTTATCTATCAAATATGGTCAAAGTGAATCTACTTCCACCTCAGTTGCATGTCTTCCAAATAGTCCTAGTGATATTTTTGTTGATATTGAGGATATTTTCTCCGATGTCAAAATTGGGTCTCCTAAGAACCCCTATGAAGACTATGTTGCCCCATCACCCATCATTGACCTCATCACATCATCTCCACCACTTCCATCCCTCATAGACCCCTTTCTTCCCATTGATGATCATTTGATAACCTCCCTCCATAAGGATGAACATGAACATATATCATTGGAGCCTTCCTCAAGTAATATAATGTGTGCCAAAATTACAAAGGTCCAAGACCATATTCTAAAATTCAATCAATATGTCTTTGATCTCATAAATAAAAATCAAGAAAAGTCAAATCATTGACCAAATCCAAAAACATCTTCCCCTAGTGAAGCCCAATATCAGGCACTAGGAGAATGTCAAAGTCAAAATAATCATATATCTAGACAAAAATAAATCTCCCCTAATGAAGCCCAAAATTAGGCACCAAGGGGACATCAAAGTCAAATCCAATCAAATGCTCAAAATAATATGGTTGATCATCCATAAAATAATTAAATCAAAGATGAACCCCAAAGTTTGATAATGATAATATGGTTGATGATGCCGACAATGAAGTAGATTCTGATCATAGCCTCACCTTTGATGACCTAGCTGAAACCATCATGTTTGATAACGATGCCATTTGTACCCTTAACCTAGTTGTTCATTGTAACCCATTACCATTATATTATCCCCAACTGATAGATTGAGACTAAAAAGAATCTAGTTTATTGATTGATGAGTTCTAGAATGATGAGGCATTTTGTGAATTCTTAGGCCTTAGAGACAATGTTTTGTTGGGAGATCACAAGTAAGTATTCTCAATTACATTAGATCCTATAGTCTATTTTGGAGAGCTAGTGAACACCCTTAGCCAAAAATAAATAAGTAAAATATGGAGGTCCCAAAGTGAAAACCTCCTTGAGGCACTTTCTGACTAGGGAAAAAGTAAAGATAAAGGATAGTCTAGTGGTGAAAACCTATTTTAAGTGCTATTAGATGGGGGTGTTCATTCTTATTCACATTTAGACTAAGAGACCACCAACAATGAACTTGCCTATGGATCTAAGTTCAGTTTTGAGCAACAAGTATTTGATCAAATCCTTCAATATTTTATGAATATTTTTGTCACATGACTAGATATCCCATTAGGGGACTCAGATTCATCATGCCTAGGAGAATTTGAAAAGTAAGTCCTAACAAAGGACCCTGACATAATCTAATAGTTCAAGTTATTACCTATTATCTAGAAGATGGCTTGACCCTTCTATTAGAATATAACATATAGGTAAATATTGGGACTTCATTAGACCTGAAATGGATAAAATTAGGTGCATCCCTTACTGAGGAGGAACATGAAGTCTTTACAATGCTGTTGAGAGAATTTGTAGATATCTTTGCATGGGTCTACTCTGACATGCTAGGTTTGGACCCCATCTTGGTTCTACACCAAGTTGTGGTTAATCTTGATGCCAAACCAATAAAACAAAATCTACATAAGATGTATCCTCAAATTTTTGTATTGGTAAAGAAATATTTAAAAAAACTCTTAGAAGCAGGATGTATCCAACCCATTGACTACTCAGAATAGATCTCTAGTGTGGTACCTATTCGTAAAAATATTGAAGGCGATCATAATTTGTACTAAGTTTTGAGACATCAACAAATCTTGTTCTAAAGATGATTTTCCATTACCTAATATTGACATGATCATCAACTCCATGATAGGTTATGAAATGCTTTCACTCATGAATGGATTTTCAGGATATAACTAAATCAAAATAGCATGAGAAGACCAACATAAAACAACATTCACCACTCCATGGGGAGTATTTTATTATCAGATAATGACATTTGGACTTGAGAATGATGGATCTAGATATGAAAGGGACATGTCTATCATCTTCCATGATATGATGCATGATATTGTCGAAGACTATGTCAATGACATATTAGGAAAACCCAAAACTAGGGTTGAACATCTAATAATGTTGAGTAAGATATTTGAAAGATTATGGGAGTACAAAGTTAGACTCAATCCAAATAAATGTGTGTTTGGTGTAACCCTATTCAAATTACTTGGCTTCATCATGTCTCATATAGGTATTAAAGTAGATATGGCTAAAGTCCATGTTATAATTGAGATGCTGCCACCAACCAATTTAAATCAACTCCATAGTTTTTAGGGTAAGATCCAATCAATTTTACGCTTCATCTCTCAGTTAGTAGACAAGTGCCATCCATTTACACACTTTTTGAAGAAGGGAGTTGCATTTCACTAGGATGATCATTTCCAAGTAGTTTTTCAACAACTCAAAGACTATCTTATTAATTTGCCTATTTTATTACCTCTTATGCTGGAAAAGCCATTCTTGTTATACCTATCAGCTACTGACCATGCTCTGGGGCCACTCTTGGCTCAACATAATGACAATGAAAAATAACATGATTTATACTATCTAAGTCATACCTTGGTTACATATGAACATAACTATGCACCTATTGAAAAAGATTTTCTGGCCATGGTCTTTGTAGCTCAAAAACTATGCCATAACATGTTGAATAATAAGACCATGGTGATTTCAAAAGTAGATCCACTCAAGTATCTACTATCTAAAATAGCTTTTCAAGGAAGAAAGGCTAAATGGATCATGTTTCTCAGTGAGTTTAACATATAGTATGTCAATCAGAAGGTAATCAAGGGACAATTTATTATAAATCAACTTAATAAAGCACCTCTCATAGACACACAACCACTCACATTTCAATTTCTTGATGAATCCATAATGACCGTCATTGACACACCCCTTGAGGATTAGCCCTGAAAGATGTATTTTTATGGTTCATTTACTACACATGGATTGGGGGTTGGCCTATTGTTTATTACACCATAGGGGGATTTAATCCCTAAATCATTCAAAATCAGATTTTCTTATACAAAAAACATGGCTGAGTATGAAGCACTTGTTGTAGGACTTCTATAGGAAGTGCATTGGAATATATCTCATCTTCAAGTTTATGGTGATTCTTAGTTAATCATCAATCAGGTCATAGATCATTTTCAGACCAAAGATGATAAGTTGGTTCCATATAAAGCTATGGTAGACACTCTTAAGCAAAAAATTATCAATATTTAGTTTGAGCACACACCAAGGGTTAGTAACAAAACTATAGATGCCATGGCTACTATTATCTCTCAAATTCAACAAATAGATAAAGCTAGAGAGTATCAGATCCTTGTTGAGAATTTGTTAGCACCAGCTCATGAACCTTTAACCATTGCAATGATTTGTGATATTGTTGGTCTTAATTGTATCTGGTACTTATACCTTTAAAACTAAATTCATGACCAATTTCTACCACCTGAACTATCTCAAAAACAAACCAAAGCCTTCATTCATCAGTCCACTTGTTATACTTTACTTGGATCCACCCTTTACCATCATATTTTTGATGAAACTCTGCTTCATTATTTAACTTTTATAAATTCTACACTAGCATTAAGAGAAGTTCACTAAGGATTATGTGGATCTAATTATAGTGGGCCAAAACTATCCAAAAATTTCTTGCATGTTGGTTATTATTGGCCCATAATAAACATAGATGCTATTGACTATGTAAAAAAGTGTGATAAATGTCAACGACATGCTAATTTGATTCATGCCCTAGCCAAAACTCTAAAACTAATGTTGACACCAGGGCCATTTTCTACATGGGGACTTGACTTCATTGGGAAGATCAACCCCACTTCATCTAATGACCATAAACATATCCTTACTACCACCAAATATTTTACTAAGTGGGTTGAAGCTATACCCCTCACTTACATGACTAGAAAGCAAATTTCCAAATTCATATTCAACCATCTCATTTACCGTTATGGAATCCCCTTTGAAATTATTTATGATAATGGAGTATCATTCAAGAACAATGATGTAGATCAACTATGTACTAAATATAACATCATACAACATTTTTATACAACATATTACCCTTAAGGTAATAGCTAAGTGAGGCATCCATTAAAACCATTATCAATATTCTCAAAAATATTGTCAATGATGTTGATCATGATTGACACCTCTAGATATTTCCTACCCTTTCATCATATCATACCAATCATCATACCCCCATAAGAGCCACTCCATACTCACTTTTTTATGGTATTGAAGCCATCCTTCCCTTTTTGGTCAAATTGCTTTCACTGCGCATCTCTTACAAACATGTCTTGGATGATCATGACTATTGAGTATCTCACCTACAAGAGCTAGACATACTTGATGAGAAATGCATAGCCACACTCAACAATCTTCAATCATATCAGAACTAACTCAAAGGCCACTATAATCAGTGTGTTAAGTATTGAACATTTAAACTTGGTGATCTTATTCTTAAAGAAAACTAAAAGAATACCATGGCTGAGAAGAAGCATAGAGGTAAATTCAAACCAAACTAGATAGGGCCTTTCATCATTACTATAGATTATGGATCACAAGAATATAGGCTTGCCACACTAGATAGAGATGAAATCCCTAAATCAATGAATATTATTCATCTCAAGCAGTACTATGCTTGAGCGCTAAGGTGCATTATCTGTAAGAACCATTTTATTTATGCCATTTTATCACTATTCTTCTTTATAAAAATATCATCCTTATCCATCCTCTTACTCGTATCCACTTTTTGCTTTCAAATTATTAGCCTAGTATGTTCTAAAGCCTAGCCCATTTGACCTTGGTTTTTGCCATTTGTTATACATTTTTAGCATCAAGGTATCTGATCAGTTTCATTAGTTGGTTCAAGTACTTTAGATAGAGATCATATTTTAGAATAGTGTGACAAAAGTTTTGACAGTTGCATCCTTCATTTGTTATTCCTTTCTTACCATTCACCTTGATCTAATTATAACCACCTTTGGGTAAATTCATACCATTGATCTATGCCATTGTGTCTTGGTTATAACTGTCTATGGGAAAACTAGGGGAAACATTAAGCCTTGACATAACAACTTGCCACTTCCTATGTTTTACTATGCCTTTTTACCAATTGTGCCTATTTTGTTTGAATTTACTACTACACTAGTCAAATTCCTCCACTGTAAGGATGGATTTACAATGACTTGAGGTCCTACTCTGGGACTATATAGGTAATGCTTGATACTTATTGAGGTTAGCTCAGTCAACCTAAGCTAAGCTCTCATCATTTTGTGAGCAACCTAAGCCATGCTCTTTCTATTTTGTGAACAACCTTAGTTTAAACACTCTTACCATTTTGCTAGCTTGAACCATTTAGTGTCTCATCATTCTTGATCAAGTTGAGACACTCCAAAACAATTCCAAAAACATTTGAAATATTTTTAGAAAAGAATAAAAACATTGACCACTTATCTGCCTTAAGGATTCTAGGAACCCTTACTAAGTTACAATAAAATCACTTGTCATTTAGTTTCCCCAATTTTTTGGCCTTTTCTCTCATGCACTTTCCATTTTTCAATACCATTCCTCTTCTTCTATCACATCCATTCTATTTTTTTCATCAATTATTACATTCTTCTCATTCCCTAGGAGAACTACATTTGGCTTGAAGTTTTTCATTGGATACAACTCGGCCACCCCCTTCCTTTTCTTCTATTCCCCCATTTTGTTCATTTGTTAAGTTGTCACATATTTTCTAGGGGTAATATTCATATGGTTTCTTTTGAGTGTTTCTTTGTTTGTTTGTTTCTTATTTTATTTGTGTACCTATTTGTTTGCTTTCAACATTGTTGCCTTTATTAAGTTTATGTGTGTTCATTGGGTGATTCCTTTCCCACACTTATACTCAAATCCATCCATATTAATATTCTTACATTTTCATCATGGTTTTTTATCATTGGTGCATTATTTTCTATTGAGTATTAGATTATGAGAGTTAGTCTTTATGCATATTTTAGCCAAGTCCTCATGATGTTATACCATGATGCCTAATGACACATGCTACACCAAACCTTAGATTTAAGATGTCTATTCCACAATAGAAATGTCTCTTCAACACTAACATCCTAATTCCATCCTAATCATATCCCAAATAGAGTAATTAAATATGAAATAATTTCAACCTTTATTAGTTCGAATGAGCACCTCCTTACTAGTAGGTTGTTCCGATTCATCATTAACCTCGGTGTTAAGTTATCATCATCCTTAGCCAATTTTATCATGTTTACCATAATCAGGGTCTAATAATTATAATTTCCTATGGTTAAATCATTACACACCATCCCACCTACATTTTTCAATGATTATAACCACCTTTGGGAAAATCATTGTGTTGTCACCACTTTACTTTTTATGCCCATACAGAGTCATGTTATTCTCTTATTTTTTTGTCCTAACTGGGGAAGCTCCATCTTCTCAATGATTATAACCACCTTTGTGAAAATCATTATGTTATCATATCATGTTGCCACTATCAAGGTACAATGTTTATAACTACCTTTGGTCAAACCATTATACACCATCCCACTTGCATTCGCAATGACTTTGACTACTTTTTTAATATCATTGTGTTTTCACCCCATCATCTTTCCTTTCTTTAGTCCCCTCATTTTGCTTCTTTATTTTTGAGAGACCATTTTCCAACCTACTTGTGCCAACCATTACCTCGAGGGGGGCATCATACAGTTAGTTTATCATCATTGCATTTGTAGGCATTTAGGACCTTTTCATTCTTTGAGAAGATGTTACTATGCTTATAGCTTACAATGCTTTCCCAAATAGGGGCAAACTATAGACACCCAAATCTAGCCACCGATAACCTCCAACCAGGATTTTGACCAATTTCCACCTAAAATGCACAATTTATGGGCCAGATAACTTTGATCAAATCATTTCGAGTCAAAATGCCAATTTTGCACTTGGGTGCTTTGGATTGCTCTTTTCTATCAAATCTATTGCACAAGACATGTTCCTCCATTATTATTTTTTTGGTAACATCCTAAATGGGATAATGGTTCTAATGCATCTGGGATTGACTTCCAATTCCAATCCAGTCAAATTTTGGACCAATAACAAGGCATTTTGATTAATTTGTGCATAAATTAATTAAGCATACTTAAGAGCTAATTAATCCAAATCAAGGCATAATTAATAATTCCATGAAAACTTGCTAAACAATTTATTTTGGAAATGAATATTGAATATTTGCATCATTAAGTGACCTCATTTCTTGGGAAGATATCCCTAGGCCATAAATGCCACAAATATCAGGGTTCATGCCTCCCGTGCCTCATCAAATCCATTCATTCCTCTTAATTTATCCTCTATCCCAAATATTGATTAGCCTATTTATCAATTTTAATTGTATAATTGGATTAATCCTTATCTACACATCTGAATCTTGAGATGGATGGTTTAGGTTGATTCTATACATGTACAAAATATATAAATAGGAGGCCTTACCACATGATTTCTAAGATATTTTGGTGAAAATTTATTATGCTCAAATATATTCAAAATTCTTGATAATTCAAATTTATAATGCACAAATATCTTCAAGAAGACATTGCAATTAGTGTTACCATGCTAAATTGATTCTAAGCCAAGCCAAGCCATAGCCACAAGGTGCCAAGGAGAATAGGAGATATCCAAGCCTCCTTTGATGAAGACTTCATGGGAACAAACCAAGAAAGCCACTAAAAAAAGCATTTTGGATCATCCAAGGAAGGCAAAAGAAGGTTTCTTTTGCATTTTAGTTATGTGTTTTATTCATGTTTGTTAACTAAGCTCTCCCTAGTGTCCAGGCCTAGAGATGTTATGCTAGTTAATGTGTTTCTTTTATTTTGTTTTCATTTTGAAACTAATACCATACTAACCATCCTCTCTTGAGTCAAATTCCTAGATTCACACCCATCAACTCCATGGGTAGCATCATCTCTCTTAGTGGTGATGAATACATTTAGTCTAGATATCTAGAGGGATCACAATCAAGCATCAATAGAGATCAAATGGACCCTACTACATCTAGTAATAATAATAATATGATCTCGACATAATCCATCTCTATAATAGGTGTTGGATAGATAAGCCATCAAATTTCCCAAACTTTGCATCTTTTCAATCATCCAATAAATCAAGATGCCATCAAAACATCAAAATGTCAAAAAAACATTTGTCCGAAGGTGAAAACTAGTCTTTTGGTGCCTTGGGAAAGTACCATGATGAAAAATAAATTCTAACATCATGGTAGAATAATCTATTATCTACATTATACCTCAACACTTGGGGGTAAAATCCATCAATCCATCCATTGTCCATACCCATCATCCATCATCATATCATGCATCCTATTATGTCCCTCTATCCATATCATCCTTCCCATCTTGACATTCAAAAATAAGTGGAAGGTGCCTTTGATAAATTTTCTCAAACCCTCTTGACATATCCTCTAATACACACTAAATCAATTAAACATCTGGTTCCTTCATAATGTGGAACTTGGAAATCACTAGTCCCTTCTTCCATTGTTCTTCATCCACTTTTTCACTTCACATTCATCCTTCTTGTCACTCATCCATCCATTCATCCATCTTCATCTTGGTTTTTAGGCTTGGTATTCCCTTTAATAGTAACCCCATTTTTATAGTGTACATACATAGCCTAAAAAGCACTAAATTTTAAAATATGTCAAAAACCCTAAAATTCATAAATTTTGAAAAAGCCAAAAATAGTCCATTGTGTATTTTCTTATGCCTAATCCCCTAGTCTCATCCATCTCCATCCATCTCATATTTTCCCATCTTTGGTATCACATTTAGTCTTGAAATCCAATGGGAATGGTCACCTAACTCCCCATATCTTCCTCATCCTTTTGACTAAGTCTTATTAACATGCATAACCTTATCAAAGAATTTAATCTGGAACCCATCATTTCCCTATCAATGTCTCTTCACACCTAACATGCATTGCATCACCTCTTTACTAGTGTGGAATGTCCTTGATCCCATCACTCTCTTTATCAATGACTATTCATACCTAACACCCATCCAATCACTATTTTTCTAGTATGAAAGGGATTTGATCCCATCATTTCCTAGTCTCCTTGCTAGATTGGATTTTTTATAGGGCTTTATCTATTGGTCATCCTTGGTCATCACTTAATATAAATCATCTTCCTTGACCACCTTTAATTTTATTTTTGGAACAAATCAGTACTCAAAGAACTTCTCTTGTCATCCATCCTTCCATCCTAAAATAAGGGAAACATATTAGCCAAATCCTCATCATGATCCTCCTATAAAAATACAAGTCTCTCTTATGCCCACAATCACATCATGATCATCATAATCCAATCCATCCCCCAATCACTCATCCCATCTTTAGACAAGACATTATGACATTGTATGTAGACACTTGTGTGTGTTGCTTGTCTATTATTTGTCTTGTTTGAATCATGTATATATCTTATTTTGTCTTATGTTGTGTTTGAGTCATGTCTATTTTTGTCTATTGGGGAATGAATGGGGATGCTATGAGGTCACTAATAATACTTAAAAGTGCCCTTGATAATGTAGAGTTTTCTATTTTCCCATGCACTTTGGCATGATATCCTCTTTTTCATACTTATATCATGGGGTATCTTGTCAAGAGTTATATATAATGGATTTCTTATACTATGATGAGACTTATGACATTTTTGATGTCTTGATCACCCACACCCTCATCATCATTTAATCATCATCCTTATTCCCATCGCTAATATAATCCACTTTACCTATCTAACTAATATCCCATTTTTTATCCTCATCTCATCATCTGAACCATATCCTTGAATCACTAACAAGTCTAATCATCTACATCATTATCACTTTCTAATCATTAATCATCATCATCCTCTATCCATGAGTTAGAACTACATAAGCTTGAGGTCTTGTTAGATTATGTAGGCAAAAATTGATCATTATTTCATGCCCAATGATAGCTCGACCACTATCTCTATCATCCATAATCACCCTCTAGTCTTTTAGTCATTCAATCACATCATTTATTCTCTCTTATCCTATTAATTATAATGATCAACTTTAAATTTGAGATACACCCATCATTAATCTTATAAAATAATTTTCTTATCCTATCCTATAGCTCTCCCTTGAATTTATCTTTACTTGGGATACATCTAAACATTGTAGCCTTTTAATCATATCATCACCATGTTATGGTTGATTCCCCCTTGGGATGTGTCGACAAATGTGACACCCATAATATCTACTCCTTGTGCTTGTGTCCTTGCTATGGTAATCATAATTAATTTGTATCTCAATGCTCAGGTTGAATCCATCTTCTTCATCATATAGCTCACATATCACACCCCATACCCTAATCTCTTCATCACATCCCACCCATCAATTGCTATTTCGAGTAGACATCCATCTCATTATTTCTTGTATGTCCCCTTGAGGGGGAATCATATCCTCTAACATCATCTACTAACATTCATCCAGGATATGGTTTTTCTTTGAAAGACCATTACTCCTTCCACTTCATCCAATCAAAATGCCCTTTCAAATAGGGGCAAAATATATACACTTAAAATCATTTGCTTCATTATCATCAACTAATATTCCTATTAGTTGACACTAATTTTTATTAACCTATTTTATTTCACCAATATATCCCCCTTACTATCCATTCATCTAATATTCCCTTCTATTATCCTACATTCACTAACCTTGTTCATAACATTCCTTTATTAATTCCATCCTAATCCCTATTATCCTAATCTAATCCTAGTTATCCATTATATGGGAATTTTAAATTCCCATAACCCTACCTAACCACCTACTAAAATACACCTTAGCATTTCTTACATCCCTAGTCCATAATCACCTACCTAATCCCTATCTAACACCTACCTAATCCTCCATTATCCCTAAATTAATGGATAAGTCTCTAAAATTGGAGAGAAGCTCCTCCAAGTCTATAGAAGTCTCTAAAATAGAGAATTCTAAGGGATTTAATATTCCTTGAATAATTCATAGCCATTGATCTCATCCCTCTAACTTCAAATTTTAACCCTTGATCTTCCCTCCCAAAATCTATATAAGAAAGGCTCCTCTTCTATGGAAACTAACCAGAATTTTCATAACATCTTCATGCCAAAATAACTTCTTAATAAAGCATCCACCATCCATCATCTTTGATCAAGCATCTATGTCAATCTGAGTCTAAGATAAATTTATCCCAATCCTCTTGTCTTTTATATTTTGTTTAATCATGATTTGAAGCACTTAGGATTTAGGATTTAAATGTAGGATTGGATGTTGCATTCATCTAATGGTATTTAGATTCTAATGGCTTTATCATCTTACCTAAGGGTTGATATTTAAGATTAGAATTTGCATTGTTAAATCCCCATAAGAGCTCAAATTTAATCTAAACCTTATATATATTTATTACATTATATATATAAATAAATAAACTTATATATATGGTGTTGTGTGTGTGTGTGTGTGTGTGTGTGTGTGTGTGTGTGCGTGTGTGTGTGTGTGTGTGTGTGCGTGCGTGCACGTGTGCGGGTGTGTGTGTGTGTGTGTGTGTGTGTGTGTGTGTGTGTGTGTGTGTGTGTGTGTGTGTGTGTGTGTGTGTGTGTGTGTGTGTGTGTGTATCCAATCTCATTATCTTAATCCATGTCTTGTTTGAAGAACCACCTAGGGGATCTATTGATGGAGGCAATGGCTGAGCTAGAGTTAGCCCTTGGAAGGTAGATGTCTAGGGAGGAAATCTCTCCACATGGTAGAATAATTGATTGTAATGTTTTTCATACATGGCCAATGCAAAGGTATTAAACTTGGTGTCTCAGAAGACTATGTTTGTCCCATATGAATATAAAAATGGGACCTATTTTGACTTGGTGGTTCCAAACAATCATGCTTCATCCATGGCTTTCGAATTTTGATTAATGAGATGTTATCTTGTATTAATGTTGGATGAATGTATATAAGTCATTTTAGGCAAGATAATGCAATGTTGATGGTGATATTGGTTCATGTCATATTAATGGTAAGCATTTCAAACTTTAAACTATTGCTTTTAGTAATTAATTTTACCCAAATTCAACATAACTTTAATTTGAATTTGATTTTCTATTAATTTTATCTTTAAAGATAAAGATTACCACCTTTTGAGACTTGGATACCACCTCAAGTCTAGTTAAGTACTCATGTGGACTAAATATGACTAAGCTACCTAGTTGGCTCAAAATCCAAACACATGGCACCTTTTGATTATCTCATAGATTATTAGAATGTAGCTTTGTGTGATAACTCATCTGTATATCACCACATGGTGACTCTCAATTCATCATGAGCTCTCAGGTGGTGCCTTTTAATTATGATACTTTAAGGGTAAATCCACTCTTGTACATGTTTGAAAGGTATATCCTAGGAGATATCTTGAAGGTATTACAAAAGCCTTCAAAATATCACCTATTAGTGTCTTCTGTGTAAAGGAAAATTCCACTTATTCCTTGAAGGAGAAATCCACTCTTGTGCTAGTTTGAAAGGTATCTCCTAGGATATAACTTGAAGGGTAAATCCACTCTTGTGCATGTTTTAAAGGTATCTCCTAGGAGATACCTTGAAGGTATTACAAGGGCCTTCAAAATATCACCTAGTAGTGCCTTTTATGTAAAGGAGAATTCCATTTGTTCCTTGAAGGAGGAATCCACTCTTGTGCTTGTTTAAAAGGTATCTCCTAGGAGATAACTTGAAGGGAAAATCCACTCTTATGCATATTTGAAAGGTATCTCCTAGGAGATCTGTTTAAGTTATTACAAAGGCCTTCAAAAAAACACCCAGTAGTGTCTTCCATGTAAAGGAAAATTCCACTTGTTGTTTGAAGGAGAAATACACTCTTATGACTATTTGAAATGTATCTCATAATAGATACCTTAAATATGGAATTAAATCTTGTGAAATTTTGAAAGGAATCTCTTAAAATATACCTTAAAGGTATTACAAGGGCCTTTAAAATATCACCCAGTAGTGCCTTCCATGTAAAGGAAAATTCCACTTGTCCCTTGAAGGAGAAATCCACTCTTGTGCATGTTTGAAATGTATATCCTAAGAGATACCTTTAAGGTATTATAAGGGAATTAAAAGTACCACCTAGTAGTGCCTTCCATGTAAATGAAAATTATAATTGTTCCTTGAATGAGAAATCCACTCTTGTAACTATTTGAAAGGTATCTGTTAGGAGATACCTTGAAGGTAAAATCCAATCTTGTGCATGTTTGAAAGGTAACTCCTAGAAGATACCTTGGAGGTACTATAAGGGCCTTCAAAATGTCACCTAGTAGTGCCTTATATGTAAAGTAAAATTCCACTAGTTTCTTGAAGGAGAAATCCACTCTTGTACCTGTTCAAAAGGTATCTCCTAGGAGATACCTTAAACATAAAATAAACTATTGTGCATGTTTGAAAGGTATATCCTATGAGATACCTTGAAGCTATTACAAGGGCCTTAAAAATATCACCCAATAGTTCCCACTGTGTAAAGGAAAATTCCATTTGTTCTTTGAAGGATAAATCCATTATTATGTTTATTTAAAAGGCATCTCCTAGGAGATACATTGAAGGGGAAATCCACTCTTTTGCATTTTTGAATGGTATCTCCTATGAGATAACTTGAATGTATTAAAAGGGCCTTAAAAATATCACCTAGTAGTGCCTTCCATGTAAATAAAAATTCCACTTGTTCTTTGAAGGAAAAATCTACTTTTGTGCCTATTTGAAAGGTATCTTATAGGAGATACCTTGAAGGGGAAATCCACTCTTGTGCATGTTTGAAAGGTATTTCCTAGGAGATACATTGAATTTATTACAAGGGCCTTCAAAATATCACCCAATAGTACCTTTTGTGTAAAGGAAAAATCCACTTGTTCTTTGAAAGAGAAATACACTCTTGTACTTATTTAAAAGGTATTTCCTACGAGTTACCTTGAAGGGGAAATCCAATCTTGTGCATGTTTTAAAGGTATCTCCTAGGATATAAATTAAAAGTATTACAACGGCCTTCAAAATATCACCCAGTAATGACTTCCATGTAAAGGAGATTTTCACTTATTCCTTGAAGGAGAAATCTACTCTTGTGCCTATTTGAAAGGTATCTCCTAAGAGTTGTCTTGGAGGGGAAATACACTCTTGTGCATATTTTAAAGGTACCTCCTATGAGATACCTTTAAGGTATTACAAGGACCTTTAAAATATCACCCAGTAATGGCTTTTATGTAAATGTAAATTTCACTTGTTCCTTGAAGGAGAAATCCGCTCATGTGCCTATTTGAAAGGTATCTCCTAAGAGATACCTTTAAGGGAAAATCCACTCTTATGTATTTTTTAAGGGTATCTCCTAGGAGATAAATTTAAGGTATTATAAGGGCCTTCAAAATGTTACCTTGTAGTATCTTCCATATAAAAAAAACTCCACTTGTTTTTGAAGGAGAAATCCATTCTTGTGCCTATTTGAAAGGTATCTCCTAGGAGATACCTTAAAGGGGTAATTCACTCTTGTGCATGTTTGAAAGGTATATCCTAGTATATAACTTGAAGGTATTACAAGGGCTTTTAAAATATCACCCATTAGTTCCTTCCATGTAAAGGAAAAGTCCACTTATTCCTTGAAGTAGAAATCTACTCTTGTGCTTGTTTGAAAGGTATCTCATAGGAGATACCTTGAAGGGGAAATATAGTGTTTTGCATGTTGTTGATTATTAAAACTCTTGATCTTGGAAAATAACCCCCTATGGGAAGCTTTACATACATGGAATGAACTTGTAGCCTGTAGAGCAACCTCCATGATTGTAAAAGTTAAGTCTTCAAATTAATGGGGGAGGAAAAGGGTAAGAGGGAATGAAAGTAAAACTAAAATAAACTAAGTTGATGTAACAGAATTTTTAAAGTGTCTATTTATAAATTTTAATAAAATATCTTGAACTTATAAACATCACATATAATTAAAATAACATGTGCATTATTTAAAGCTCGTAACATAAGCAAAAGACAACACTATAAAAGCAAAGAATAATAAATAACAAATAATAGTATATTCCACTCAAATTAACATAGAACACCACATCCTCTTCATTATTAGGTGGAGAAAAAAATGCAAAAGTCCTTAAAGGCACGATATACAATATTCAATCATACCTTTGAGGGGCACTTGCTAAGGTCATGAAATGGAAAAATAATAACTATTACTATTCTTATTCATAAACTATAACTATTACAATGGCTACTCACTGATACAGTAAAAAAAATTAATCAACTACTAGCCAACCCCTTAAATATAATAAAATAGCCCTAAATATATAGACATAGGGGCCTCATGAGGAGATGACACCTAGAACCTATCATTCATACTCATGAAGAGACCATTATGACCGAATGGGGAGCTTTAAATCATGAGTATAGTTAGTCTTCAAAATCCAAAATATGGCACTACCATTAATGCTTCATGATACCCCACAATGCTTAGAAGGAGCATCATAGAGACACATTTCTATCTCTAAAATTACTCCTAAAAATTAGGTGCCTACTATCCTTGACTAATGGTGCTACTTGAACTTCCAACAAAATAAACTTGCCTTGGACAAGAACCATAATGCCATATGTTAAATTGGTGCTAATATTGGGTGAGATAAGAATATTTTAATAAATAATAAGCACCAAGATGACACATGGTATTAGTGGTAAGTACTAAGACTCAGCCATAAATAAACAAAGAAAACCTTAGAAAGAGGAGGCAAACATGCCATCCATCAAAATTTCCAAGCACATCCATGATAAAAAGGATAAATACCCCAAAAATTCAAAACATGGATTACAATCCATAGTTATTAGAAACTTGTAGGGTAATTTTCCTACAAATGAAAGAACCCAAAAAAAATTGGTTTCATAAACCAATTGAGGCAAAACTACAAAAGGGGTGAGGCCTACCAAATGTACAACCTTAAAAGACCAGTCTTCAAAGGTGTCCACTCTTCCCTTGTGGGTTGAGTCCTTTTTTTAGAGCTTCAAAGTCTCTATCCACATCAATCATCTCTTTTAAAGAGATACTACTCAAGTCCTGTACTACTACCAACATCTAAAATTCTAGCTAGGTAAGAGGCTACAAAATGGTCTCTACCTTGGAGACACTTGGCATTTGATCGAGATTCATAAAAATAATCTAGTCATTCTACTTATTTTCTAGTAGCTCTTTTATTTCATCTTCTTAGAAAACCATGTAATCTTCAAGGAACATAGAAGGGAGCCCTAATTGGACTAGCTTTTTGGTGTGTTCCTTCATATCCCAAACCACTTCATCTAAGGCATCTAGAGATGCCATTCATTTTGATGTTGCCTTTTTGTAGCTTAGAAACTCATTCACTTTCATCATTGCTTGCCTTTAGTTGGCTACCCATACTACTTGAAACATCCCATCCATCATGTTATAAAGCTTCCAAATAAGGAAATATGAAGATTAAACCTTTGGGGATATAAAGGTGAGAAATTGGTCTATAGACGTGCTCACTTGTGAGCTCAACCATTATGAGTCTACAATGAACCCAATCACTGGCTTCAATTTTTTAGTCACATTTTTTATCCTCTCCAAGTAGGATACATATAATTTTTGGACCATGTGGAGGATACCTATGGTCTAGGAGTGAGTGGTGAGGTCATTCTTCAATTACATGATTTCTTGGTCTTTACTTGAGGACTCCTACTGCATCTATTATTGTAATCATAGCTATATGCTTGTAGAGTCCAAAAGAATCTTGTGGGTCTATGTGAGATAAAGATCTTTCTCATGTAGGTTATTCTCTATGGTTTGTTTTTCCTTATTTTGGCCATCTATCTCAGCCTCTAGTTTAACTACTTAAATCCATAGTTGGGCCCTTGACTAGCTTCCACTTGGAAGATCTCATTAGTAATGTGACTCTATAGGTTGGACCTTATTCTAGTGTGATATGTGTCTTTGGCCTTGGCCTCTATATTGAGGTGGTTGATAGTATCTTTCACTCTCATGAGTTCTATCTCTTTCTTTTCCCAACATTGACCTACCTTGATCTAATCCATGATGAAAAACTTCTAATTTTCTTCCATCAATTTGACCCTATTGATTGATTTGGCCTAGTTGAGGTTGAGGTTAATGGCATGTATCAAATCATACCCTAGTTGCATCTATTATTTGAGATTGATTACTTATGAAATTATGTGTGAAATCATTAGATATTATTATGTTAGGTCAAATATCGACCACATGTGAGACACCATTAGGGCCTTGGCCAATTTTCCTCTCTTTTTCTCTACTCAAGCCTCTCAAGATTTTCTAAAAGTCTCCAACTACTGGTGGAACTATTCTTGAGATTGAATTAATTCTCCCATGAAGGGGGGATCCTTGTGATAGGTTGAAAAGAATGGTTGCTTACTATTGTAAAGTAGTATATGTTGTTCCCATGGAGATGATCAACTAAAGGGTTAGGATGGAAGGTGAGAAAGGTGGGAGGCTATAGAGAGGGGTAGTGGGTGATTGTGCCATAATGGATTTTGTTATGGTGGATGAAACTAGAGGAGTGAAAAGTAGTGCAAGGAAGGTGATTGGTTAGGCAGAAGAAAGAGGAAAAAATTTGGTGGAAACTATAGAGAATGAAGATGGAGTGAAGAATGTAGTTGAAGTGGGAAGAAGGGATGAGAAAATAAAACCTTATTTTTTGGGGGCTCTACTGGAGTGCTAGAATATTATGTCTTAGAGCTAGATTGAGATGGCTCTACCTTAGGTTGCCTTGAAGAGGCTTATTGTTGCTAAAGGGTAGCTTGATGTGGATATAGAGGAGTTGGCTAGTTTGTAGGCCTCTATATTATGTAAGATTATTCCTCCTTTTCTATAGGGGAATCCTCTTCTTCTTCAATTGAGGCCTCTCCTTCTTGAGATTATTCCTTATGGTGTTCATCCTAGAGTTCTTTAAATTGCTCATCTATGTCTAGATCTCTAAAACTTATCTCTCACTTGCCAATTTCCTACTTATATTTCCAATAGGCATTTATTTTCTCCTTTATCCAACCCATTTTTACAAGCTATACTTTTAGACCCCTTGTCATTTTATTTGTGGGTTCAAACTCTTTAACTACTTTATAAAATGAATCACACATCTTGCAGGTGTTTAACAAGATCTTGGATAGATCCACGTGATACTTTATATCATCTTTCATCGATGACATTCACTCCTAAAATTATGGCTAGGGATCATGATTGAATGGGGTAGTGGTCTTCAAGGTGAATATATGGCCAATTGGGTCATAGGTCTACTAGTTATTGATCTAGTTAAGGCCAAGCTTTTCCAATTTTAGTGCAAGTAGGTGCTCTTGTGACCTCTTCACCACTATGATGCCTCCCTTTGAAAAGGTGGTATCATAGATGTCATTTTTCATCTAACCCATGCCATAGATCTAGTCCACCATGTCGAGTTAGTAGGCCAACTCGAAGGCTAGGGTCCTATATGTGAGCACGAGTGGGAGCCAGAATGGCTCCCCTTTGAATTCATGGACCTAGATAAATGTGAAATTGGCCCCAAATAACTAGTTGACCAAAATTATACCACGAATGAGCCATGACCTTTGGTGGTCTATTATTCTAAAAATTTTAGCCTCTTGGCTAAGGTCAATCAAAATAGTGGATAGGAAACACTCTAAAAATTTATAGTAGTCCTGCATGGATGATAGGATGTGGATCCACGTGGAGATGAGGATAATAGTGTTAGTATGCATGACCATTTCAATGGATTTAATAGTGAAATATGAAGAGAAAAACTTGGAGTTATTTTCCATGATTAGGTAGAAAAGGAAGGAGGAATACCTAAAGTTATTTTATGCTAATAAATTCACCAACTCATTGTGAATATCATTGGTAATGGCATATATAAATTCCATATTATAAATTTTTTATTTTCTTACTATCTTTAAAATGGAGACCAAACCTAATTGGAAATCATGGACATTATTATTTTAGTATATCTTGAATATAAATGCCAGCATGGAAAGGGCATCATTCATAACCTGTGTCACAAAGATATAAAGAGTGATGGGTAGAGGAGGCATCTCTATGTAATTGTAGTAGAGGGCTATGTTGATGAACTTTTTCTTTAGGGCACAGGTGTCCCATACACTCTTTAATCTCTCCATTATTTAGATGTCAGTGTTGGGGTCGCTCAAGATTTGGAGCATCTCCCATATTGCGTTACCACTTATATCCACTCTTAAGTGGTTATTGCCTCTAATAATTCCATTATTGTAATAATATATTTCTGCACATATGGTAATAATTTTGAGGCATGGTGCACATAGGGTACCATGTATTGATCTAGTGTGGAGCTCCAAATCTGGTACCCAAATGACTCAAAGTTATTGTTTTGAATCTTTTGAAGAATTTGGGTGTGGGTGCCCTCCTATAGGCTCTTTGGGTTCTTAGCCAATTTGGGATCAAATATCCCATCTACATAATCAAGTACTATTGAGGGGTCCTTTTAACACCCTTTGGTGATACTCTTGACATTTGGAACTTTGAGCCTTGATTGTGTGAGGGTGGAAGCATACAATTTGCTTTTAGCAAATTATGGTTGAGGGTCTTCATGACCACTTGATCCATGAGTTCTCTACATCCTAGGGTGCCCTTCACTACCAAAAGAGGATGTATAAGTATCCATATTTCAATATTTTTAATAATCTTTTATTTTCTCCAAGTAAAATACTAAATATTTGTTTCTACTCATGATTTTGTACCCAATTTTTCACAATCTTGCACACAATGTTTTCACCAAAGACTCTTTGCTCAGCTCAGATCACTACTCTTTGGAATTATTAATGCATTTAAGTGTTTGGCTCATTCAAGAGAGTGGTTTTTTTAGGCCCATAATTTTATCATGATAATCATGCAACCTTTTTGAAAATGGGTGCCCATAAATGCTAAAGGTGACACACATGCTTAAGGAGTGTATCAAAAGACATTTGAGTCAATCCTTATGGGAGATCATGTAATATAGAGCACCTAGATATTAATTTCAAGTGGAGTGTGGTACATAACCATCTATCAATATATGATTCAAAATTAAGGAGAGCCAAGGAGTGTACACTTGGCATGAATTAGTAGCAACTTGTGTAAATGGTACTTATTTCAAGGGAAATAGAAACAAAGAAAGGGAAAATAACTAACAAAAAGGGAAACTAACTAGCTATATAAAAAGTGAACTAAAAATTTATTTGAAATGATTTAAGTGGATTTTATTAACTAGAATCTTTAAGGCATTTCCTTCTTCATCCTCCAACTCGAATGCATTACCCTACTTATTGCTAATGATGTGAAAAGGTCCTCTCCATATGGAATCAAACTTTGCATGTTAACCTAGCTTTGTGGCTCTTTCATCATAATTTAGAACCAAGTCTCCCATCTTAAAACTTGGGTCAAATGTCTTCTTGTCAAACCATTTCTTAACTACCTATTTCCAGGTAACCTTAACATCACTAGCCTATTCTCTTGCTTCGTAGAGGTTGAGCAATTCTGCCAACCTAACCTATATCACAGAGATCCCCATTTTATAGCTTTTGAAAGATATTTAGATCCATTCATGTTTCAAAGGTATCTCCTAAGAGATACCTTGAAGGTATTATAAGGTCCTTAAAACTATCACCCAATAGTGCCTTCTATGTAAAGGAAAATTTCACTTATTATTTGAAGGAGAAATCCACTTTTGTGTTTGTTTGAAAGGTATCTCCTTGGGGATACCTTAAAAGGGAAATCCAATCTTATGATGTTTAAAAGGTATTTCATAGGAGATACCTTGAAGTTATTAAAAGGGCCTTCAAAATATCATCTAGTAGTGCTTTCTATGTAAAGGAAAATTGCACTTGTTCATTAAAGGAGAAATCCACTCTTGTCCCTATTTGAAATGTATCTCTTAGGATATACCTTGAAGAGGAAATACACTCTTTTTCATGTTTGAAAGGTATCTTATAGGATATAACTTCAAGGTATTACAAGGGCCTTAAAAATATCACCTAGTAGTGCCAAAATAGTAGATTACATTTGTTGATGCACTTAATGTGTTCCCTGTGTCACTAGGGAATGAGGGGAAGTAAGAACATCAAGTCTTGAAAGACTCAAAACTTGAGTTGTTTATACAACCACCACTGGGAATAACATAGATATATGGTCACCACTTTCAATATTTTCCAATTATTGCCTAAAATATAAACAAACAATGGATATTTATAGAATGAACTAAGCTAAAGTGATTCATGGGTGGCTTCAAAAGAGAGAAGGGTAAGGTATAAAAGAGAATTTTCTAAAGATGATAAAAATTACCAGATCTTCTAACTTATATGACAACAACACATAAAACTAGCATTTACCAACTCTATGGTATTACTCAAAGCTAAATAAATACATTTGAAGCTTCAAAGGAAAATAAATACATATGTTTAAAAGCATATATTTCATAAAAATACTCATTCATGGTAAATTACTTATCACATTTATTTATAAATAAGATGAAATTAGAGAAATTTTACTAATAGAGTTGTCAACCTAGTGTTAAAATTAAGCTAAAAAATGTATATATTGAGTGTTATTACAAAATTAGTCAATAAGAAATAAACTATCAGTCATCTAAAAGCATGATGAACAAAAAATATAGAAATGCACAATCAAGCACTTCAAACAAACTTTCAAATTCTTGGCTCTCTTGTATTAATTCTTATAACAACTATTTTTTATTACAAATGAGGGGAGGAAATAATTCACTTCTTTTTGGTTCTTATATTCCATTATTGAACTTGAATAGATGCTTGGCAATGACATTATTTGGGTCTCATGATTTGAAATCATTCTTAGGCAATAGGTATGAGTCCCTATACCTTGTAGCCACAATGATATCATACCGCTTTGTGATCTTAGTCCTCCCTAACTTGTAAGGAGTCTTGCGGTCAACTATCTTCTTCTTATTTTTGAAGACATAATCAACTCCATGTACTAGTTGATAAGCCATATTTTTATAAGCTAGTTTCATAGGCATATATATTAGCAACCTAAGGGGAGCCACCATTACCCTTTCCATATGGATGATTATGCAATCTCATCCTTGCATCTCATTCTTCCAAAGATAACATAGACAAGGTCAGTGCATGGCATGACATATGGCTTTATTACAACCTTGTGGAGACCAACAACATTGATTGCATGGATGTTCAAATCCAATTTATGTGAGGCCTTGTCATGGCCTCATCAACTCCCCTAGCTACTTCTACATTGAAGTAAATACTACTATAATGTATGTCCCTTGAGTTTATAGCCTCAAGGATGAATTTTGTGTCTTTCAAAATAATCAAATTTCCATACTAGAATAGGAAGTCATCATTTATAAAAGAGGTTCTCTTAATCATGGTGGAGGAACCTAATTATGACATTTTTACAATATTTTGGGTAACAACCAACATCTTTCTACATATCTCTACAATTTTTGAGCTCCAACAATGGCAACCAGGTTGTAACTTGTGAATAGCTCAATTCTTTATCATATTATGAGAAGGAATCTAGTAGAGAGATAAAAAAATGTGTATAACTTCAAATGTAAATGTAGGTAACAATATCTGAGTTGAGTAGACTTTTGAGATATTTCTTTGATTAATGCACTATAGATGGTAATTCTAGTTCATGTCATATTAATGGTGAGCTCATCAACTTTGCATGTGTTTGGAATAACTTCAAGTTATTACTTTTGGTTTTTAATTGCATCAAAATTTAAATTTAGTTCTAATTTGAATTTGATCCACTATCAGATCTTTCTTTGATAGTGTTGCCTTCAAATTCTCTCTCGAAAGGATATCAAAACTTTCCTTGATAGGTGTCACCTTCAAAAAGATATCAGAGCTTTCCTTGATAGGTGTTGCCTTCAAAATGATTTTGGACAACTATCAAAAATTTGGCATTAATCATGTGGCTCAGATGGAGACACACATCTCTTTCAAAGGCAATCTTATAAATCTTAGTATTCAACTTCATGAGGATAACATGCAACATCATCATGTGGGTCCAAAAGGGGAATGCATCCATCTCATGGGCAATGAGACCTGAGTATCCCTCTAGTTTGACATGTGTTCCCTTCATGTCCATCTGACATCAACATGTGTCCATACTACATTGCATCCATCTAAAGCTTGTAAGAGCTCTCAAGTAAGACATGTGGGAACACTTGAGTCATTTGATCAAATCTCGATGGTGAAATGTGTTTCCTAGGAGATACATTAAAGGGTAAATCCACTCTTATGTATGTTTGAAAGATATCTCCTAGGAGATACCTTGAAGGTATTATAAGGGCCTTCAAAATATCTCCCATTAGTGCCTTCCATGTAAATGAAAATTACACTTATTCTTTGAAGTAGAAATCCACTATTGCACCTATTTGAAAGGTATTTGCAAGGAGATACCTTGAATGGGAAATCCACTCTTGATTTTTAGATTTGAGGATAAACATCCTTAGTAATCTTCACCATATTCTTGGTATAAGCATAGATATATAGAAATTAAAAATGATCAAAAATGTAATTTTTAATCCAGTCAAGAATCGTGCTCCATAGCTCATCAAGGAATTTATACACTATTCCCATTACAACATCCAAAAGATATGACATCATATAAAAGTGGTCATTTAGAGTGGCCTACTTATCCTTATGAATGATTCATTCTCTCAGCTTGTAGCTTATAATTTCACTTAGGGTAAACACTGCATCATTGGTCAGCATCATATGAAACAATGGTACCCAATCCAAATTAAGGAAATGCATGTTATGCATTCTATAGAGCCTATTGAGAAGCACCATGACAATCCGAAATCCCATCCTAAACTTATTGATTGGAGTGAGATTATTTCCTTTGTGTGTCATGGTTTCCTTAGGGAGAAGCCATGAATTCAACACCTTTTCCATATTACTATCCTGATTCCATGAGAATATCATGTGTTTGTCAAAATAAGTGAGAGTTTTAAGCATTAATAGTATCCACTAGCAGATTCCTTCATGAGTATCTCCTAGGAGACACCTTGAAGATATTATAAACCTCAATAACACTGGGAAATTTTAATCTCAAGGTATCTACTAAGATATTCCTTCGAGGGACTTATAATACTTTCATAGGTAACTTGAAGGTATCTCTTAAGAATTATCTTGAATATATTAAAAGGACCTTCAAGGTAAAGGAAAATTTTAGAGGTATAACAAGGTAATTATTTAGATCTAAAACTATTAGCATAATAGGGAAAATTGTTAAATTGAATTAAGGTGGAAAGAGCATGTGCACATGAGGACCTAAAATGTGCACTCTTATGTTCAACTTGTCATCACCAATGCACACTTTCCTAGTATTAGAAGGCCCTTCAAGTTATCAACCATTATTACTTTCAAGGTGAAGGAAAGTTCTATTGGGAGATACATTCAACATCCCTTTGAATATATGACAACACCCTTCGAGGTGTCTACTAGGAGATTCCTTCAAGGGCCTTGAAATACACTTGTAATACCATCATGTTTAACTTGAAGGTGTCTCCTATGATATATCTTGTAATAAAAATTCACTCTTGTACATGATTGAAGGTATCTCTTAGGAGATACCTTAAAGGTACCTATTGATGGGCACTTTGAGACATATTAGAAATATACTTCCCCCTCATCTTTATCCTTTAAAACAAATGTTTTTGGATTCTTTTTCCCATCAGATTATATTGGATAGTGTACATATAATTTATTTTTGGTTTGGTTATACCATATTAGTTTAAGTACAAGTGAATTTTTATATTATAAAGATTTAATATGTGTTTTGTATTGTAGTTAATCATAAAAAATTTTCATGAACCAATGAAATATGTAACTTGCATTTTATAAAAGATCAATATTTAAATCATTTCAATTGCTTTGCAGAATGTCTTTAGATGAGAAAGGAATTCCTACACTTAAAAGATAGAAAGAGGCCTCTCTCTAAGAGAATTTGGATAAAAGGTAGAGTAAGGCCTCACTCCAAGATAATTTAGATATAGTAGCATTTAAAATATTAAAACTAAAATTAAATCAACATCAACATATTCCATTTTATGGTGGCAACAAAATTCCTCTTGTTAATTGGTATTTTGAGCTGTTTAGTCCACCAAACATGCATGAAAATATATATTTGTTTAGCGCTACATCGGGAAAAAATATTCTTCAATTAAAATAATCCTTGCCTATGTTAAGAATGAACTTGAATATGCCCTTCAATTCCAACTGGAAGTATGGAATGAAGAAGAGGTAATTATTCATCGATCTATAGCTAATTTCACTAAATTTACACCTAGTAAAATGGAATTGACAAAAAATAAATTTTCTCATTCTTGTAAAACATTTGGGTTTCATATGATTAACTATGACAATATTAAAATGTATGGGTTGATATAAAAAGATAATTTGGTCATTAGAATACAAAATATGTTGAAAAAAAAAACATGAACAAGAGGTAAGAACTTATTCTACTTGCCACCATGCAAACATGTATTTAAGATACTCTATAGTCATGACAGAAAAAGATAGAAGAAAATAAGACAAGGGAAATATATTTATATGCAGATTTGAAAGAGGCCATACAAGTACTCACACTAGTGGTGAAAAATAAGATTGAACAAAAGGTTGGAACACTTTTTTTGACACAAACTTCTGATCAGACACAAAATGAATTCTCTACATGGTATATTTCCTCTATAAATTATGCCTTGAACATTCTTATAGAGCTCTATGAATTGGGGGATGCTAATTTTAAAATAATAAATCTAAATGAAAGAGGGGTGAATGATATAATTCATTTATTTTTAAAACACAATGATTTTCCAATGAATGATTCTTTGTTAATTCCTTTTGATCTAAGAAAACCTAAATGTATTATCGAATCAAAGGAAATCTTAGAAGATATGATGGAAAAAAATGTAAGGTTGAAAATTGCATATCACTAACATACGATTATAGCACAACAAATAATTCTTTCAGAGGAGGAATAAAATTCACTATCATTGACAAATAAATGTTTTTTTAGAAGGGAAATATTTTTAAAAACTTGTACTCTATTCTATATTGTGCATAAAATATGTAACCAATATAATGAAGCTAATGAAAAAATTTATAAGGCTTCATTTTTAGAAAGTGTTCAATCTGCACATGACTTTATCCAACTAAGAGGTTGAAAGAATCTTTAAATAAATAAAAAATATGGAATAAGTACATGAACAAGATAAACACTTGTTCACACAAATTAATTATTCATTGCAACAACTACAGGAGAGAAAATGCCTTCTTTTCATAGAACAACCCATTTGGGATTGTTTTGATAAGGCATTTGATTTGTTTAAAAGTGGTACTTTACCTATTTAGATAAATAATATTTAAATTTTATTAGTACAAAAGTACTTAAAAATATTCAAGGGATTTTAGATAAACAAGAAATAGAACTAACAGATTTATTGGAAAAGGGATCTATTTCCTTCTTGAAATCCCTTGGGTACAATAACATGGATACTTAGTGAAAAAAGGTGAAGTTGAAAAGTAACATATTATAAAAAATTGTAGATTATTTCACCAACCATGATTTGACACTGCCACCAGAGAAAATAATCACACATGAAGAGGTAATGGAGCATTATACAATTTATATGGAAAGGTTTGACGATTTGTGTGTCTTTAATGAAGTTATTTCAAAAAATAAAAAACTTTGGAAGAATTATCTCAAGATTCATTATGCATATTAAAAAAATATCTGCATAATGATGGAGGTCATCATCCTAGGGTAGATACAAAAATATTTATCTACCATTATGAGCCCCCATGTCTTTGGCCATCCGTTTTAGAAGATTTTAGTGAAATGTTCATTCTTGGTCTGAATGCCAATTTGATAATTATTGATATTTTGAATCTCATTTAAGTTTTTAAGGAAGATATATTCACCTATTTCTTCAATCATTGATTGATAAAGTTATTATTGGGTCATTTAATGTATTCATCATCCACAAACTAGAACATTTTTTTAGCATTCAGACCTCTCTCAAGAATCTACATGTTGGTGATTTCCCTTCCATGCAAGAAATAGGTGTCATATTATGGGGTCTAGATAGTGATAGATTCAATTGGAATCATATTACATGTATCAATTTTTATCAGGGTCTGACTAATTTTTAGCTTCAATATCTTATCCTCCATCTCAATAAAATAAATTAGAGGAAGGTTTTGACATCTAAAAATACATACCAACATTTCAAATGATTGGTTCACACAAAATAGGAAGGCCATTCAAAAATGAACTAGATAACTACTTTTGGGAGAGACTTATCTCTACTTTAAGAAATTAAGATACATGTGATGTGCTAGGGGTATATAAAGGAGCTAGATTGGTACATGCTTGTACAAAATTATAAAGAAATTTATCCTGCATTACAAAAATTGAAGAACAAACATTTTTTAATGTTTAATTTCAAAATTATTTGACAAATTCAGAGCAACCAATATAAAAACAACTACATCGATCAGTACCAGGTGCATAACATTTTTAATTTATTTTAAAATCATGCTTCATTTTATAAATATAACATTTTAATAATCTTTTGGTGTGTATGCTTTATTTTTTAAACCTAACAACATAGCAACCTTTCAGTGTGAAACAATAATGGCATTACATGCAAGTGAATAAATAATAATGGAAAATCATATCAATGAACATGGCACATTTCAATTTGAATAAGGTAAGATAAGATGATGCATATTTTTTCAATTATATAATTTTTTATTTATCAGCTATTTATAATACTAACAAAATATTTCTTCATCTAATTATGCCTCAATTAAAATAGTTCACAATGCAACTCTAGAACTTTGTGTCTTCAACACAACAACCCATGACATAGGTCTGTAGGTTGTTGCTTCCATGAAAAAAACACAAGGTAAAACTCTACAACAAGACACATTTTTAAAATACAAATATCAAATCAATTGATTATGAAAATTTTTAGTTACTATATTATATAACACCTTACAGGGAATAATCAACCAAAGGTTCAATGAAAGAGTGCACCCATACAAACTACAAAAAGCAAAAAAATGTGAAAACCCCTTTCAATAAATGTGTAATTATATAGTTTCATACAACTCTAGAATATATTAATTATCTTTACTTATTTAAACACATTAAAATTGAATTTTTCTTCATGGACTAGATATTGTAGAAGATAATAAAATATAGACTTGCATCAGCTTGGGATTTGGAAGTGTGGGTTTATTTTATTGTTGTGTAGACTTGAATGTGGTTATATTTACCCATTACAATGTTGTTTAAATTTTTAATTTACCCATTACAATGTTTTTTACATGTCCAATTCACCTAGTTTAAAATAACACAATTGGTGTTATACTATGTCTTAAATACAATAATTTTTGATGGAGAGTATCCTTGTGTCTTTATCAATTAAAAAATAATAAATCATATTCTACTAGAAACAATTATATTATTATTGATTTAAATAGTTTTTAATTTGATGTGTGTCATTGGAAGTATATGAAGGGGGTTCAATTATTAAGTTGTATATTCATTTGAAATTAGTGATAGTGAGCTTCATGTTGGATAATTGTCAATGATGTCATATAGGTGTTATGGTGAGTGGATTAAGTGCCTTGATAGGCCAAGTGACAATGACAAAGTGTGCAATGTTCTTGTCCTGATATGATTGAAGGAGGCTTAGTTGATCTTTAGTTTTGGCATGGTTAGAGATGTTTAGGGATGAGTATGGAGTATTGAGAATGTGCAATGGGTCCTATAAGAGGTTTTCTATGCTTTGAGTTCTTATATACATGAGTGGATTTCATCTAGTTGATCATTGTTTTCATCTAGACATTTTGGGTCTAGTGATAGAAAATATGAGTAGGTAGTTTGATAATGTCACCATTATCACATGTGGATGATTCAGGAGGAGCTGGTCATATGGTTTTGATCAAATTTATGCCTAGTTTATATGTGTTAAATTTTAGGTCATGCAACAAGTTGAGACAAAATATATGCAAATACAAAGTTGGGATCCCAAGTATTTTAACAGTGTTTTCCCATAGCCAAATTTGCATGAGGCAAGAAAGAGCTGAGTAAGTAGTTTGGTGATGGAATATATCATACATGCAGATGTTTCATAATAAGTAAATAATATGGGTTTTTTTAGTTTTTTGCCTATTTGATATGTGCTAAATTTTAGTTCATGCAATGAAGCATGACTAAATATATGCATGTTCAATGTTGGCCTCCCAAGTAGTTATTGACATAATTGGCTATGTGGTATAAAAGTCTAAGTGAATAGACTAATGACATTATATATCACACATGAAAAGGTTTAAGGAATAGTTTGATATATGGTTAGATTATTCTATGTGAGGAGATAATATGGTCTAAATTTCAAATCATGTGTTTAAGCAAGATAAAAGTTATTAAGGTCCAAACCTAGCCTTCCAAGCAGATAGGAAATGGTCCTCATAATTAGTCTATTTTGCATGATGTTAAAGATCAGGCCAAATGGAGATCCAATAGTTCACAATAATTCAAAAATATATATCTATGGTGCATATTAAGTCAAATGGGTCAAAGTGTTTGATGCTTAAACTAGGTAAAGATTGATCTCCTTACAAAAAGATAAATGGATCATGTTCATTCCAAGATATTAGGAAGCAACAAGATGAGGACAAGTGTTTGAAGTTTAACATCAAGTAGAGATAAATATATATCTTATTCAAAGATATAATAGTTATTGGATGTTCTTATAGATAGATATAAATGGTGTGCATTGAGCGAGATAATTTCAAGGTGTCCAATGTTTAATATAGATAAAGACTGAGCTATGTATAGGAGATCAATGGAGCACATTAAGTCAAATAGTCAAGATGAAGATCTAATGATGAGAGATGAAAGTTAAAGGTTGAATTAATTAAAATAAGATCAATGGTGCATGATTCATCTAATCAGTGAGATCATGAGATGTGTTTTTATTGACTAAAGTTTAACTGTGATCATTGGCATTTTAATATTTGAATTTTACAAAGGGAAAATCTAGTGCTTTGTATTTTATCCATAAATTTTGATCTAGGATGAATTAAAATGTTTTATAAAAATAAAATTTGAATAGTAATATATGGTGAATCTAATGAACCTAACTTGAATATCGGAAAGTGTGTACAGTCAAAGTTTTGAAGGTTTAAAGTTGATTATGTGTTCATGTATGCTCTGTAAGTGACTCGAGAAGGATATTTGAGCTTATGTTGATGTTGTTTCAATGTCTCATGATGTCCTAGATATTGGAAAGTATTTTTTAATTATTTTATATTATTTTTATGGTATTTTTAGGTTTAACCAATCAATATTATGTATGAACAAAGATGTATAAGTTGATTGTATTTGTTGAATGCACTGGAAATTTGAGTAACCATTTTATAGATGTAAGTTGAAGAAGAAAATGAGAATGGAGATGTTATATAAGTCTCTAATGATTATGATAAGGCAATTTTTTTCATGATATTCCCCTGATCTTATATGGAGATTCAATATAACTTGACTATATTTTGATTGTATATGACCAATTTGAGTGGTCATTTTATGTATATTGTTTTGAGTGTTTAGAACATGTGTTGATGAGTCTAAAGTAGATGGAAGTATAGCTTAGGTACTGAAGGTTTAACCCATGTGATGTAATCTTATGTATATGTGAAATATTTGAGTAGTTGGTTCAAAAGTTTGAGACTATTTTTTATGTGTATGAAGACCTAAAGAGCGAGGAAACCTAATTAGTAGGTTCAAGTGTAGAGTTGGTGTTCCAGGTGGCATGAACCCATGTGAGAGTGATCAAGGGGATATTATATATATTTTTGATGTATTTTAAGCATTATTAAAGGATTAATGTGGTCCAAGTAGTCTCACATGTAATGTGTGAGTACGAAGGCCTAATTGTTTTAGGTCTCACCAAGACCTAATGGTGGTTTGGGGCTAATGAGACATTAGTTGACCTATAGAGTATGTGGAGTTTACATGTAATGTGTATGAGGACTTATTTCAAAGGTTAAAAAGTATGTTAGGCATCTTGAATGACAAAGATGGGTTATACCAAGAGCATGGTATAATTACAAGGTCTATTTGGACTATTTATTCTAGTTGTCAATGTATAGAGCCAAGCGAAGGAGAGAACCTTTGAAAGAGAAGGTACAAGTCATTAAGGAACATAAAAGAGTGAAAAAGACCAATCATGTTTTTTTGATAAAGTTTTTTCATGATGACACATAGGTCATTGGATATAATGAGCCCAGTGGAGGTAGAATGAGAAAGTAAGCCCTAAAGGATGGTGCAAGAAGAGTATGCAATTAAAGTGAAGGATAGATGATGATTATGTGAGATTTTTGGTTGATCTAAGGGGTAGATAAGAGTGTGGTCTATATGGATGATCCCATTTTCATGTTACTATTGTTGTGATAGATTTGTTAAAGGTTTGGTGGTTGTTAATGAGTTGAGGAGGAGCCGAGGAGTGGAATGATCTAAAATTTGGTTTTGAATGCATTATAATTATGTGAAGAAGGATATGTTATCAGAGGTCCATCATCAGGTTTTGAAGACATCATTTCTAAGGTGGAGGTGTTCATTTCAAAGGAGGGTATAAAGGAATTGATCTTCCTTAAGGGAAGTTATTCCTTGTGAAATAGGTGTTTCTCTAAAGGCCTTTGGTTAGGAGGACTTGATCAAGGTTTTGGGTGGTCAGGAGGAATTGATCATATTAGGGACTAGTTCTCTTTGTGGAAATTTTATTTCACTAAATTTTGGTCTAAAGGACTTGACCAGTCTCTAATTTGTAATGCCTTATAGGACAAGTAGTCCAAGTGTTTACAGGCTTGATAGTGGTTTTTATTCCCCAAGAGGGTTTCCTATGTAGATGATGTGTTGACATGTTGTATTCTGTTGTTCATCCTTTAGATGAATGTGCTTTCATGATTATGTTTCTAGATAAATTTGATGTATGATGGAATGGTTATCAAATTGAACATGAATTGTTGTATATTGATTCACCCCCTTCTCTCAATAAATACTTCCAATAATTGATATTAGAGCGGGTCCTTTAGAGGAAGCTTAACAACTTGAAGGAGATCATGAGTAGGTACAAAGATGGAGAAGCAATTGAATAAAGAGAATCAATAGTAGAAGACTGTGATCAAAGTACTTCAAAAATAGATCAATTGTATTGAAGTACAAGCATATATATTGAAAGACCCATATGGCCAACAAGGCCAAAGAGGATGAAGAGAAGATCAATATTCTTGAGGATAAGTTGAAGACTACAAATTCAAATCTTAAAATAAGAGAAAATGAGTATACTTAGATAAATATTAAAATGGGGTCCTTGAAAAGTTAGTACGAGATTATTGTAGTCAAGTTGGATAAAATTGAAAAGAATCTTGAGTATTTCAAGGAAAATACAAGCTTTGAAAGAAATGCAAGAAGGTCTATTAGATAATAAAAAGCTTCAAGGTATGCTAGTTTATTCCATGGTCATTGTTATACATGTAATAAGTATGGTCATAGAGCTAAGGAATTTAGAAGGAAAACAATCAAGGATGAGTTATCATGGAGCCTTGGAAGAAGAAGAAATTGGTATTGGAGAAATCATATCTTAGATCAGTTAAGAGAAAAGAAGGAATTAGATATGAAGAAGATAGAATACTACTAAGAGAATTTGTCTTTGTCTAGATAAAAAAAAATATGATCACAATCATCTTCAAGTAAAAGGTATGAATGATCTTGTTTGCTTCAATTGCCATAGAGTTGGTCACATTGATAGGTATTTCAAGAATAGGTTGAATGATTTTGAAAAGTAAAATAAGGTGTATGGATCTCCTAGTGTGCAAGGAAGAGGTCACAAATGGGTATGGAAACCGAAGCCTATTAGAAGAGATCATACTAAGACCAAAGATGGTTTGTTTGTCATGATAGGCATCAAAGAAAGTTTAGAGTTTCTATTGACAACATTTATTGACAAATTTGAAGAAAAGAATGAAGTCAAGGATTCATTCAAAGTCAAGCAGGACTACAAGTTAGATGAAATTATGGAGATATGGGACTCTCTAGAGTTTTGGGACTCTTAGTCTCTCTATGTCAAAGGGGTGTCTCTCTCTAAGCTTCAAGGAGACACTTTAAATAAAAATAAATCATGGTAGATGTTGGTTGGGTCTTGATTGTTGTTTTAATATAAATAAGGTCATGAGAAGTTGTGTTGGCTTATTTTGAAGGACTTTATTAATTAGTAAACTTGTGTGTCATGTTTGTTCTTAGTTTTTGAAGAACTAGCCCAAAGGATGAAAGGTAGTAACCTAAGGGTTTGATGTCTACAAGCCTTAAGGTGTGTGGTCATGATGCTAATGACTTGATTTTTGTATATGGATCTAAGTAAACATCAGGTGGATGATATGCAATGTTTTCATCAATTGATGAAATTCTTGTAATGCATGGTTGAGCCCAATTTAGTGTTCTCTGTGATGAAAGAATGTTGGCAGTATGTGCAAGGTCTATAAGTAGGGAATGGTAGTTTCTAGGTGTCTGATTAAGGATGATGGAGTGTCAATAAGAGTTTGATGCTCAAAAAGGTATGCCAACTTATTTATGATGTGTTTAAGGTAATTTTGTGTCTTGGTGATCTTGTTTGTACCAATTAAAGAATTTTTTAGTGCTCTTAGTTTTCTTAGTTTTGGATTAAGGGCAAGTAGGCCTAAAATGGGTTATAGGAATTGAATGTTCATAAAGGTATGGAGACTCAAATTTTGGTAGAAAATTATGTGATGGTTGTCTTCAAGTGTGAAATAAGTTTTAGAGGTGGGCATTAACCAGAAGGAGGTTTTTGTCTCTATTTGTTTTGAGATTCTAGGGTTTTAGGCTATGATATAAAAGTGGTTTGCCTTATGACTTTAGGTATATAGATTATTAATAGGATAAATGGGCCAAATTAGTTGTCAAATAAATCTTCATAGAGATTTGAAGGTTTTTGGATTTCAATTTAATCAAGATAGAGGCCTAATTCGCAAGTTGGTTTGTGAAGTATGTTGTAGAGGATGATATAGGTGATGAAAATTTGTGTGATTGAGGGGGAATATGATAATTATTTATATATGCAGTTTCAAGTCTTGAAAGTGCATCTACTAAAAATTGTGGGCTCTATAAGTTCTAGGTAGGGCTTCAAGGAGTCTAGATAGGCCTAGTAATGAAGATGTGATGCTTTTGCTCAGTTTCTCTAAAAGATCAAATCATGAGTATTTCAAGGAGATTTATCATTTTGGTTGATATAATATGTCCTATTTTTTGAGTGTCATGAATTTATGTATGTGGTCCCTAAGGTGGTTTGAGAGAGAAGGCTAGTAAGCCTATATGATGGTTCTTCATGGTGTATGGAGATTTGAAGATACTCAAGTGATGTAATGGATCATAAATCTTAGGGGGCTCCCTCTCAGATGTATCTTGGTAATTTAAATTATATTTTAGTGTTTTTTGTTTTATTTATTCATTGGTTTTAGTACTTGGTTGAAGAGATTGGTGACATGTGGCAAGAGGAAGTTGTCAAGGAAAAGAGAGGTAGGCACAAGGTAAGGGGGGGTTTGTATCATATTTATAATATGGTCCTCTCTTATTTATGGTATTTTTAGGTCCTTAGGATCAGTTGATGCCCAATTTTTAATTGTGTCAAAGGGGGAGAAAGTTCCTATTATGGAGTGCTTGAAGAAAGAGAAGGAAGGTGAGTTGTATATTGTTATAAGATAGTTGTTGACATCAATGACAAAGGGGGGTATTGTTGGAGAATTATCAATGATGTCATGGTGATGTCATAGATGTTTTATAGTGAGTGGATGAATTTCTTTGATATTCTAAGTGACAATTAAAAAGTGTGCAATGTGCTTGTCCTAGTATGCTTGAAGGAGGCTTGGTTGATCTTTAGTTTTGGCATGGCTAGAGATGTTTAGGGATGAGTATAGAGTATTAAACATGTGAAATGGGTCATATAATATGATTTATATGATTTTAATTCTTGATTTCATGATTTTATTTCATATATTTGATAATTATTTTCATCTAGACATTTTGGGTCTAGTGGTATAAAATTTGAGTAGGTAGTTTGCTAACATCACCATTGCCATATGTGGATGAGTCAGGGGGAGTTGGTCATATGGTTATGATAAAATTTATTCTTAGTTTATATGTTATAAATTTCATGTCATGTAAATAAGCATGATAAAATATATTCAAGTTCAAATTTGGGATCTTAGGTAGTTTGATAGTGCTTTCTCATACTTTACCAAATTTGCATGAGGCAAGAAAGAGCCAAGTAAGCAGTTTGGTGATGACATATCTCACACATGTGGATCTTTAAAAAAAATTGATCATATTATTTTATTAAATTTTATTCTTATTTTATATCCAATAAATTTCAAGTCATGTGATGAAGCATGATAAAAGATATGCATGTTCAATGTTGGCCTCCCATGCAGTTGTTGACATAGTTGGCTTTGTAGCAAAAAAAATTGAGTGAGAAAATTAATGGCATTATATCTTTCATGTGTTAAGGTTTTAGGATTAGTTAGATATATGTTTAGATTATCTTATTTGAATATATCATATTTTCCAAATTTTATATCATGCATCTAAAGCAACAAAAGTTATTGAGGTCCAAAGTTGGCCTTCTAGGTAGATAAGCAATGGTCCCCATACTTGGTCTATTTTAAATGATGTTAAAGTTTAGGACCATGTGGAGATCCAATAGTTCATGGGATTTTATACATATAGATATATGGTTCAAATTAATTTAAATCTGTCAAAGTGTTTGATGCTTAAAATGGGTAAATACTGAGCTCCTTATAAAAATATCAATGGAGTGTGTTCATTACAAGATGTTAGGAAGCAACAAGATGAGGACAAGTGTTTAAATTTTAAATTCAAGTAGAGAAAAATATTAAACTTATTCTGAGATAAATTTTTTATTGGGTGTTCATACAGATATATATCAATGGTGCACATTGATTAAGATGATTTCAAGGTGTCTTATGTTTAACACAGATTAAGACCAAGCTATGTACAGGAGATCAACAGAGCACATTAAGTCAAATAATCAAGATGAAGATCCAATGGTGAGTGATGAAATATAAATTTTAATTTCATTAAAATAATATGGATGGTGCATGATTTATCTAATAATTGAGAGCACAAGATGCATTTTTAGTGACCGAAGTTTAACTATGACCATTGGCATTTGAATATTTGAATTTTACAAAGGGAAAAACTAGTGCTTTATATTTTATCCATAACATTCTATCCAGAATGAATTTGAAGGTGATGTAAAAATAAAATTTGAATAATAATCCATGGTGAATATATTGAACCTAATTTAAAAATCTAAAAGTGTGTAAAATCAAAGTTATGAAGGTTCAAATTTGACTATGTGTTCATGTATGCTCTATAAGTGACTTGAGAAGGATACTTAAGATTGTTTTGATGTTGTTTCAATGTCTCATAATGTCCTATCTATTTTAAATTATTTTTGAATTATTTTGGATTATTTTTATGGTCTTTATAGGTTTAACCAATTAATATTTTATATGAACAAATATGTACAAGTTAACTATGTTTGTTGAATGCACTAGCAGTTTGAGTAACCATCTTGTAGAGGTAAGTTGAAGGTGTTCTGTGCAGAATTGAAGAAAAAAATGAGCATGAAGATGTTATATAATTATATAAGACTTATAATAATGAAATTTTTATCATGATATTCCCCTAATTATATATGGAGACTCAGAATAACTTGACTATATTTTGATTATATATGACCAGTATGAGTGGTCATTTTGTATATATCGTTTTGAGTACTTAGAACATGTATTGATGAATCTAAAAAATGTGGATGTATTTATGAGGTCTTGAAGGTTTCACCAATTTGATATAATATTATGTCTATGTGAAATATTTGAGTAGTTGGTTCAAAAGTTTGAGACTGTGTTTTTTATGTATAAAGACCTGAATAGTGAGGAGACCTAATTGGTAGGTTTAAGTGTGGAGTTGGTATTCCAAGTGTCATGGACACATGTGAGAGTGATATATGGGCTATTGGATATATTTTTTATGTATTATACTTATTTTTAAAGGATGAATGTGGTCCAATTAGTCTCACATGTAACATGTGAGTATGAAGGCCTAATTGTTTTAGGTCTCAACAAGACCTAATGGTGGTTTGGGGATAATGAAACATTATCAAACCTATAGAGTATGTGGTTCTTACATGTAACATGTATGAATACCTATTTAAAATCTGTAACAATTATTTTAAGCATCTTGGTTGACCAATATGGGTTATACCAAGAGCATGGTATAAGTACAAGGCCCATTTGGCTTGTTTGTTCTAGTTGTGAATGTATAGAGCCAAGTGAAGGAGAGAACATTTGAAATATAAGGTACATGTAATTAAGGACCATAAAATAATGAATAATATTATTCATGATTATCTGATCAAGTTTGTGCAGGAGGACACATAGGTCATTGGACCTAATGATCTTGGAGGAGGTAGAATGAGCAAGTAAGCCCTAAAGGCTAGTATGAAAGGAGTATGTGTTAAAGTGAAGGATAGATGATGATTATGTGCGATTGGTGGTTGATATTATATTTATATCATAGTGTGTTCTATTCATATGATCCCAATTTCATGATATTGTTGTTGTGATAAATTTGTTGAAGTTTTGATGGTTGTATATGAGTTGAGGAGGAGACTGATCTAAAAGGTGGTTTTAAATTCATTATAAGTGTGTGAATAAGGTTGTGTTATCATAGGTCCATCATCAGGTGTTGAATACATCAATTCTAAGGTGGATGTGTTCATTTTAAATGAGGGTCTAAAGGACTTGATCATCATACATACATACATACATACATACGTATATATATATATATATATATATATATATATATATATATATATATATATATATATATATATATATATATATATATATATATATATATATATAATGTCATACAATGGATCAAGTGATAATGCATGTACCATAAGATTCCCTTACTCTCTTAGTTATACAAAGCAATGCTTATAGTATAATTTTAGAGTTATCAAATAATTTTATTGGACATATAATATTACCTTTATAAGAGGGACCTCTTATAGTGCCCACCCCATTATTATTTCTATCAAGCACAAGGATATTCTATATGCTATTAGAATGCCTTGGATACCAACTATTAGAACATTAAATTATACAATGTATAATTGTATCAACTATATGCATGGTAATAAAGTGGTAATTTTTTTAGGAATCTAATATGAATAATCTTTGGAACCAATCATATTTAATCCTCCTATAGAAGAAGTGTTTGTCACATACATTGAGCAACATGGTAATAAAATAGATTATATAAATATTCAAGAGAATTATATAGATATTCAAAAATATATTACACATTCATTTTCTCCATATATGTATGAGCATGATATAGTTATACATGAGCATAATCAATTATATCCAAAGAGCATGGTACATTCTCCTAAGAATTAAATGGCACTTAAAAAGATATCTTTATCTCTTAAGGTACCATATTTAGTTAAAAGTGCTTCATCATAGGTATAGTTAGTTATATCCTCTCCTATTATACATAAGGATAAATTTTCACATGGCTATATGGGAAATAATTCAAATGGTTACATTACAACATATGAATCCTATCCATATTTAAAGGCATCTATAGTTGGAAATTTATCTTCATAAGAAGTCAATCATTCATAAAATATACTTGGGTATTCATAAAATATACTTGGGTACACATATATATCTAAATCATCAACAAAATTATCAACCTATGATTGAATAAAGAGTGCATATCCATCTAAATCATCATCAACAACTTCACTGTCATCAAATGTAATCATAGGATGTGATGATTAGTTTTTTATAACTATACCAATGATTCTATCAATTATATGCCCATATGTATAAGTAAGAGGTTCATCATTGTATGCATAATGCACTTAAAAATTAGGTTTTTTTTGTTGATTCATGATTTGGTAAAGGATATTTAACATTTTCAGCATTGAATTTTCATTTGATTATGGCTTAGCCTCTACAGTAGGCATGTTAATGACAATTTAATATTATCAACAAATATATCTTTAATCTTGTGCTTGATATTGAAACACATATTTTTTTAATGTTTAATACATCAATGGTAGTCACAATGTGCATTGCTATGAATAATTTTATATTATTTTTTAGATGTGTACTTCCAATGGTGGAGGAAGAGAGATGATATTACATTCAAGTATATTTTGAAAAAATAAATTAGGGGGTGATGGTAACCTTGATACTGTACCCCTTGGTGGAGCTTATAATCAAATATTTTGTGTTGTTTATGAGATAACATTAGTTGCGATCTTAGATTCATTCTTGATTTCATTGAGTTTGGCCTTATAATTTAGATTGATTTGAAACTTAACATTTGAATTATAAGGAGAATTTTAAGTATATTTTTGATTTTTAAAATTAATCAAATTGAACTCACACTCTTTAACAATATGGCAAAACTCATCAAAATATTTGAACTTATCAAGCATAGTTGACACTTGAAGTCGAAATAGTGAACTTTGAGTGAATATATCTTGGAGCTCATTATCATCCATTTGATTTGTTATTTTTTATATAATAGTCTTGTATCTTAAAACATATTCATTATTTTTTTCATAAGACCTTTGTTTGATCTTTGAAATTTGATCATATGATAACTATTCACCAATGTTGATAGAAAAGTGTGTTGAAAACTAATTTTCCAATGGACTGAAAGCCTTTATAGATTGAAAAAATATATATTAAGACCATATAAGAGAATATTATTTGATACTTCTTGGAAATATATTTTTCAATAATTTTTAATTATCTACATAGTCTAGATAAGTTACATGGAATGCACATAGATAGTGTCCAGGATAACCTTTGCCTTCATATAAAGGAAGATTAGGAGCCACAAACTAAATTGATAATGGATACAATTAAATTTTAGGTGATAATTATTTATTTAACAAGGAACATGAGTCCATGGAAGGCCTATCATTAGAGAGAGTTTACTAAAGTTGAGATAACTTGGCTTGTAAGGAAAGAATTTTATGCTCAAGAGTAGTATTTGTAGAGATAAATGGAGGAGTATAATTAACATGATTAGGCATAGTCATGGATACTTATTATAATCCAAGTGATTTTCTCAAACCCAAGTATGATGATATGGAAGTAAATAAAGGTATAAAATTAGGAATGGTTACAATAGTCTAAGTGGCAACATTAGAAATAAGGTATTTGACAAATTGAAAAAGCATTGATTTTTGTGGAGATGTGGCCAATTTAGCTTGATGCTTAGATTTTGATGCTATAAGTAGGCTGATGGTATTATTCACATCCTAGGGATTATATTAAAGGCCTTGATGAAATTTATATGTTTATTTCACTTGGTTTTGATTTACTCCATTAAGCCATTGTGGATCATATGACTTTCATGTTCATTATGTACATCATAGCCCTATCATTATTTTTAATATCAAAATTAGTATGAATTAAAAATTTAATAGACCATAGAATTTGAAAAACAACATTACTATTTTGAAAAAAAATAACATGATTTTCCATTACTAAGGAAACCAAAGGAAGTTGTATATATGAAAAAGGAATACCACTTAATTTATAACTACACCTTAGAGGCATAAAATAAAGTATGAATCAATAGAGGTAATGAATATGAATAAAATATAATAAAAATTAGGGTATAAAGGGTGATTTAGGCAAGGATTTGAATGCTTGTGTTCGATCTCAAATATACTTACTCATTCATAGAGTATTGTCAGCCCAATGTTTCAGATAACTAACTACAAAGGAAAAATAGTGTCTATATCCCAATATCCCATATCTAAGGGTATGATGAGATTACCTTCCTTAGGTTATACACTCCTAAAAAATTAACCATAAATTAAAAAACTAAATAAGATTTACATGTTGTTAACAAAGTACTCTAGGTTCCAATATACCGTGAGGTATGGGGAAACTAAAATTCATGTATAGTGTTGTCTAGGTTCTAAGTATTAGGATAGCATCCCTCACTTCAGGGTTTTGCTAAAACAAGTCACTACTTAGCTAAAAATTATATCTCTCTATGTAGTTTTACAAATGTTGAAACATAGTGCTAAAAATAAGAAACAAGAAATAGAAAAAAAGATAAAAGATTAGTTAAAATATTTTTGTGTATAGAGATCAAAAAAATTAACTTGGGGTAGAATAAATGCTTCAATATAAGATGGTATCCAAGGTAACAAGAAAATTTATTCACTAATATATTTAAATCCCATCTTGAAGAAGATTGGATTTTGGTACTAGATTTATATCCAAATTCGAAGGTTATTTCTTTCAGTGTCAAGAATTTACATAATTTTTATAAAAAATCCTAGATAAATAATCAAGCAAATAATAAATAATGTTCTAAAAAAATTATGGGTTCATCAAAATGTTTAATGGTCATTTTGATATATATAAATTAAATGTAATAAACACTAAATGATTGGAATGTTGACTTATATTAGAATATACAAAATTTTAATGTAAAATACAAATATTGGGATGAGCTATAAATAGTAACCTTTAACAAAATATGCAATCCCAACTCAAATTCTATTTATGATGACTATGCAAGTAGATCAATGATTTGGAATTAACTAGGACTTATGAAATTAGTTACACTTGAAATATAATCATGGAATGTGGGATAGGGTTGCATTAATAATATGGGGGAACATTATGCCCTTATCATTTTGATTATGTCTATGTTTGGGTTGATGTGTGTGATATTTTCCCACTTGAGTACCTATGTGTGTCATAATTGGCCTATTGATATTCTATGGGTGATGATTTTTTACATGGAAGTAAATACAATATCGAAACCCTAATTTGTGTACATAAACCAAATAGACATCAAATACAAAAGGGAGAATCGAGTGAAGGTAATATCTAATCTATTGTTATAAAACCCCACATAATATGAAGTTGCCTACATAGCCAAAAATTGACTCATGTCAATGTATCACTCCATCCTAGAGTGAGTGAGTGAATATTGATACTTGCATTATAATGGATGTAGCTTGTAAATTGACTTAAATGCTTGACAATGAATTCCTTTGACCTACAATAAAATAAATTTAGAATTGGCATATGAATAATATAATAAATAATAAATTAATTATAAATATTAATTCTCTTTCACTCAATGTGTGGTACCTTGAATATAGGGTCCTTTATCCAAGTTGATAGATATGTATTGAATGACCTTGTTGTGACTATATAGTGGTGGATTTGGAATATTTATATTAAATAAATTTACCAAAATCATGGGTGGACTGACATGAATCATATAAAATTTTAAAATTAATATTTATAGCATTGGAGATAATGGCACATTAGTAGATAAAGTCAAATTGTGGTCATGTCTGACCTAGTGTAGTCTTATCCAAAAAGGCTAAAGATTATTAGAACTTGGTTAATAGGAATATATATATGTAATAAGGATGTATTAATGATTTTTTAGTATTTAAAATATATTGATTAGAATATCTAAGGCTCTCATATATATTTCAAGTTAATGTAATGGTGAAAATTCAAGTCTTTGATAAACATGTTAAAATTAAACATTGGCAAACACTTAATGATTAAATTGAGTGTCTAAAGTCATTTATCCTTGTTTGAGGTTTCCTCCAAGTATTTTGGATAGAATTAATTAATAATGCATTATAATATATTATTTAATGTCATAGTGAAGAGATGGAATAGGTTATCTTCCATCATATTGTGCTCAATTTTGTTAGCTAAGGCTTTCAAACACTTGATGAAATAGTGGGGGTCTCATATTATTATTGATTATAATTAATAAATTTGGATAATATTTTTGGTAATTCATTGGATTGAAACTCTTAGACCAATTCATTAACTATGTCTTCTAATCTATTAATACAATTAGAGTTATGTTTGTTGTACCATTTTAAAACATCACTAATTAGGGTTTTGACTTATAGTTTAGTAGTTGAAAAGGTGTTAAGTTTAATCAAACACTTATAACATCAGCAAAGGCCTTAAAATATAGAGTAGGATCAATGGATCCATTATAGGATATAATAAGATTAATTCCATCAATGTCAATTTTGGAAATTTGAGGCACTAAGGATTCATTTTGGAGGTGTATAATGATTGTTACAAAACAAAGGTTTTGTAATGAGATTTATAATATACCGTCTAAGGGTGAGTGAGGGATAATTTTTATTTTTCATTCTCTATTAAACTTATTGAGGCATGTATTACATTTTCATAAGTTGGTTATGAAATTTTAACATTTGAACATTATCATAATTGTGTGTGGTATCCATTTGGTTAATTTATTGTAATATGACTTGGTTTGGATTAAGAGTATTTTATTGGAGGTAGAGGATTGAGATTGAGTGGTTTATTGAGATACAATATATGTTGTATTAATGTTAGATTCGATATGATAAAATTGGATATGTACACTAAAATAATATCGATCATATTAGTAGTTATACTAGGCATGGTGTCTAAGGAAGGAAAGAGGGAAGTCAAAAATGGGTTTACCCCAAGTTATATATAAAAACTATGAGTTTGAAAAAGAGGGTATTCCACATGGGGTTCCCTCATTATAAGATAGATAATTTCTTGGGATGCTCTTAGATAAATAATTTCATTTATGTTGTTTATTTTATGCCACATTAATCTTTATAGTGATCTTTGTGTTCTTGGACTTAGTGGACTTGTCCAGGCTTCTTAAAAAAATTATAGGGATCATAGTTTTTAGATCAAGTGGAAACCATGTTACAATCATTAGTAGGGGGATCTTGAGAAATTGGAAAATGGTGAGATGTGAATTTATTGGTATTAGTTAATTATATAACATTGGGATTGATGTCATAAAATATTTGAAATACCTATAAGTTTTTATATTTAGATTAATTCAAAATATTTGGAAGAGAAATACATAACTATATTAAGTTAGTCAATGTAGTTGGTTGCATAGGAGTACAAGAAACAAATTTTATTGGGATAACTAATATATTAGAGATAAAATTAATAAAATATATATCAAACTAGTATATATGATAATATTAGAAATCAAAATATATTAGTATGGATGATTCAATGGTTAAAAGAAAGAGTTATATCTAACTAGTCAATACATTTAGAAAAATAAGGAAAAACTATATCAGATTATCCAATACATTTTTAGAGGTAGATAACTATATTTTATTTTCTAATATAATTGGGAAAAAAATAATTGAAATTTATGATGACAATGAAGATAATGGTAAAAATCAAAAAGTAAAAACATGAAAATGATCCAAATAGAGGTGGGATAAAATTCATGTCACATTTTATAGAATGTGCACACGGGCTAGGATGACCAATAACTAAACTATTTAAATCTAAAGACTAGGATACAAAAAAATTAATAAAAATAGAGCATGGGTATACTTCAATGGTAAAAAAATGGTGCTCAAGGTGGCCATAAATCTAGAAGAGGGTAATCCACACTCAATATAAAGGGTATATGGTTACAAAGAATATTCCTAAGATATAGTGTATGGTTGTTACTATATCCAAAAGTAAATCAAATTTTATATAAATGTAAAAAATGGGGTGTATCAAGGATATGATAAGGATACCACATGTGAGGAACTAACTAATAAGGGTGGCCTAAATCCAAGATAATTGTAAAATACTAAACTAATAATAAATTATTTGGTGCAATGGTCAACCAATGGGTGGTTTATGTAGCCTAAGGTGATATTTAAATCCTAAGAAACCATATTTTTATGCTAGATTATTCAATATAAGGAAGAGAATAAGCAAGGACATATGAATATGCATCTACTATAATAATATTAGAGGATATGTGTTTACTAAGTAAATAAATTAAATAGAACAAGGATATAGATACTTAATTTTTGTGTGATTCATCAACACATCAATATCCCATTTGGCTTAAGTGGTATTTCTCAAGATATTTTATAAGATGCATAACTCAAATGGAAATAAGAAGACCTACATATATACTTATGTAGGGACTCTAAATATTAGGACACCTCCTTAGCATGACTCCTCCTATTGATATTCAAATAACTTTACACAACAATAGACCTCCAATAATAATATCTTAACATATAACTCATCATTTTATACTTAATAGTAGAAATATGAGCACAAGTATATAAGATGAGTATTGTGATATGTTTGTTATAATAATATGGCCCATCTATATAAGACTCCAAACCTTGAACTCTAAGTTGACAGTATCAACTAGGATGATATAGTCATAGAGGTTGTTGGCTGACATAGAACTATATCATCTACGTCAATATATTACAACTGATAGGGAAAATACTTAAAATTTTATCCCCTAGGATGATTTAGAACAAGGATAACTAAGTATGAGATAGACTATATTGGTTTAGTCAATACAAAATAAATATAGGGTGTATATAAAAATTGAATAGAAAGTAAACCAAGAGGTAAGATGAAAAAGAGACTCATATTATATTAGATTAATAGTAATGAAAGTATGACATAATAGTATATAAACATATCTCATAAAATACCATGAAGTGATACTACCCATTCTTGGTGCACTCCTTGGGTCATACACTTTGAGAGATTCATGTGCCAAACATTCCTTGATGGATAAATCATCAATAAAGTGATAAGGATGAAAACTATCATGTGTATACATTACATAAATACAATTACACCATAAAGTTCCAAAAGGACCCACAAAAGGTCATAGGGTTACACTATATATATAAATAGAGTGGAGTAGGTTATAACACCCCATAATGCCCATGTGAACTCTACATAACTATGTGGCTAATGTCACCATTTTTATCATGGACATGATCCTAAAATTTAAACTAGTAACCATAATAAAACACATCCATGGACCCAATTATCATCATAAATTCCACATATAAAATCAAGTCACATTTGAGTTGAATAGGGTAGTGTATCCATATACCCACCAATCCACTAAATATGGCCAGCATAGTTCGCATGGATTCCATGCAAATAGTTATTAAAATTTAATATTGACTCAATCCATATGAGCATTCAAGCATAAAATTAGATTTCATAAGTATATTAATGTGCAACTGAAGTTACATTAGAGAATCTAGAGCATTCTCATATCTTATTAACACATTCTTGATATCAAGAGCTATGAATTTCACATTTGAGATTCACTTCCTTCCTATAGGATATATAAATGCATTTAATTATCAATTATTTTTTATTTCATTAGAGTCCGAATATGTTCACCATAATTTATTTAAGGATTTTCCACTTTATAACTACCACTCACAAGTTAAGTAGCATGTTAAAGTGATGTCCATGTGGTCCACTACACCACTACATAAGGTCAAATTATTATTTAATCCATTAAAAATATAAAGACTTAAACATACTAATCATGGGTTACATGTCCAACTAAAGTGACACATGTAGCAATAAAAATGGGTTCATGTTTTCATGAAATACAAATAACCTATCGATTGTTCATTTAAAATTGAACACTTTGGACAAAAAGATCTTTACGAAGTGGAAATCATAGGGAAGCTCTCATGCAACCATAAGTTATAATTAATTCTAAGTTTAATAATATTTTATGCCTTAATTTTAATAATATTTACTAGGCCACCTTAGTTCTACATACTAACTATTTTCACGTATACCTCACTTTATAAGTGTTACTAACATTGAGACTAAGGCCAATGACTAACTATGGACTTAAAATGTAATAAAACATGGTATAAGTTTAACATGTTTGTGAAATTCACTTTCTCAATTAAAACTTGTTGAAACCTTTATGAGGAGAGCTTGAATTCATGATGATAAGATGGGTAACACATGTCACCATTACAAACAACCACAGACTAATGAGGTAAAATGTAAATATTTACTTAAGGGATAAATTTTACTTATCCACTATATGCATCCATGTATTATATACACAAAGGGGTATACATTATCCATGTAGCCACATGGTAATTGAATGGAACCACTCTACCCTTTGTTATATAATAGTATAATTCATGATACTTGTATTGACCAATGACCTTATTATTAATTTGAAATAATTAATGTTAGTGTTGTCATTAGGTCATGATATCATGGACTCATAGACAACATATGGTTCAAAAAGTTGTCGGTGAGTATCAAATTAGTGGCTTTTCATATGTTACCTCGTAGGGGCATGATTGTTCCAAGTGGAATGGTCCCATGTTCCCTTATTATAGATTATATTATTGGTTTCATAAACTAAATTAAACATAGGAAAATTTTAAGAGGAGTGAGAATCTTAAAACAATAGTAAATCATGGGACTTTTATTTCAACTACATAATTAGTTCAAATTTAGCATATAGATACATGGGTGGTTTCAATCTAAAAATAATTAGATATCCTAGAGTCAAACATTTCAATTGTGGCCTTCCCTACATATTTAATTAAAAAAAATGTATCATATGTGTTGATTTCTAAGAAACCAATGAAGGAGATAATTGTGATCTCCTTAATGGGTAATCGATTAAGGAGTTATTTTACATGTCTTAAACTATGCTAGAACATTTATTCATATGTGAGTGTGGCTTTATAATCTTAGCTTTAGATCCTTTGGATATTCATAGTGACACATCTATAATGTATGGTCACAACCAATTGGGTGAAGGTAAATATAGAAGGACTTCAATTTAGTTTTATCTAGTGGTGGGCACATCCATGTACACAATACTTATAGAACATTTATAAATCATACACAATTTCTTATTGTCTTATAAAGTGTTAAATGATATTAAGATTAATCACCATAAAATGTATGGCCAATTCAAGGGTTCACATGTGGATAGTTTTTAATTTATATTCAATGATCATTATGTTGGTTAACTAATTAATATAAGGGGTCACAACAATTGTGTGACTCCAATTCTAACCTATAATTTCACAAGGATAAAAGAGCTCACTCACACTTTATTGATAAAGGTAGATGATATAAGGGGTGAGATCATAATAATTACTCTAATGTGCATTTCTCATGATCATGCAAGTCTATTTATCCTCAAAATTTACTCCATTATCGATGGCCTCTGTTTAACAATTTTTAGAAAGAGTTAAGGTTATTATCATAATAAACTTGGAGAAAGATATTCTAAAAGGATCCCAATTAAATATTCAAATTCAAAATACTTTGATACAAAGTTGAATTATAAAAACATGTTAAATATATAAAGTATCATGACAAACAATAAATTTAATGCTTATAATAAATATGGGTGTAGGATAATACATTTTTATGTTTTATCATAATTCTTTAGATTCTATAATATAGCTCTCTTGTAACCTAGACACTACTGTTAGAATCTAGACACTAGCATTGATGTTTTTGTCCTAATTTTCATATTTATATACATAATGAAGTACATGTCCTTTTCAATATTGACCACCTATTCCTATTAGGTTTCACTATCATCTATAATATTTTCTATTTGGATTGCATTCATAGGTTATAGATATCATAATGCATCTCAAAACCCTAGGTCATTTGATTAGGGCATGCCACCTTGAAAAAAGTGGGGTTAGTGTATTTAAGTGAAGTTGAGTTAACCTAAAAAGTAAATTTATCAATTATTTTTACCTATATATCCATATAATTTGAATAGGGCCTTAGACTGATGTAGTTCTCCCCTTTATGTTGAAGTGTGTGTGAAAAATTATACAATATGCCATATGCGAGTTTATGTATTGACCTAGATTGTAACTTGATAAATACTACTCATTAGATGATATTTAAATGATTAAAACCTATAATAATAATACTCCTATGATTTATTTTTAAATAGGGAAGAATATGGAAATATTTTTATGCTTAACAGGTGCCTTGGCTTGGTATAAGATAAAGGTGTGCTTGATTTGTACTTGATGGTAATGAATGGTATTTTAATTATAACTATACCACAAATTTTTAAATTATATATTTATAGGGTTCAAATAATACTATATGCTTACCAATACATGTCAAAATATTTTAAATTTTAACTATTTGTAACATTCAAACACTAGGGTTAGACCTAGGACACTTGTAACAATGCTAGTCTCCTAGTCTAGATGGTTGTGTTTAGGAAAATAGAAAGTTGATAAAGATATGTAACTTATAGAGTATAATATAAATATGATTTAAATAAAAATTTAGGCTACATGTGATTTGGGTAATCATAATATCAGGTTTAGCCTATAGGATAAACATTTATGCACGATAATATGGTGGACACGAGCCTTTCGGTATTAAAATGTCCTAAATTGAAGGGTTAAGACATGAGTGATATTTTTAAAGTGATACATATTATTTTATCATTTAAAATACCTATATATAATATACATCCCCCCTCCTTTAATAAAGTAATGCATAAGGATGAAATAACTAGGTTAAAATAAAATAAATGCATATCGTGGCGTATACAACGCACCTTTATTTAAATTGAGACTTGTTTGAATTTTTTTTTTGTATTAAATGTAACCAATAACATATTATAGTTTAATTAGTTCATGTAATCTAATAATTAAATAATTATAATACTTGAAATAAAAAAGAGCAAGGAAGGAATACACTTCGGTGTCAATGCAACCATGTTGTTGTTTGGTAGTTTGCTTTGGTAATGATGCTTCATTACTAAAGCATTAGAGAGAGGTCCAAAACTAAACCTTGGAGATGTGAAGAGTATAATTGGAGGGTGATCATGCCCCCAATCTAATACAATTTTGAGTTGTTCTAAGACCATTGAGATCATTGAATCTCAATTGTATATCTCAAGTGTATACATAATCTAATCAATATAGACAATATCACCCAAGTCAAATGGTGTAACCATATCAACCTAAAAAATGGAAGTAGTGCAAAGGCCAATAAGTGTGTTAAATCTCAATTTCACTATTAAATGGAGTAGAGTGTTTCAAATAGATAAAGTTCATTTGATGCATCTTAGTAAGGTCAATGTATAAATGTGTATATAATTTAAATATGTATTTGTGTTTTGGTTCATTTTCATGGCATGTGCACCTAAAATGAGTCTCAAGATAAAGTATCTATAAAAATGTAACCTTTGTCATGTAAATTATGCATAATTTTCATCAAAAATCTAACAAAAATATATCTAAAATATGTAAAATCGATGATAAATGCATAAAATTCTAACCCAAGTGTATATTTGAATCATGTAAATTATATAAGGTTATACCAAATTTTCAAAATTTATGTATATAATAATGTATGTTTGATAATTTCCCACTGGTATTACCCCCCTCCCCTTTTGATATGAGGTAAATGCAACATGATAGTTACCTTATCTCAAAATGATAAGATAACCATGTTATATGTATCAATGATGTAGTAAAGAAGCTTATAGTGGTATCATGTCTAAGTATATGTATCAATTAAACCCATAGTATCCAATCAAATTAATCCCTAAGATGCATGATATGAATCATGGAAACATCTATAAACAACAAGCATAATATCAGTAAATAGTCAAGTACACACATAAGAGCACTTAATGCCATGAAAAGGGGGTCTAAGGAGACCACAAACAAGGGTAATATTCAAATATTTCACACTCAAATGAGGGGACATGTTCAAATGTTTTCACACTAGAGAAACAACATTGAGTGACACTATGTCTCATAAACAAGAAATATGTTCAAATTTTTCATAGTCTAAAACATGATAGCAAACAATAAGTACACTTAAATAAGCCATGTGAGAGTATGAATAATTTAAATGTAAGCAACTAGCATAATCATATCATATTATTCCTTGCATACATGTGTTAGAAAATTGTATTATAACATTTTAGATCTGGTACATTATGTATGATATAAGCATGATTATAGACATGTTAAAGCATTAGTATACAATCTCAACATGATAATGTAAAGTGATCATAAAAAAAATAGAACATGTATCAATCATGATCAATAAAAATAGATGCTCCTAATATAGTGTGTCACATGAGTAAAAGAAAATTCCAACATTTATATGTTCATGTATCATGATCTAGTGTATTCTTGTATCACATTCATGTACCCGTGAAACATATGTGTGTGTATAAATGAAAATGATATGTTATCTACTAACATAAAGTAAACAACATATGCAAAATATAGTAAACATGTAAATGTTGATTATTTTTGTATTTTTGATATATTTGAATGTTTTTTTTTTTTTTTTTTAAATTTATGAATGATAAGTGTATCCAATGATCCCATATAAGGTATTCTCATAGAGTGTTCTAAGCTCAAGATGGGGTATAAAATATTGGTCATGCTACCAAGGAACATGTATATGTGCCAAATATGTAACTAAATAATGTGTAAAATTTTACCTATGCCCCACATCACTCTATGGTCAAGAAGTAGTACAATTTGTAGTGGTTCATATAACCTATTTATTTCTACTCTATTTCTTTGTTAGTTGTAATTATAATTTTGGGTCTTTTTATCCTATCTAAAACATATTTATATGATCTTAACAACTTGTTGGGTCATGTAGGTGTAGATGATGGCTCTATGGAGTCTAATATGTATATTTGATGCAATAGAATATCTAGTATCAATTGCATATGAAAGGGGATTGCCTTTTACCTACCCTTTCACTCATGATTAATTATGTAACCCTGATTTAGGTTTGGATCCTACTTGGTTAGATAGGGATAAGGATATATAAATGATAGGGCATAATGGTGAATATCAGATCTATGTAAGGATAATTAAAGTTCTAAACTTGGATGTACCATATACTGAATTTATTAAACTAAGATAAGCTATTAACAAAAAGTACAACTATGCCAAATATAAAATATGACATAAAAGAGAGTAATTAACTAGATTTAATGTTAATGTAGATCTAGATCTAGAATAGGTTGAAAGCATGTAGGAAGTGGATTCTAGAATAGTCATCAGATTATGGCTCTGGTGCCTTTGGATCTCTAGATAGTTGCATCAGCCCTAGACAGTTGTGTTGATGCTATTATTTGTGTTTGACATTAGTGTCTTGTATAGAATATATGGTGAAATAAGATATGAACACCTAGATGTTTTTAAGTTATTTTCACCTTCACTCTAGTTTATTTATATTTAGGTCATGGACCATCACTCTAAATGGACAAACCCTAGATTTTCATCTTTAATGTGTTCTTAGGTAAAAATGGGTTAGTGGAAATATCATTTCAAGTTGACCTACAATGACCCTACTATCAAAGTATGTTGTATACATAGACAATAATCCATAAGAGGGCCTCAGAATCATGTAGTTATCCCATATGTGTTGGCTTGTGTGTAAATCAAGTAAAATAATGATCTAGCTTATAACTTGGAAAATAAGACCTTATGACTTCTCCTTTAGTAATTCAGACCTATAACTAGGTTGTTGCTTTGAATTATATCATAATAAGGTAGAATAAGAAATATTTTGATAACTTAAGTGCTTCATGAGTGATCTTTTAAATTGAATCTAGGTTTGTGATAGGTGAGTATTGAATGAGGGTTGAAATTTATACCAATAATATAAGGAGATAACTCACATTAAATAACTTAGGTTGACCATTGTGATATTTTTAATTTAAAAATTAGATGAATTAGGGCACTGAAAACTTACATCAGGTTAAGATAGTAACATCAATTATACTATATATCCCATACATTAGTGTCCAAGGATCACGAGTGTAAGTACACGCTCAGAAATTTCATAGGTGTAAGATAAGTACATTTTGATCATTCTGGGCAAGATAAGATGTTTGTGTCATCAATTTAAGGATAGCTAAAATAAGAGATAGGATAAGGGGCATAAGATAGAGAAAATACAAGGCTTGTGGAAACAAATCATGTATATAACTAAGAATAATATCCATGATCTGAGTTTTCCAAGTGTACAAGACTGAGGTGCTACATAATCATAAAATATCATCTACATTTTCCCACTTTATTCTATTAATGAAATTTCTAGTTTAAAGAAAAGAAATAAGTACCTAGGTGTGTATGGACACATTGTATTTACTTGAGTTGAATTTGAGTGATTTGATAGAGTTGAATTTGAGTGCTTTGATGGTGACTGACCTATAACCAAGAGCATGTTACAATGTAAAATCAATGCATATAATCTAGGTTAAAAGTACTTGAAATATATTGAAATTGAAATATGAAGGTTGAGGAGTACACATGTGTGTCAATATAATTGTCTTGCCTATTGGAAAGTTATTTTTGAAAAATATGTATCATTGTAAGGCTCTAAAATTGAGATTATGATAATATAGATAAATATTTAAAGTGCATATATCCATAGAGAGAGAGAGAGAGGAGAGTAAAAAGTGCATATATGACCCCAACTTTGGAGCAAATGTGAATTACCACCTAGCACTTGACATTAGCTCAACCATGTAACCCAATGACATGTATAACCTAGTAAGGTTGGTTGGTACAATTAGATACAACCTAAAAACTTGGAAAGATTGAGTGATTTGATCACCTCAACCATCCCAAAAGGTGAGATAATTACTATAATAGATTGGTTTGCTAAATTTCATAAAATTCCATAGGGTATTAGTACATTTAATAGTTTTATAATCTGAAATTTATTTTCATTTTGAAATATTAGGCACATGTTACATAGCACATGTACCTTAGATATGTCTCATGCTGAAACTACTTATAACAATGGTACCATGTATGTAATTTTACCACAACTATGAATCTTAATCATATAACTATGTGTTTTGGCCAATGTTCTATTGTATGTTGCCTTTGAAATCATACATAGGCACAAGGGCCACATATAATAGAGCATATTCAAATTATTAAAATAATTAAGATAATAACAAGTCAAACCACTCAAGGAAATGTGTAAAGTAAACCATAAATAACCTACATAGCATGTCATTGTGGCCCATGAATCGAATGTGTTAGTAAAAAATGTCAAGTACATATCATATCAAGTACCATGTGTAATTAAATATGTAAGATCAAACATGATAATGTAGGTGATCATCAAATTGTATAACCTGTGTGTATCAACATCATAGAATATAGATGCCCCCAACATCTTGAGAATGTGATTAGAGGTAAATTAGAACACCCATAAGTTCATATAATCATGTGTTTGTGTATTCTTGTAAATGTGTATGTAGGATTACATGATATTCTATCCCTAAATTTTTAACTAACACATAGATGCCAAGGATCCAATAGAACTTGTAGGTGCTGAAAATGTTTTTTTGTATTTTTGAATATTTCTAATTTTTTGGGTATTTTTGAAGAGTTTTTGTAATTTGATAAGATCATCCTGCGATATCATCCAAAAGATGATCATAGGTATCTCCCCACTCCAAACTTGGTGAAAAAAATGGTGGTACTACCAAAGAGCATGTATAGTTGAGATATTTGTCACTACAGTATTTATGATGCTTAATGTATGTATAATAGGACTCTAAGGTCATGAAGTACCAATAAATGGAATATGGGTTCTTGGAACCCATATCTATGTAATATTTGGTTTATTTAGAATAAAAATAGTAGGAATATATTTAGGTGCTCTATATATATGAATATGGTGATAAAAGACAAGGATTATATAAAACCCACCATCTGTCTTTGAAGTAAGGTCTCTCAAGTAATGGCCACCTAGTAAAGGGGATTTATTGTTGCTTACCCTTTTGTAGTGGATTATCCCTAACATGATTGATAATTAATTTCCAAATGTTTAACCCTAATTTGGATTTTTATCCTACTTGGATATATAGGGTTAAGGATATAGAAATGATAGGGAACAAGGGTGAATAACATATCTACAATAGGCCAATTAAAGTGCTAAACTCAGATGTACCATTTATTGAATTTATTAAACTAAGGTACATTATTAATGGAAATTAAAATTATGATAGATATATATAATGACATAAAAGAGAGTAATTAGTTAGTTCTAATGTTAATGTAGATCTAAATCTAGAATACGTTGAAAGTAAATAGGAAGTAGATTCTGAAAAGTCATCAGATTCTGGATTTAGTACATCTAGCTCTCTAGATAATCATGTCATCCCTAAACAATTGCATTGACACTATTATATATGTTTGATGATAGTGTCTTGTATGGAATATCTGGTGAAGTAAGATGTGACCACTGGATGCTTCTAGGTTTTTCATCACCTTTGTTGTGGTGTATTAAAATCTATTTCATGGATTGGATGCTTCCAAATAATACCTTATGAATTCTCCTTTAATACTTCATACCTATAAATAGGATATTCCTTTGAATTATATTATAATAGGAAATATTTTGATAACTTAAGTGCTTCTTGAGTGCTCTTTTGAATTGAATATAGGTTTGTGCTAAGTGAGGAATGAATGAGGGTTGATATTGTATTTATACCAATCCTATTGAGAGATAAATTGTATTACTCACATAGGTTGACCATTGTGATATTTTTATTTTTATGAATTATATGAATTTAATTAAATAGAAAATTGCATCAGGTCATGATAGTAATGTTGACACTATTGCCTGACCCAGATGTTAGTGTCTAGGGAGTAGGAGATTAGGTACAAGCTTTGAGCCTATAGAGGGGTAATATAAGTACATTTTGAGAATTTGAGGAAAGATATTATTTTTATGTGATTAATTTAAGGATATTTTGACTAAGATATGGGCCAAGGGGCATAAGATATAGTATATGTGAGGTTTTTAGAAGCAAAACATGTGTAGACCTAATAAGAATAGCCAGGGTCTAATTTTTCCAATTGTATAAGACTGAGGTGATACATAACCAAAAAATATATTCTACATTAACCTAAATAGGATTTATAATTAATTTTCATGGAATAAAATTCTCTTCTTGTAGTCAACATTCATATTGAATCCTTGAAACCATGATTACCTTATTGGAATGAATATACTTGAGATATCTATGCACTATGTAGGGAATTACATGGAGTTTATGAATCCATGGTTATCCTAGTAATGTATCAAAGACTCAAATATATGTTATAACTAAAATTTATTTGGTCATGGGTGTTGGACAAAACTATAAAGACAAATTAAACTCACCAAAAAACATTTTTTTCTTTCCCATCGAATGCTTTAATTTTATTGGTCAAAAGGTATGAATCATCATGTGTATATCCCAAATGTGTGAGTAATTTCATGTTACCTAAAAAAATAACTAGAACCATTATTAACCATAACATTTCATATAGGTTGATAATTAATATGTTCTATAATAAACAATGATTGAAGGTCTAAATCATCATCCACAATTTTGTTGTCATCAAATGTAATAGAAAGCTTTTGAACCATAAGTGATATCTTGAATTTATGTGTTACAATAATACCATATAATGGGTGACCAAAATTTGGTGGTGGATGTTGTGTATATTATTCAATTTTCACTTTCAGTGCTTCCTTGGAATAACCTTGTAATGGATTTTTGAATATATTTTGGTTTTGATGATCACCGGGTTGTGATCATGAATCCTTTGTAAGTTCATAAAAGGTGATATGTTTGTTATCAATGAGGTTTTTTATCATACCCTTAAATTGGTAACATTTATTTGTATAATTCCTAACACATTAGTGATAATTAGAATAAACATTTGTATCATATCATTTTGGTAGACATTGACTCATATCAACCTCTAATGGAGGAAGGAGAGATATGAGATGACATTATAAAATCTTCTTAAGGAGTGAAGATGGAGACACAAGCAACTATGAAAATTATATCTTAGGTTCATTGAACAAAATGAGTTATTAGGTTTTTGTGACATCATATTCACCATTATTATTGCTTCCTTTTTAGCCTTTGTAGGTTTTACCTTATATTTTGGTTTGATATGAAACTTGGTATTTTATGTAGTCAGTGTGTTGGCTATATACTTAAAATTTTTCAATGAAATAAGTTTCATTTATTGGTCTTGTAAAATATGGCATAAATCATCAAAATATTTAAAATTATTCAGTAAAATAGACTCATGTATTAGGTTGAGAAAACTTTGTTTAAAGATTTATTGAAGATTTTTATCTGCCATTGGATTTGTCATTTTGGCCAACATTATCTTGTACCTAAAAACATATCCATTGATGGGCTCATTCTTATTTGTTTAACCTTTGTAATTTGTGGGTATGCCATATTTCCACTAATTTTAAGTATATAAGTGTGTTATAAATTGGTCTGAAAGAGGTTTTAATGATTTCACTAATCGTATAAGTAGATCATAAACCCATCTCAATGCATAGTCCTTTAGGTTTCTTGGAAATATTTTTTTTCAAAAGTTTATCATTAGAAGTATATCAAGGAATGAACCATATAAATATCCAAGATATTTTTCATGATCTCCCTTGTCATCATAAAGTGTGAACTTGGGTGCTACAAAATGAGGTGGAAAAGGGTGAAAATATATCTTAGGTGCAAGAGGATTATCTAATACACCTTGTGAACCAATATCATGAGTTGACTTTAAATAAATTTTCTCAATATTGGTAACCTTAGCTTAAATTTTTTTAATAACTTGTATGAATTTTTAATAATATATTCATTGGGATTGATATTTTATATTGGGGAAGTCACCAAATGGGATTTAAACACTACTTGTGTTGATGTAGACATTGAGACTGGTAATTGAGTTAAAATATTGAGTGTTCGATGGAAGATGTAACAATATTTGATTGGTCTTTAGGGAAAAATATCATGTCGATATATTATATGCCCCCAATATATGTAATAATTAATGGTGTACTAGAAGGGAGGGATAATTAAAGTGATGCTTGATAGGTATATCTAATAGCCCTAATATTTGTGTCAATATATACCAATGGTTGTTCACTAACACTTTTGAAATTTTTAGTTTCTAATATAGTATTGACTATATTATAGAGATCTTAAATATTTTTAAAAATATTTTATTGAAAACTTAAAATATCTTTAACTTGATCTTGATATGGTTTATCATGTTCATTATTCTCGTGTTTCATTATTTTCATGATCAGATTCATCTTTGTGAGAATATTTTTAGTATTTTACTCATTGTCATTATTGGGACTTTAATTATCAGTAGAATTTTATGTGGCATTGGATTGAGAAATTTTAGTTGTTATAAGATCAATATAAATATGTTCAATAGGTACACCACCTATTATAGCGCTATACCTAGGTTGCATGCGAATTAACAAAATCAAGATATGAATAATTATTGCAATCCGAAACTCTAGAAATGTGAAAAACCTAGAGTAAGCTATGATTTCACAATAAGAATTAGAGGTTAGGTTCAAAAAAAATTTAAACCATTTTGTAAATAATTATGGGGAATACCATAATTATCTTGGATAAATATACTATAAAATCAAGGTGATTAAATAACTTAGAATCACAATATTCTAATATAATGATGAATTATGAAAATATGTTGAATATACAAAGTACCATATCCAACATTAAATTGAATGATTATACATGAAGAAAATATAATAATTATATTATTGAGTAATTTTCAAAAAAATATGAAAATTAGGTGTATATATTATAGTTTGAGGTTCTACCTTGATTTGTCAGATTCTAAAAAATAGCTCTCTAGCAACCTAGACATTGTCATTAGAATCTGGACACTAGCATTGACGTTTTTGACTTGGCTTCAAAAAATTTCTACATAATGAATTATATGTAATTTGTATGATTAGACACCTTCCATTATTAGGTTTCACTATCACCTTGCATATTATTTGTTCGGATTGTGCACATATGTTATGGATTTCATTATGTAGCTCAAAACCCTAAGTCCTCTAATTAGGGCAAGCCACCTTGTAAAAACATGGGTTAGTGAGCTAAAGTGAAGTTGATCTAACCTCAATGATTAATCTATAAATGAACATTATTTACATATCCATATATTCTGAAGAGGGCCTTAGACTAATGTAGTTCTCTCTTTATGTAGGCTCATGTGTGGACAAAGGTGTAATATGTTATATACAAGTGTATGTACTAACCTAACTTATACCTTGAAAAATATTGATCATGGGATACTATTTGAATAATTAATGCCTATAATAATAATAATCCTATGACTAATTTTGAAATAGGGAAGATAAGGGACATTTTTGTAAGTTTGAGAGGTGATTTGGCTTAGTATAAGATAAATGTTTGTTTGATTTACACTTGATGATAAAGAATAGAATTTTTATTGCATTTATACAAAAAAAAATTGAAATTATCTCATAGTATTTGTTAAAATAATAAAATATAATGACTTCTACATGTTTAAATATTTTCAAATTTTACCACTTGTAAGGTTTGAACACTAGCGTTAGACCTAGGACACTAACATTGACGCTAGTGTCCTAGTCTAGATAGTAGTGTTTGAGAATATAAAGTTTTTAGAGATATTTAAATCTTAGATTGGGATAAGAATTAGGTTTTAATCATAATTTGGGTTAAAATTGACATGTTTAATCAGAATGTTAAGGATAGACTATAGGATAATAATTTAGGCACAATGAGATGGTGAATGTGAACCTTTCAATAGTAGAATTTGTCTTAAATTGAAAGGTTGAGCCATGATTCATATTTTCCAAGTGTACAAGACTATTTTATCATTAATAATCTATATTTTTCATCTATAACCTCATATATATTTGTATTCTTGTGTAAAAATGGATAAATTTCCATGTGCTCGTGGATATGCAGTATGGTGTTATTTATCCATTCACCATTAAATCATTATATATTCCTAATTTAATGTGAAAAATAAATTTATAAGTCACATTTTATCACCTATATACTTTTTTATGATTATTCATCTCATTATGTCCATAGATTTATCATATTTCACTAATATTACTCTTATTATAAAATAAATTATATGAAAACATAAGGGCTTAGAATGTATATACCTTATTAGTGAGGTTTTCTCACTTGTTCATTTTGTATTGTTAATATCACTAGATGAGGGTATGTTTTTGGAACTATGATCCATGTAGGTACTCTTGTAGTATTTTTATGGATTCCATAAGATGGTAATAAAGAATCATGTGCCTTTTATGTCCATTGAGATATCTTAAGTCACCAAAGATACACTCAGTTTCACTGATCCATGGTATACTATGTTATTTCCATCACTATGAAATTCAACACATTAGCTCTATCATAGTCCACCATTGGTTAGCTCATCTTCTCAGTAAATTAAGCAATGTGGGACCATTATGAAAATATCAAGATCAACTAAGTAATATACATTTTGTTGCACATTTAATATCCATCCTCATTATTTTAATATGTAATTATTCCAAAACTCTCTTGTCCCATAACTCACCACTCATAGAAAAGTACTAAGGAATAATAGAAGGAATGAAAGCTACAATTCACAATTTTAGCTCATACCACATACACTTCCCATAAAATATAATTTAACCAATACCAAATAATCATGAGATCCTTCTCACCTCTCAAAACATTCACATTCTCTACCATAAACATAACCTTGTAATTTTAGGCCTCCTTCTATCCCTTTCATAGATGATAATTTTCATTGGGATCCTTTCTCTAAGTAATTATCTTTGTTTCTATAGATAGTTTTTATAGCCTTTCATTTTTGAAACCACCTCTTTGTTAGTTTGGAAAATTGTAATTAATCAAGGAATGACAATCCCCATGCTCTTATGACTTTATGATTTATTGTCTCTAATTATTTATCTATTTATATTTATTTGTAGGTTACCTAGTTGATTGTGTTTTATTGTCACATTACACAACCATTTTGTTTTTGTTTTATGTAGTTCATTATCATATTAAATATTTTCCAATCACCTGTTATCTCTTTCCAATTATGGATTGTGACCTTTATATTTATTTATCTCTTTAATATTTTGTTTTGTCAAGTATTGTTTATTATGACTACCATTAGGCTCCAAACTTATCCTTTGTTAATAAAATTTTAATTTTATATCATGTGGATTTTCTTCTATCTTAATTATTTATAGATTATTTGTCCACCATGACTAGTATTTTTACATTAATTAGTTTCAGTATGTTAGTTCATCATGGTTTCCATAACCTATATTTTGATGGTTTATTTTGGTGATCGAAATATAAATTCATAATGGTGGCCCTATTCACATTATCATATTTTCATATTTTCACTTTAGTGATCATGAATTCTTTGGATTCACTATACACATATCATTTTATTTATTTATTTTTATATTTATCCCATGAACATGTGGATATTTGGACACACTTAAATATAATGTTTCTCTGTGTATTTATTCCACTGAATAATAATATACCATGTGTCCACCTAGATACTATGGCACATAAACCAAATACATATATGTTTGATATCATCATCAATCTAGACTTTTGAGGTCCTTGCTCTTTGTGGATTACCATTTTTGGAGCTCCCACTCTTACCTCATCGAATCATATAACCACCTAATGGACTTAATAAAAACCCTTACCAACTCATCTCATAGTTGGTATATAAATTAAATTAGAACACATATGGAACCACCCACATTCCCTAAACACAAGTAAAAATCATAATGATGCCTCTATGGTATGAAGAGATATTAACAAAATCATAAATTTTTATTTATCACATGCATAATGTGTGTGTGTGTGTGTACATGCATGCATACATACATACATACATACATGCATGCATGCATGTGTGTGTGTGTGTATGAGTTATATGTGTGTGTGTGTGTGTGTGTGTGTGTGTGTGTGTGTGTGTGTGTGTGTGTGTGTGTGTGTGTGTGTGTGTGTGTGTGTGTGTGTGTGTGTGTGTGTGTGTGTGTGTGTGTGTGTGTGTATATATATACACATATAACTCATACACACACATGCATGCATGCATGTACGTATGCATGCATGTACACACACACATATATACATGCATATATATATATATATATATATATATATATATATATATATATATATATATATACACACACACACACACACATGTGTGTGTGTGTGCATGCACACACACAGACATATGTATGTGTGTGTGTAATGATCTAAAATAGTCAAATGATGCATGAAAAAAATAATGATTTATAATCATATAAGATAACTCAATTAATGGGTCCAATCCCAATTACTACTTAATTATGGGCCTAAGAAAGGGTTAGGCTAGGTAAGGCACTACATATTTACCCCCTCCCACCCCCAATAAATTTTATCCCCAAAGTTTCATTATCATAAGACTAATTTAGTCAATTAAATTCATTTGCATTCCTATATTGATTCATCCATATCTCAATAAATTTAAAATCAATCATGTACATGCTAATAATAATGGAATAAATATGCATTTTTACATGGGTTAATAAATATTTAGACATTCATATATTCCTCAGAGTTATGTAAATGATTCCAAAAATTCAATTAAATAATAAGAAATCCATTTCTTATAATTTATATATGAAACATTATCAAGTGCCATTAGACAATCCAAGTGATGCATCAATCATAAATTCAAAAATATCAATAGTAAACATGGATAGAAGTATCAAATCATGGAGTCAATACATATCATCAACACAAAACATAATTTACAATTTTTATACAATATAGTTATCCATATTTTATACCCAAATCAACAATATCATTACTAACAATTGGCATTATAAATGACTAGAACACACACACACACACACACACACACACACACACACACACACACACACACACACACACACACACACACACACACACACACACACACACACACACACACACACACACACACACACACACACACACACACACACACACACAAGCTTAACACCATCATGATATTTCCCCTATCATAGTGTTTGGTAGAGACCTTGATGTTCTATCACATGTCATCACACCCATAATAGATAAATATTATCCTTCAACATTTTATCTAAATCAAAAACATAGAGGATCGAAACCACAAGGAGAGAATACATATAAATCACATTCATTTTATAAATGCACATAAAAATCAATCTCACATGTAAAATCAAGTTACATAGAGAAGAAAATCCATCTCACATTATAAATTACAACAATCAATAAATCTCCCATCATTATTATAATAAAACATCATAGATGAAACATCCAACACATGTGGTACATTGTAAAAATAAATTATCACATAGAAATTTTCCATCATTACTGAAAACCAAATATCATTAAACAAACATACATAACACATGGAAAATTTCAAAAACTATTTAACATAGATAAAACATCCATCACATATGGGAAATTGTAAATCTTAAAAATACCCGTTGATATGCATACAAGGTTGATGGATCAACCAATCACACCCCATAACTACTCAATCACCACTACACAACCATATTTTTATTTAATATAAATTTGCATTAAACCATCATAATTCATTTGTCAATCACATAGAGAATATAAATACATAATTTATTAATGGTACAATGGGTTATCACAATCAAAATACACATCTAAGAGTATCAATTTTCACCCATAAATGAAACAACACAAGTATATACACACATAAAAGGATAAAATTATACAAAAAAAGACATACAAAAAATATACATAGTAGCATACACACTTAGCATAACAAACTCATCACACAATTATGTTGTATATTTATCCTCTTTTTATACTAGTGAAAATGGTATATTTTTCCCCATCCTATACCAAAAACAAGCATTAGCACATGTATATTTTATTTTGTGTATAACAAGGGCTCTATATAACTAATGATTTGACCATACATACTACAATAAAAATTTATAGGTGAGATATCATTCAGTGAGGGTGAACCCTACTTCTAATAATTTCCACTTCAATTCTTTCTCACTCACACATATATAATTACTATGATCATACAATTGTAAAGAATTTTATTTTCTTATTAGAATGCAAACAAACATAAAAAAATCTAAGACTAACATTCTAGGTGTATATCTTGAAATTAGGCAAGATCTAGAAGTAATAAACAAATAGAAGACTAACTAAAATGATTACCTTTCTCAAGGATATCTACTTCTAGATGGTATACATGTACATGTTTGGCTCAGATATAGATAATAGATATTTGTCAATGTTGTGGAGCTACTCCAACAACATCTCCCCTTGTATTATTGAGATTTTTTGAATCAATTAAAATAAAATGACTGAATTAATACTATGTGAAGCTTAGTTGAGATTGGATTTTGATATAACCTTTTTATGATTTGAAGTATTTTTAACATAACATATGGCCCTTCTATTTATAGATTCTCAAAACTATCTTTGATTGTTGATATTATATCAAGATGTGTGGTTGAGGTTCAGTTAAATTTGGATGCCAACTATAATTAATATTTGGAATAGAATTTTCATTAATTAGACATGGGTTATATTTATGCTAATTTTTTTAATTTATGTTGATATTTTTCAAAATCTTGACCTTTTGGGTCAATTTGAACCCACTTACCACATGATGTCATGATGATGCATGATGAAAATATTTTTTGATGATGTCATGATGTAGATTTTTTTGATAATATCATGATGCATATATTTTAATCCACTTATCATGTGAATGGAGGAATAATTTAATTAATGAATTATGAAAATGGGTATTCCAAAAGGTCATGTAATTTCCCATTAGAAGAATATTATGTTAACTAACATAGGTTAATTAACTTATTACAAAGTGATGTGAATTTTGAAATTAGAATAAAGGTTCCACCTAATTGGTCAAAAACATCACTTTTAAATTCATAATTTGACTTAGGATGAATTAGATGAAGATGATGATTAGAAATAGGGCATTGCCCCAAGTAGGGATGAACCATTGTGTTTCAAAATATACATGAAACATGTGTAAATAAAATTGGATGTTTCTATTATTTTTAAACTAATTTATGCATTATTTATATAAATCAGTATGTTTGTAATTTCAACACAAAAGTGATCAAAATGGAGTTTTTACATTTTGCCCCTCTTTGAAAGGGTGTTGTGATACACTAGATTAAGTAACTAATTGTCAGAGAATGAAAAAGTTGTTAAAATTATTTAGGAATGAAGCCTTGAATGATGTTTGGGATAACCTAGATTCTCCCTCAAGGTATTTAATGAAAAATAATATGGATGGATGGGCCCTAAAAAGTAAGGAAGAAGTGATAATTATAATAAATTAACCCATGGATAAAGTTAAGCCACTTGAGCTAATGTTTGAACACTTTGATTACTGAGAATGATATAATGATTTTCACTAGTAGGGAAAGCTTGGTACTTATGCATCCCAAGATAATGAATTGCACACTTTTAATTTCCCCAAAGAGGATAAATTTGATAAATATTCATCCTGAAAAAGAGGTGCGCTAAAATTAGAGAATTTACTCCAAAGAGGGTAGATAATTGATTGACTAACCCCAAAGAGGATGACTTAATTGATTGACAAATAGATTTTCCCTAGTAGGGTGGATAATTAATTGATTGGAAAATTGATTTGCCCTGGTAGGGAAATTTTTATTGATTAAAAAATTTATTAAGTAATTTATTTATTGGCAAGCACAAATCAAGGATTTGACATATTACACAAATAAATGATGATATGAATGACAGAAACTTACATGCAATGGTTTAACAAAATTTTAATGAATGAAAAAACTAAAAAAAATAAGGCACATGAAGAAGTGCAAATATTGAATAAATAATGATTGATTGAATGAATAAAATTTGAATTTACACAATTTCATTAGTCCCAATCAATAGGTGTGTGAGATTGATGAAAAGAGTAAGAAAAATGATAATAAAAATAATGGTGGTCAAGCTAACCTCATAAATGTCATGTGACTGAGCACTGCCTACATATTCTAAATCTACCTCAGACCATTTTAGTTCCCCAAATATTGGAGAAATTTGATTATAAATGATGAAGATAAATGATGAGCTAAGGTTGACAAATGTCAAAGAGGGAGGATATGATGTGATATGGTCAAATATGACCGAAATGATTTGATTTATTACTATATGATGTTACAAGGGAATAAACTACCATCAAAGTGAAAAATTATATGCCTCAAGCATTATTTTAATGTAGCACACAATGGTATGCATCATGATATAAAACACCATGATGGCCTGGTTACAATTGTTTCACTATTTTTTTGTTTATTTTCTTTTAGGAAAGTAAGAAAAAAATTTAAAGAAGGGTGTGTTATAAGAACTTAATTTTATTGTGCACACATGAATCCAATCAATTATAGATACTCTTATTTATTTGGGGAGGATGAAATGTATATATAAAAATAACTATAAGAATGATTGATTAGTGAGATCCTTAGGTGAACTACCTAGCATGATCTAGATTCAAGAAGCACTAAGATTCCTTGGAAGCTATCAATCCACACTTAAGACACTTTAGTTCTAAAAACTAAAAGTAGATGATTGTATAAAACAACAAAAGGTATTGAAATCAAATGCAAGAGAGAAATGAAGTGATTTCACTAAAATAGCAATAACATGATAAAGATTAATGCTAAATTATTCAAACCTATTTCAAAAAATAAGTTGAACCTTTGTGATGCAATAGAAATTCAAAAAATAGAGATTGGGTATGGACTAGTAGGTGAAATTTTCTTGTTGTTATAGATAAAATGAAACACACAATGACTATAAATGTTTATGGCCAAGCATTGTTATTCAAGGATTACTTATTAAAATATTTAAACATACCCATTTACCCATTTACCCTCTTGGATAAATTAATTAAGTTAATTAAATGAAAAAGGCCTATTTACACCTCACCTACCCAAACTAATAGCTAGTTGATCAACACTTAGCCTAAGGATAATTTATACCCTAGAATTTAATGCCCTAGATTCCTAAGAATTATTTCTCATGCATCCTAATGATATATTTATTAACCTCAGACCATTTATTAACCTCTTAACAACCAATCATTAGTGTAAATGGATAATTTTAGCCATTTTTGACCTTTCCCCCTAACCACCAGTGATCACACCTCAATTGGTAATATTTGAATAGGACCATTGATAGTTACTTAGTGTGACCCACAAACCTTGCCTTAGGAGGTTGAAATCATCTTTGCATGAGATACTCTTAGTCTTGGGTGAATCAAATCTCCCACACAAACTAAGAACTAGACTAGAGACATCAAGTTTTTAAAAAAATCATTATCAAGAGTTTAAGTGTCATTACTCTACCAACATTGCTCCAAGATCCACAACAACTTTCAAACAACCAAAACACTCTTCTAGACTAGAAAATTTAGAGCTAAGTATCTACACTATTTTATTAAGTTCAATAGATAGTTTTACTAGTTTCATTACTTGTATCCATTCCCATTTATATTTATCTCATTCCCTATGTTGGAGTTATATAATTATAGGAACTTCACCTTCTACCAAAACCACCCATAAACCATTATTACTCACCTAAATACCCAACCTCTAAGCTAGGTACTTCTAATAATTCTTTCTCTCTCACGACCAACATCCAACCCATAAATCACCTTTAGAACCCTTCTGTAACTCACCCCAACAATCATCCTTATCCAAAAGAGATCTCATAGTAACCATCGACAATCATGCCTTAACATACAATGCTTGGCCATAAACATTTATGGTCATTATGTGTTTCATTTTCTCTATAACAACAAGAAAATTTCACCTACTAGTCCATACCCAAATTCTATTTTTTGAGTTTTTGTCCCATCACAGGGGTAAATGGGTATGTTTAAAGATTTTAATAAGTAATCCTTGACTAATAATGCTTAATAAAAGGTTTAATTTATTCTTAAGCCAAGGGGTGCATGGATTACAACTAGAACCATGTTGCATGGTTTTTTAGCATTTACATTTTACCCCTTTTTATTGTGTAGGTTGCATCCTGAAGCTACAAAATAAAAAAAAGTGTAATGGTAAGTTAGATAGATGCCTTGAGTATGGGAGAAGGTTTTTCCCCTCAGATAAAGATATAATGAGGTGAAAATAGAGTTAGGTGCATGTTTGACAAGTGTATATGGGTGGTAAAATGGGTAGGATAATACAAAGTGGAAAAATAGGTTGCTTCAAAGACGACAAGTGGAAAGTGAACTAGGCCATAGCATTTAGGCAGAGATAATATGGGTGTAATTATAAAAAAAATTCACCCTATAAAAGTTTGAAGTGTTATTAGGGGTCTGAAAAGTGGGTAAGCTTGAGAAAATGAAATAGGCCATAGGTTCCATAATTTCTATTTGTCATTGTTTACTATTTGACTGCTACCTATCTAAGTAAAAATGATATGTGATTTTGAAATTCATTTATGATATAAGTGATTGAGGTGTGGTCAACTATGATTTTGACCTAGGTGCAGAGGATAAATGTGGGCTAGGTGGGTCAGAGCGTAGGTGAGGATGCAACAAGGTAAAGGTCAAGCTTGGGGTTGAGTGGTAGCTGTATTGAAGGCTCCACCATGATGGTAGACATAGAATGAGGTAGGGGTTGCCTTGATTTTTATTTGTTTTTACATTTTTTTTTGGTGGGTGTGTTTTAATAATGGGGGTTTTAGTTTGTGAGAGGAAAATTGAGGGTGTAGGGGGAAATTGGTGCTAGGAAGGAATGTGGGTAGGAAATAGGGTAGGTGAGGTAATGGATTAAGTTTATTGAGGGTATGTTGAGGTATTAAAGTTTTTTTAAATAGGATTTATGGTTTGGTCATCGATGGTTGGCCACATAGTGACTGTTAATGATCTCTATCAACCATCAGTAGTCGATAGTGGACTGATGGGATGCTCAAGTATGGATCATCAATAATCCAAAACCTTGATCATCATAAGTTGAGTGTTGATTAGCAGTGGTACCATAAAGAACCATCATCAGTCAAGACTCGATCATCAGTGGTTGGTATACAAATCTAAGTTTTTTGAATGGGTTTTATAAGTGTTGTGTTTAGGAATAGGCTAAGACTTTAGAGGGATGAGTAGCTATTTTATACATAGGATTAGAATAGGTTGGTAGGGGTAGGTGTATTAGGTAGAATGTGTGTGATACTTAGGGAAGTGCAGTTAAGCAAAGGTTGTGATCTAAACTTGCAGGTGAGGGAGTAGATGGTAATACAAGATCAAGTGTCACCACTCTTAGATGAGATACATATGGGTGTGATTTTATATGAGTGGGAGCACATGGTAGTAGTCAAACTAAGTAGTATGCACTACTATCGACACATGTTGAGATATGTCATGATGATTGTAACCCTTATTGAGAGATAGGACCTAGCTACCAACACCTTTTTTTATCAATTAGGGAGATTAAAATCTTATTAAAGTATATACATAGGATTATGAGGTTTTTAATATAAGGTGAAGTGATAGAGAATATATGCCCTGAGGAAAAAGATACTTACATGGACCAGTTGTTTTGGGGTATTTTATTTAGGCTAGGTGGCACATTGGAGGCTTCTACTTTATATACATATAATTCATGGATAGGTAGGGGAGATGGATAGTTAACATGATGATGATAGCCATGAGGTCTTATGCACTTCTAGACTTGAGTGGAGGCAAATTCCCTATGGTATTACTGGGCATGCTATTAGATATGATGGTGGACCAAATAGTATTCATATGGGCCCAAGTGTTATTAGTTTACATATATCATGAGCTCTCAGGTATCAGGTATAAATATGGTATGACATAATTATCATCTTTTTATTTCATTATTGAGCACATCAGAGTGTTATGACCAACTATACTACCCTAACATACTTGGGATTAGAAAGGATTCAAGGTTGGTTTCATGAGATGGAGAGTTGACCATGTACTTTTTATATCAGGGGTAGAGGGCCAAGATTTGGATTGATTTAGGGATAGATTAGAGGTATTGGTAAATGATGAGGTGATCTAAAGACCATATACTAGATTCCCATCATGAGTAGGCTATGATAGGCACACATTTTCACTATAGAGTTATATATGGATACATGGGAGGCAGCATAAGGAGGTAGAGTTAATCCTATTTGATAGGGTCAAGAGACTGTTTGGGTTGGTTTAAGGTGTTTTGGGGGATTTCCCTAGGTATAGGAGAGAGAGGATGTAGAATTACCACTGCCAACTCCACATTCAGTTGAGGTGGAGATTGATCATGAGGATTTACTAGTTTCCATGAACATTGATGATGATAGTGTCACCCAATATTATATTTTATGGTTCCAAAGACACTATGCATCTATAGGGTTTGGGGGAGATGGTGGATAGGGATAGGTGGGAGTTATAGGTGGAAAAAAGTAGGTTATCAAAGTTAAGATAGAGGAGGAATGGTATTAGATGGATGTTGATGCACTAGATAGATAAACATTGATCACAAAGAGGGATCATGTAAGAGTAGCATTAGTTGCATCACAATCAATGATGGTAGCTATGACTATAGAGAGAGACACTGTATAGGGATAGGTTACTAATCTTACTCAAGAGAAAGAGTAGGTGAGAGGATAGGTTGTGACCCTGATATAGGAGTGAGACCATGGATGAGTTCAAATGGCCTTGATGATTCAAGAGAGGGAATAGGCATAAGGAGATGTTACTCTGATATCAACATAGAGGGATGCCCTAAGGCACATAAGAAGGAAAGCACCAATAATTATAATGTAAACCATCTCCATGTCTATATATGTGGCCACATTGGAGGAGTTTATTACTATGAGGCACTAGAGTTTAGATACTATGAGGCACTAGTCTTCACTCAGCTTCCAGGTGAGCCCTGATATGGTGAGTAAGTAATAGAGTGGGCGATGGGAAGGAGGATTAGCAGTGTTATACCTGGTCAATGGGAAACATCTTTATGTGCACAAATGGGTCTAAGAAATGGATAGGATCTAGGGGTGATAATACCCAAGCACCATAGACCGTATGATTTTAATACCATCCTATGAGCCGATCCAGCTAGATGTATATATCATTTTGAGAGACATGAACATTATTATATATATGACATTTGATTATGAGTTATGATGTGATTATGTTTGATGGATGTTGTTATGGGTTATTTTATGATTTGATGGTTAATTTTAGCTCATGTGATGATGTTTTTTATGATGTTTATGTGATGTTATGGCATGGGTATGATGTTATTTAGCATTTTTTTATGAGTTTGTGTATGATTAGTTGAATGGTGTAAATGTCAATTATTAAATTAATGAACCTATGTGATGGATAACATATTGTCATGACTCATTTATTTAATGTAAATAAAATTAGCAAATGTGTTTTTTATGTGATAAAATTAATCTGATGGATGTGGTTATTGCTTAGAAAGATGAATTAATATTATGATATATGATATGGTGACTTTTATTTTTAAAAAAATCATGATTAAAACCACTTAAACAAATAAGGTAAATGGAAATCACTAAATAAAACACATAATGTTTGTTAAATGTCTGTAATGAATTTAGGTGGATGAAGCTTGATTTAAAAAATAATATTAACATACAGATTAAGTTGGGATAACAAAATGATATGTAAGAAAAAAAAAGTTAAAACAATCAAAAGACAAGCATCTTAATGAATGTCTCAACAAGTAGGTAGGAAAAATAAGAAGGAAACACAATGCTCTTTCATTGGCTAAGACCAAAAGGAATTTAGATCAGCTTATGAACATAATCCCCTCACATACTTCACATTAACATTCATTGGTTTGTTAAAAAATTTCTTGATCACATAGTGTCAAGTAAGCTCAAAATCCCTTATTTTATGGAGGGTAAAAGGGGAGATGGATGATAATGGAACCTTCTTGTGGGGCTAGTTTATCGCTTCTGTAGGATGTCAAAGAGCCAATTTATATCATATATGGGGTAGACTGATCGATGGGGGAAGTCTACTTATGAAATTCAATTTTAGCTTCCAAAATTTTTAATTTTTTTATTTTGACTATGGGTCTTTTGATGTTTTTTTGTTGCTTTTAGAGGTTGGGGAAGCTGTTCAATGTGGGAAGATTCCAATAAATTAATTTCTTTGATAAATATTTTTCTTAACCATCCTTTAAGGGAGTGGTCTTCGCTTTATGATTTACTTTAGGCATGTGATAGTGGTCCTTGAAAGGAGCAATCTACCTTATATTAATCAATTTTGAGTTTTTTTGGTAGCTATCCTTCAAGGGAGTAATTTACAATTCCAAAGATGACCCATGATTATGTGTGTGTGTGTGTGTGTGTGTGTGTGTGTGTGTGTGTGTGTGTGTGTGTGTGTGTGTGTGTGTGTGTGTGTGTGTGTATGTATGTATGTATATCTATGTATATCTATATATATGTGTGTGTGTGTATACATATACATACATACATATATATACATATACATATATATATATATATATATATATATATATATATATACATATACATATATATATGTATATGTATATATGTATATATATATATATATATATATATATATATATATATATATATATATATATATATATATATATATATATATATATATATATATATATATGTATATGTATATATATGTATGTATGTATATGTACACACACACACACACACATATATATATATGTATATATATATATATATATACATATATATATATATATGTATATATATATATATATATACATATATACATATATGTACATATATATATATATATATATATATATTATATATTATATATATATATATATATGTACATATGTGTGTATATATATATATATATATATATATGTATGTATATATATCTATATATATATATTTACACATATGTATATATATATATATATGTGTGTGTGTGTGTGTATGTATATATATATATATATATATATATATGTAGATATACATACATACATATATATATATATATATATATATATATATATATATTATATTTTATGTATATATATATGTAAGCTTAAGGGTTTACCTTTATGAAGGTAGAAATAAAGTACAATAAGGTTGAATAGTGGGTGAGAGGATGCTTTAAGAGACAATAATCATGGGATTCCATCCTATTAGGGATGACAAGTATCCATGATAATCAAGCCATGGGTAGAGCCATGGTACCCATATTAAGGACTATTTCAGATAATTTGGACTTATGTCCCTAAATTGGATGGGAAATAATCTTTTAAAATGAATAGTTTTTGGATTTTGTGTAGTTTCACATGGAGAGTATGGTAATAATTTGGATCTATTCCCCATTTTTTATATTGGAGAGAATTTAAAATTATAAAATTTTGAATAATGTAGGCGTATTCTTGATATTTGTTTTATAATTGGACTATTAATAAGTCCAAATTATCTGAATTAGTCCCTTATTTAGGATTAAGGCTATAATTGTGATGGATAATCACATGATTCTATGTTTTAATTAGTTGTCCTTCAAGTGAGGGGATGAAGGTGAAAATCTCATAAAATAAGGGATGAACTTAAGTTAGACAAAATTTGAGTTCAAGCTTGTTCAACAAAAGAAAGTATGCAAATGTGAAGCATTGAGGGGTTCAAGTTATGGTTTCCCTTCAATATATGATAACTAGAAATCTATAAATCCATAATTATGCATTATTATATAAGGTTCAAGCCAATTGAAAGTAAACTTGATCCACCCACTTAATTCCATATTGGTTACATGTTAATTTTCCTTTAAGACAAGGTCTTTAATATTAAACTTTCATTTTCTTAGGTGCTTGTTATAAGTGCACTTGATTCATTCTTGATAGACATAAAGATAGTTAAGTATGACCAAATTATGTTTGTCAAGTAGCTCAAGTTGGGCTAAACATTATTGATGATAGTCTCCCTTGGAAATGATATCTTGGAGGGATATATGGAGATAGGTTATTTGGACTTTGAGAGGCAAGATAGCCTCAGCTCCAAAGACAAAATAAAAAGGGATAACACCTATATGGGTTTGAATTCTAGTACGATATACCCATAGGGTAGAAGGAAAGTGTAAATTTTAATCCTGACCAAATACATTAACCATTTTAGTTAGCATTTAATTAAGGGTTTTTTTTAGAAGCTTTAGCCTATTTGTTAGCTTGTGGATGATAAGGTGATGAGAAACTTAATACCAAATGCATCACAAATGCCTTGTACTTTTTTAGTTTTAAAAGATTTATGATTATCGGTGATGATTTTGTAATGAACACCAAAATGGTAGATAATGTGATGATTAATAAAGTCAAAAATATTTTTGGCTTAGGTTGAAACAAGGGGAATAGCCTCCACCCACTTGGTGAAATATTTTGTTGTAGTGATGATAGAATGATGTCACTACAAAGAATGAGGGTTAATTTCACCAAAGAGATCTAATCCCCAATATGAGAAGGGACAAAAATCCTTAGAGACTTGAAGACCATGACTAGGCACATGATGCAAATTAGCATGTTGACGATACTTAACACACTTCTTTATGTAATCATAATAGCCTTGGTTAAGGGTAGGCCAATAATAACCAAGGTGAAGGATATTTTTAGCAAAAAATTAGACCACTAAAGTGTCCCCCACAGGTCCCATCATGAATTTCCTTGATAGCATGAGAGGTTTCATGAATACATAGGCATCGAAAGAGGAGACCTTAAAAGCCTCACTTGTAAAGGATTCCCCCTAGTATGGTATAAGGAGAGGTACTTTGTATGAATTCTCACATACCATTTCTAGAGAGATTAGAAGGGATAATGGCTAAGTTGAGGTAGCCAAATATCTTAGTATACCAAAGATTGGGTTGGGCCTCTTCTACACTACAGATGAAAGGAAGGTCTGATTTGGTATAAGAGGGTTTGATAAGACAATGAATAGTGATAAATATCCTAGAATCAGAAAGTGTAGATGGGAGTTGGGAAGCAAGAGAATCCATTGTATCAGTCAACTTGTTCATAGATCATGGAGTGGTTTGGATAAGATAATGTTTAATGATGTCAAGAGTACATCTACCAATTATTTGTACTATTATAAAACACCATTTTTACATTGGTTAGATCCATTACTCTGATTGACCATAAGCCAAGAGTCACCAAAAATTCTAATTATTTTGACTCCTAAGATTAAATTAGTTTAGAGACCTATCACTAGGGCTTCATATTCAACCATGTTGTTGGTACAATCAAAATCAAGCTTAAAGAATAAAGTAAGAGGTTCACTACCAAGGGGAATAGTAACAATACTAGCACCTCCACCATGTTGACACTTTGATCCATCAAATAACATGGTCATCTGATAGGTGATGTCCTCTTGGGAAAGAGTCACAATGAACTCATTGGGAAACTCAAGAGGAGAAGGTCAGTTGTCTGCTAAAAGTGCTTCAACCAATTCATCAAAAATGACTTTCCCTTTAATTAACTTCTATTGAAGGAACTTAAGATCAAACATAGCTAAAAGCATGATCCATTTAACCATACACTAATTTTGGTATGGCTTGGAATTCATATACTTAAGTGTGTCAGTGTTAGTTATGACATATGTTTTGTGGTTAAATAGGTAATGGTGAAGTTTAAAGGCCATAAAGACCAAATCAAGTCACAATTTTTTGGTATGGGTGTATTGAGTTTCATATTCTACCAATGTTAAACTTATATAGTAGATGGATTGCTCATTATGCTAACCATCTCGATGTGCAAGCATGGCCCCTAAGGAGTGGTTAGTGGTAGAAATATAAAGGTAAAAAGGTTGGTCCTCTTTCAAAGGAATAAGAATAGGTAAGGAAATAAGACACTCTTTAAGTGAGTTAAAGGATTTTTTATAGTCATTGCTCCACTTTAAGGATATATCCTTCTTAAGAAGGTGATGGAAAGGTTGGCATATATTAGATAATTGAGAGATGAAGCAATGAATGGATTAGAACTTCCCCTGCAATCTATGAAGTTTCTATAGGTTGGTTAGTGAAGGCATGTCAATGATTGTCTTGAATTTAGTGTGATTGACTTCAATTCTATGGAGAGAGACAATAAATCTAAGAAACTTTCTTGATAATACCACAAAGATGCACGTCTTGGGGTTAAGGTAGACATGAAAGTGGATAAGGTGTTCAAAGATAACCTTTAGGACTTATAAATGATATTTACGACATTCAGACTTTTTAAGAAGGTTATCTATGTAGTCCTCTATAGTTTTATGAATAATATCATGAAATATATAGGTCATAGTATATTGATAACTTACACTAATGTTTTTTAGACCAAAAAACATGACCCTATAGTATAAGTTTACCCATGGGGTGATCAAGATGATTTTATGTTGATCTTTAAGGGCAATCAAGATCTCATTGTAGCTTGAAAACCCATTCATAAGAGATAGTATCTCATGGCCGACTGTAATATTAACTAGTTAGTAAATGCTTGGCAAAGGGTAGTCATCTTTTGGGTAAGCAAAGTTAAGATTGTGAAATTCAATGCAAATGGAAAATCCCCCTATTGATTTGGTGATAGGGATGACATTCAAAGCCCATTAGGGATAGTCAATGGGTTGGATGAAGTTAATTGACAAGAGGCATTGGAGATCTTCTTTGACAAGAAGAGTTATATGAGGATGCATTTGATAAAGCTTTTTCCTAATAAGCTTGGAATTGAGGGTGGTAATGACATTATGACTGATGAAGGTAGGGTCAATTCTTGGTATGTCACTGTAAGACCAAGTAAATGCTATGTTATGATCTTAAAGAAAAGAACAAAATTATTTATGTTTAGAGTAATCGAAGGACTAGATGATTTTGATGATGCAAGGGATATCCCAAGTACCCATGTTGACATCCATAGTGGATTCATTCAACACGGTTAAATTCTTATGAGGGATGGATTTGTGAATGGAAGAATCTTTTGCACCAAGATGGGTAAGAATGGAATCATCATCCTCACATTCGACAAGATTAATGGTAAGAGAATCATATTTTACCATCTCAAGATGAGTCAGAGGAATGGTCATGGTCTCCCCATCCTTTTGATAAGTCAGGGGTCCCAAAATAATCATGTTGATGAAAAAATTAGAGGGAATGATATCGATATCCTCATATTTTGATGGAGAAGTGGTTAGTGAGGATGAAATTTCTTCTTCAATGACAATGATAGGGGGTGTTTTGGTTGGTTCTTGTGGAATGAATCCAAGACCAAATTGTTCATGAGGTTTTTGGGTTTTGCATGGTATCAACTCATTTGGTACATGCTCATAGCATCCTAGATCGAATCCCTTCCAATCACACCTATGGAGGTAGGTCTTGGAAAACTTTGGCTTATCTAGGTAGGATAAATCACAGGTGAATGGTTTAGGAGAAGAGGAGGCAGTGGATGCACAAATTGGTTGATCATGTCCCCCATAAACAAGATTAATTTGGAAATTAGGGGGTCTAAAGGGAATAATGGTTTCAATATTAGAATCAAAGCTAGGCTATTGGTCAATGTTCATATACTCTTGTGGAGTAGGGAAGGAATCTAAGGTAAAAAGGTGATACTCCGCAAGTGAGAGACATTATAATGTTGATTCTAAAGGGTCCTTCATGGGGATTTGGGTGGAAGGTATGAGTGAGATAGTGGAAGCTTGGTTGATGGAAGATGAAGAGGATTCATCTTTGGTTGGTGAAATAATGGTTGATATAAGGAGGAGAACATCATTAGGTTGATAAGTCATATTTCATGAGGTGAAAGGACTGGGGTCAGCTAGTATGGTATAGACTTGACCTTCATACTCAAACTTGATGCACCAATTTAAGGTGGATAACACAAAACCCATGGAATGGATCTAAGGGTAGCCAAAAAAAAAAATATTATAACTCATCTTCTACAATGTAGAAGATCTTAGGAAGAGTGTAAGGTCATAAATGAATATGAAGGATGACTATCTCTAAGGTTGTAGCCATCGTATCATTGAAGGATCAAAGTACCATATTAGTTTTTGACATGATTTTCTCTGGTAATTTCAATTAGTCATATACATGGGAAGAAATAATGTTAATGTTGGATCCCCCATCAATCATAACCTTCTTGACATAGGTTTGGTTGATATAGGTAGTAAGAAAAGGGGAGGATTTTGATCATCTGGATGAATAGGGGGTATCTCTAATCCTTGAAGGTGATGAGGGTGGAAAGCTAGAGGGCTCTAATGAAGGCTACTAAAGGTTGTGGATCTTCAAGTTAAACCTTTATAGACTAAAAGTCCTCTATCATACTCTGATAATGATGGGGTGAGGTGTTGATTAGCTCATATAACATCATCTTCACCATTTTTTGGTGAAGTTTATATAGAACTACCCTTTGTATTGACTTGAAGGAGTTAGATTGGGGTACACCCAAGATAGAAATTTAGACTTGGGTGAAAGTTTTTGGGCTTGGTTGGGTGTTTTGGTAGTGGAGGAAGGATATGTCTATGGGAAAATGCATTTGATTTCCATTTATCCTTTTGTTGAGCTTGTGATCATGTGACCACATAGATGGTATGGATTTGAAAAGAGGTTGGACTAGGGACTTCTTTAGTTCCTCCTCACTCTTAAATAAGAGTTTGGGTGTAGGTAGGTGTGGGGTAGCTTCTTTTGGCTCTTAGCTTGGTGGTGGGATCATGGGAGGTTATTTTGATAATAAATCATCCTCATCACATAGTTTGTGGATTATGACTTGGAGAGCTTTACAGTTCTCTTTATCATGCCCAGGTGTCCTATGGTATAAGCAAACTAGATTATATTTAAGCCAAGATGACTTAGGACTAAGGGGATTAAATGGTTTTATAAGATTCAAAAACAAGTAGGATGTTTATAATAACCCTTTCAATATAGTATAATATAACTCTAGAAAATGTGGCAAGAGAGTGGAGGTTTTAGCTTTGATAGCTGGGGTAGAAGTATTATAAGGGTAGACTTATTAATAGGAGATTTGGATGGTGGAATGTTCTTCATGGGTGGTGTTAGGGTAGATATTTTAGAAGTTAATGGATTTAAGGTAGATTTTTTGGAGGTTAATGGTTTGGAAGTGGGATTTTTGGTTATGAATGTTTTGGTTAAGATAGGTGTAGGTGTAGCTAAAAATAGAGGTTGGGTTTGGGATTTATTTGGGAGAACTAGCCTCTTGATCAAGGTAGATAGGTGAGGTCCCAAGATGGAATAAGGACGAGGTCCTAAAATTGAAGTCAAAGTAGAAATGGGAGGCAATGCTTTGGACTTTGGGATTCTAGGTGGCTCCACTTTCTTATTTAGTTTAACTTGTGGTTTCCTTGGTGGGCTTGGAAATGTGAGGTCTAATTTTAATAGAGGGTGAGTAAGGCTCTGAGTGGGAAGCACACATAGATTCTTGATGGCCTTTATTGGGATGGTGGAAGGTATTTTAGTTATGTTGGGTGGAGTTGGGTTGGATGGTTCATCTATGGTTTGGGAGGTGGAGGCTTCTCTTAGTTTGGTTGGAATGATGGTGGGTTTACTAGTGGAAGTTGAAGGTTGGGTAGACAAGGGTGAGGTTGATGATGCCTTATTAGTTAATTAAGGGAGCCCAAGGTGATGCCAAAATGTGGCCTAATCAAGGTTGGGTCAGGATAATAACTCCAAGATTTGAACCAACCTAGAGAATGGCTTATAGATTGGCTTAGTTCCTTCAGTGTTAGACTTAAAGGATAATCTAAATGATTGAGAAAGGGGATTGGTTTCTTTGTCCCTTTCCTCTATCAAAGGTTCCAAGGTCTTGAAAGGTGATTCTTCCATGGAAGGGGTAGATGAAACAACCTCTTCCTTAGGAATGCTTTCCAAAGGAAGGGTAGAGAGCTCTATCATGAAATAAAAGGGAAGGGAAGTGATGGTTACCTCTTCTATCATGATTTCCACAGGAGAAGGGATGGTGGTTTTCACTACCTAAAGAAGTGGAAAAGGGATGATAATGGATTCCTTTGTTTAGTTTCCAAAGGAATAGTAGGTGGTTCCACTAACTCAATTAGTTTAGAGAAAGAAGTGGTTAGGGCTATGCTTTCCTCAACTATGAGTTCATTAAGAATGACATTGACTATGTGAGCTTCATGATGTGAGAGGATTCCACATTATTACTTTTGTTGTTTGTGTAAGGTAAATTTTTGGGGAATGGTTGTATAAATATGTCAAGTGACTGATATGGGGGTGCATTGGGTTTATCTAGTGCAAGCTCCCCCTTGTCAATAAACCCTTGGACAATGCTTTCGAATGTATTACATCTACTAACATCATATCCAATGACATGGTAGAAGGAACACAATTCATTTCCTTTATACCAACTAGGTATAGGATGAGAGGAATAGAATTTTTATGGGGGGTTTAACTAGAGGAAGTTGTATGATATTTTCTTTCAACAACTTTTCCAAAACAAATACATATGACTCTCCTAGTGGAGTGTATTGCTTTTGGTTATAGCGGTTTTAATTTTTGGTGTTTTGGTTGGAAGAATTGTAAGAATTGGGTTGGTTAAAAACCAGTGGGGAAGCCATTTTGAGTACAAATTTATTCATAGTTCCTTTGGTTTTGGTTTTGGTGTTGGTTTTGGAGGAAGAAGCTTCATTTGAATTGAAACTAGAGTTTTTGCTTCTCAATTTAAGCTTTCCCTCATCAATGGATCTAAGCTCCAACTTGCATACCATGCTAAAAGCCTCATCAAAGGTTTTGAAAGTCTGAACCTGTAAGGTTGAGGAAATATGATTGGCACAAGCTCAATAGAAAAACTAAATGAACTTGGGTTGGGGAAAAGAGAAGGAGAGTTGGTTAATAAAAACTATCCAATGGGTCACAAAGTTGGCAAGTGATTCATCCTCAAATTTCCTAATGGAGTAGCGTTCAGTGATAGAAGGTTTGGGCTAAATGGGAAAAAGAGAAGGGGGAGTGTTTGGTAATAACACTATGCCAATCTAATGTCAGACTACCTAAGAACATGGGGAAGGTACAAAGGAGGAGAGTCTCATTATAAGAAATCAAATAACAAGAGTGCTTAAATGTTCTAAGATGTTGTTGGGGATATTATTTTCTCTAAATTTTTTAAAATTTTAGAAGTTCCCATTGAGGAGGGTATGTTTAGATTGGGATAAATGGGTGAATTGGCTCATTGTAAATTTTTTTCATATGATAAGATGTTGTGGGTAGTAGAAATGGATGACTCTAGATTGATCATCAATCATCTTATCTATTAACATCTTGATAAGATTATTTTACAATTTTGTACCCCCATAAATGTAAGGCATATTCTATTAGGATTGGGAAGGTGTAACATATAGGTAGCTAGTCAAAGGTTGTGAGGATGTCATGTATTGGTAAGCGGGCATAGATGGTTGAGAAGATGCCATGTATTGGTAAGTAGGCATGGGAGGTTGGGAAGAAGTTGGAGGAATATACCCTTATGTGTTAGGAATATAGCTTAGGTTTGGTGCAATGGGCACTTTTGGGGGAATATAAATGGGTTGGGTTAGAGGAATGATTGGGTTGATGGTTTGAAGGTGGGTGGTAACCTTAGTTCTAATAGGTGGAAGGGTAGAGGGTATAGAAACTACCAAATTTTGTAATGTAGTGGAGGTTGGTGGGTTGGAAATGACAAGAAGGGTAGTAACATTAGTGGAAGGTACTCCAATGGTAAGTGGAGTATAGGTTACCAAAGGTTTGGTTTCTCTTATATTGGAAGGGTTGTTGGTTGGGGTGGAAGGTGTTTAGGTTTTGGTTGGTGCAATAGATTGGTTTTGGATGGTCATGTTGGAGGGAGTGGAAGAAGAGGCTTGGGTGAGCAAAGGTAAGGTATAAATGGTGGTAATATAGGGTTTACCTATAAGATGATGTGGCGTGCCATAGGGTGGCTCAATGGATGGAACCAAAGTAGGTGTATGGTAAAACATAGTATTATGGTAGTGTTGGAGGGCTATAGGATTATTATCTAAAAGGGTGGTGAAATTCATATTTTGAGGTATATTAGGACTTCCAAAGTGATGGAGGTAAATTTATACATCTAAGATGTACTCCATGGATGAGGAAGAAGAGGAAGATCGGTAGTTGAGAGGTGGATTTTCATTTGTTTGGTTTTTTAGCTGTTGTCTTGTCAAAACCATGTGAAGAAAGAGGAAAGAAAGATAAAAGTTATCTCAAACACTCAAAAGAGAAGCAATCAAAATAAAATATTTCAATTAAAATAAGCATACACTAGAGTACGTTTAAATCCTGGAATAATTTTTATCTCTCTTATGGCTTATGCCTCAATTTTCAAGTTATGAGACACAACTTGGTCTTGTAGAATGGGAGCTGGATAAGGCAATCTAAAGATGGTTTCATTTTTTAAAAGTCTCTCAAAATATGTGCTATAATTTATTACATGGCTTGGTATTGAGGCTTACCACCTCACTTCACACACTATAGTGATAAAGGTTTCGAGTGCTTAACCAAAATATACTAAATTATTAGAGATTATAATCAGCTAACAAACTAAGTCTCGGTTTCTCCCCTTGGTGGTGAAATACAAATGGGATAGCAAAAAGGAAAGGTTTACCACCAGGTGATGAAATCCTATTCAAGCCTTATGTTAGTTTTTTTTATGTTTTATTGAATATGTGGTTTGGCATTTGTGTGTGATAAAAAGTGAGAAGAAGCTATGTGAACTAAATAATACAAGAAAATAATGGATGTAAGTTAATTTTAGACACAAATTATAATTTGATTATCTTAAAATGACTAAAAAATAACTAAGAGGTATCTAAATACAATATGATGATGCAATTACTAAACCTAGGATGTGTACTTTTGATTTTCAAAAAAGGCAAAAATGGCAATTTTTACTTTTTTCTAAGAATTCAAAAGGGGCCAAAACTTGCTTTTTGGAAAATAAGAAATGAAATAAAAAATGTTTTAGTTTTTATAAAAGAATGCAATGGATGAATCTTCTCTAATGCAATTTAATGTCCTAACTATGAACCCAATAAAAATATCAAGGGTCCCATCAGGCGTGCCAGAATGTTTCATAATTTTTTTGTTTATTTTATTTTAGGAAAGTAATAAGAAACTTTAAATAAGGGTGTGTTATAAAAACCTAATTTTTTAATACACACGTGAACCAAATGATTGTAGATAAGCCTCTTTGTCTAGGGAGGATGACCTACAAATAATAAACAAATAGAAGAATGGTTGATTAGTGAGATAGTTAGGTGTATTTCTTAGCATGAGCTAGATCCAAGAAGCACTAAGCTTCATTGGAGGCTATCAATCCACACTTAATTACAATTAAGTTCTAAAAATTGAAAGTAGATGCTTACATAAAACAACAAAATGTACTAAAATCAAATGCAAGAGATAAATGAACTGATTTTAATAAAATAGAAATAACTTGATAAAGACTAATACTAAATTATTTAAACCTATTTCAAAAAATAAGTTTAACCTCTGTGATGTAATATAAATTAAAAAATTGGAATTTGGGTATAGACTAGTAGGTGAAATTTGCTTACTTTTATAGATAAAATGAAACACACAATGACCATTGGTGAGTATGGCCAACCATCATTGGTCGAGGTATTACCATTAAAATTTACTATGAGATCTAATTTGGGTAAGAATGGTTGCTGAGGTGAGTTGTGGAAGGGTTATAAAGGTGAATTTTGGGTTAGATGTTGGTCATGAGAGTGAAATGAATTATTAGAAGTACCTAGCTTGAGGTTGGGTATTAAAGTGATTAATAATGGTCTATGGGTGGTTTGGGGTAGAAGGTGAAGTGCCTATAATTGTAGAACTTTGACACAAGGAATGGGATGAAGAGAAATGGGAATGGATATAAGCAATTAAACCAATAAAATTATATAATAAACATGATAAAATAGTGTAGATACTTAGCTCTAAATTTGTTGGTCTGAAAGAGTACTAAGGTTCTTTAAAATATGTTGTGGATCCTAGAGCAATGTCAGTAGAGTAATGGCAATTGGGGCTCTTGATAGTGAATTGCTAAAGCACTTGATGTCTTTGGTCTAATTCTTGGTTCACCTAGGGGATTTGATTCACCTAAGAGTAACATTATCTCATGCAAATATAATTTTAACTTCCTGGGGTAAGGTTTTGGGGTCATGTTAAGTAACCATTGATGCCTAAACTACCATCAGCTAAGGTGTGATCACCGATGGTAAGGTGGAAAAGGTTAAAAATGGCTAAAATTAGCCATTTGCACAAATGATTGGTTGTTAAGAGGTTAGTAAATGGTTTTAGGTTAATAAATATCTCATTGGGATGCATGATTAAAAATTATTAGGAAGCTAGGGCGTTAAATGCCAAGGTAGAAATGGTCCTTAGGCTAGGTGTCGATCAACTAGCCACCTGTTTGAATAGGTGAGGTGTAAATAGTTTTTTTAATTGAATTAACTTAATTAATTTATCTAGGGGGTAAATGGGTAAATGGGTATGTTTAAGGATTTTAATAGGTAATCCTAACCCAAGGGGGACAAAGGGGGCCAAAGGGAGCCAAGGGGTCCATGGATTGCAACTAGAACTGTGTTACACAGTTTTTGATCATCTACAATAATGTGAAAAAGGACCAACCCCTAACCCAATAGACAAATGAAACAAATTCATGATGATATAAAAATCTCAAGACAAGATTATTATCGTATATGGACCATGAATTTTTATGGCTCAAATTCAAAGAGTGAGTGTGGTGTTGGGATTTACTTTATAACCTCAAGAAGAAAGTCATATTTGGTAACCTTTTGACTAAATTTTTTTCCACAAACAATATGGATTAGTATGAAGAATTATTGAATGGCATCTAGTTCTCACTAAGGAAGAAGGTGAAGAATGTAAAATTACTTAGTGATTTAGAACTTATGGTCAAGAAAATCATAAGCCACTATGGATGTAATGACAAGCATATTTCTAGATACCACAACAGAGTGTGTAACCTGATAAAATACTTTAGTGCATTCAACATCTAGACATTTCCATGAATCAATAACAATATGGTGGATGCATTTTTAATTGTTGTGAGTAACTTGGAACCCATTTTTAACTTCAGATTGAGGATATTTTCAATAGAGTTAGTCTCTACTCCTTCCATTCCAACAATGTTAGAAACATCTAATTCTTTAATGAGGACTATTACATCATCTACTTCAGCACCAACACTGACATATTTGAGTCTTTTATTATTGATGAGGGTGATAGCTAGGATTTAAATCTAGACAAGGAGTGATAAACTTGAAGACTAATAACATACCAAGAAGTATGATATCATTGGATAGGATATTCAAAATGGATTGTCATGTTGAGATAGATAGAGTAGCCCCTACCAAAGGTATTGCCCATCAACATTATAATTTTGGCAATGCATGGCAATGAAAACATGTGATTTTAGGCACAACTTGCACCTAGGTTAAAAACCAAAGGATTGTGATAACAATGAAATAATTTGGTGATACTATTTCATGGAGCTATAAGGATTTTAAGTTTTTTAACACCTCCATCCTTACTCATACCATTCCTCTGAATCTAGGTGTAAAACTATTCCACTAAATATAGAGGCCAGTCAATCCACTTTTGGAACCTTTGATACTCAAGGAGGCGTAAAAACTATTGTTAGCAAGGATAATTTATCATGTAAGGTACTCCACTTGGGTAGCCAATTTAGTACCAGTTTGAAATAAGAATGGAGAAATATAACTCTGTGTAGACTTCAAAAATTTGACCAAAGCATCAGATATGGAAATTATCTACTATCTTCATTAGATGAAGTCTTGAAAATAGTAAATGGCTTCTAGATGATGTCATTCTTAGATGGTTATTCAAGATATAATCAATTGATGTTCAATTATGAAGACATAATTAAGATAATATTCAAAACTAAATTTTATACATTCACATACAAGAGGAGGCAATTTGGCCTGATCAGTGTGGGTACCACCTTCTAATGGGCCATGGAAATTGCATTCAAGAACCTAATTGTAAAATTCATTATTATCTACATGGATGACTTGACTATATTTTATAAGGATTTATTTCACCACATTATGCACTTATTGAGGATTTTATAAAGATGCAGAGAGCATGGTATTTATTTGAACCCAAGAAATGCATATTTGGGGTGATTGAAGGAAATTTGATAGGTCATATCATCTCATAGAGGGGTATTTCCATAGACACATAGAGTTGAAGAAATCATAAAGATCCAATTTCTTAGTAGTAAGAAGGAGTTAAAGTCATTCTTTGGAAAAATCAACTTCCTAAGGAAGTGAATTTCAAGCTTCATATAAATAGTCTGACCAATGAACAAAATGATCAATAAGGATGCATAAAAATATTTTTATGATATAAATAATTCAATTATGAGAAAAATAGTTCTCATAAATTTTAATTATAAACAACCATTATATATCTACTCCTTCACCTCATAGTGATCTATTGCAACACTCCTAATGTAGTGAAAAAAAGTTGTGGATGAGAGACATATCTCATTTATGAGCTCCCCACTTGGAAATGTTGAACTTAGATATTTAACCATTGATAAAAAAACATTTTAATTTATTAAAGCTAACAAAATTTTAGACATTACATCTTGTGTAGTAAAGTTTTTCCATTGTACTTGATCCAATTGTTAAGGCAATGTTGATGCAAAATAAGCTTGGCAAGTCACATGGGAAGTGCATGACCATTATGCAATATTTTTATTTGGAGGTAAAACTAATGAATATTTTCATAGGTCAAGGGCTCATCAAAATCTTTGAAAATTTTGATCCACATATTTTATGCCAATGCTAAAACATCACTACATATGATTTGTACAAGCACATTGCTTATATTTTGTTAAACAATTAATGTCCTAATAATCTAAAATCCACTTAGAGAAGAGCATTTTTTTAAAGATTAATCACTTCATGATAAAATAAATCATAATATAAAAATTAAATCAAGAAGGCATATATATAATATGCTTGAATAAATAGGAAGCAATAGAGGTGATTAAAGGTTTCTATGGGAAGTATGGAACTAGCCACATTTTAGGGAGTGCCACAACTCACCAAATACATAGAGTAGGTTATTATAGGATCCATGTCTTCAAGGATCCACATGATCATGTGAGATGCTATCATATCTATCAAGTATCCATAGATAGATAATGCACTCTAACCACACCATTATATTTATTTATTGAGGTCTATCCATTTGCAAAGTGGGGACACAACTTCATGGGGGACATCAATGTCAATTCCTCTATTGGACACAAGTTAAACTTAACTACACCTAATTATTTCACATTTTGGATAGAATCCAAAGCATAAAATAAATGCATGATTGAAGTGATGATAAAATTTCTTGAGGACCACATTATCACCAAGTTGGTATACCATTGGTTCTAGTATATGAAAATGGCCCTACTTTCTCCTCACTATAATTTACTAAATGTGCCTATGAAAATTAGGTAATCCTTAAATTTTCCTCCAATTATTATCCACAAGATAATGGTTTAGTTGAATCAATAAATAAGATTTTTTTGTATGTAATCAAGAAGGTCCTAGATATGAATCCTAAGGACTAACATAACATTTTAAAATTTCCATTATGGTATAATAGGACTAGGATTAAGTCTTCTCTAGATACTTCCGCATATCATTTGGTGTATGTCCAAGACCTTATCTTCCCCTTAAAACTTAGGATCCTAGCCTTGTTGTTCATTAAATATTACATAGAAACTAATAACAAGATAGAGGATCACCTACTAAATTTAATTCAATTGGAAGAAAAGTGTGATGTGTCCCTATTGCACTTAGCAAGCATCAACGAGTTTTAAATTTTTAATTTTGAAAGTGAGATAAAAAAATCCTTTCATATCTTTGATTTAGTCCTTTGCGATAACATGCATGAAAAGAATGGTCATCATAAAAAATTTGATGCCTTTGGCTAGGACCCTTCCAAATTTATAAAATCATAGGAGAGAATGAATTTTACCTAAGGTGTCTATTTGGTGAGGACGTTCCATTTCCTATCAATGGAAAATTCCTCAGGAATTATTTATAGGCTTGAACCAACCTGGTGCATTCCTAAACATAACTTATTTTCTTTTATTATTTTTTTCACTTTTCTATTTTTTTAATTGGCTTTGTTATACTTCTTTGCTTTACTTTTATGTGTCACTTGGCCTACCCCAACTATTTTTACCTATGGTTCCCTCACTATCAATGAATTAATGAGTAATTAAAGGCATGAAGGTAAGTGGCACAAATGACATTCTAGCGCATAAGTGATCTAAGTAGTTTATAACATTATAGTTAGTATTGAAGTGAGTTTTGAAGGCTTTAGTTATTTGTGTATGTTCTCAATTAATTTGTGTTTTGGTAATATTTTTTCTAAATCTTGAATATTTTATCTTGAAACTTTTCACAAAATACACTTTAATGATCTCTGAATTTACTTGGAAGAAATTGTTATAGTGAAGGTATAATAGTAAAAAATATATATTTATGATTTTCATCTACCATGGTGGTCCCCAGTACAGGATTGAGATGGTCAATAAAAGTAGAAAGTAAAATAAAATGAAAGAAAATGTATTATTAAAAACTTGATGTTTGGGTGACTCAAATAATCTCTATTGGGGATATGGACATGTAGATGGTAGTAGATAAAGAATTTATGTGGGATCAGAGTTAAACATGTCATGGATATATAACCCTGGATGGTAGTAGAGAAATATCTAGATATTCCTTCCAAGGTAGAATTCACTATCTTGATGATCCTAACTACAATACTAAGTCCTTGTAAATTACAAGAATAAAATGAATAAACTATCACACACTAGTCAACAAGATTATTTGATTTGGGTTTTGTAGTCTTTCCCTTCTTATCTTTGCATTAAATGTGTCATGTTTCAATAATTGGGCCAAGATAAATTTTTTGGAGGTAGTGTTTTTGTGTTCCAAAATATTCAAGATTGATTTCCAATAGAGTCATCATTTTTTGTTGCTTGTACAGCAAGCCCTAATTTCTTCATGAAATCATGGAACCTCTTTTTACTCTGGAGTATGGTCCTTTCCTTAATCTAGTTTTTGCAAAAATGGGTCCCTAGGTATTTATAGTAATAATTTATATTTACTTCATTCTTTGAAGTGTTCATTATATGCACTTAGTTTAAAAGAGTTTACGATTGGGGCTTCATTGATAGAAATATATGATTTTTTCAAATCTTATAAGTCTTGGTATTTCTTGGATAATGTTTTGAAATTAACTAAAATTTATTTTTTGAGATTATTTAACCTTAGATTTATACAAATTATCTGACTATTTCAAGGTTCTTGCCTCTTTTTCTTGAGCTAATTGGGTCCAATTCTAATTTATTTCAAGTTACATAGACTAAGATTTTGTATTACTTCATCTTTTAGACTTAGTCATTTCATTTGTATTAGACTAAATTGTATTTTTTAAGAGGGGATGAGACTATTTTATTTGGTTTTGTCTTATCCAGATATCCCATTTCTATTTTTATTCAAGTAAAAATGATAAAATATTTATAATGTCTCACTCTCAGAATTAGTCTCTTTTCTTTTAATTAGATAAACTTTCTTCTCTTTGTGGCTTTTAACTTAGTCATTTTTTAGAAATTCATATTTAAAACCTAAAAACTATTTTAGTTTGTCACAGGCCAATGGTCACCTTCTTCCCCACAAGCCCTAGGTAAGTAAGGATTTATCACTTGTTATTCGCTCAATTCCTTGAGCCTCTCCAGAACTTAATCACTTTGCATAGATATTTTAGATGCTCAAGATGAGGATGCTTGGGACTGTATTACTTCCCCACTTCCTCAAGTCATTTTATCTTCCAATATAATCCCTTCAACTTTTGGATACACAGGATCATCCCACATGGTGTAATCCCACTTCATTATGGCCATGTGATAGTTTGTATAATTCTAATCAATAACTGAGTTACCAAATGTCTGGGATCATACCACATAGAATGATCTTATTTCCCCACTCTTTGATATGGTTTTTTTGTTTCCAATCCTTTGATGAGGCCTTAGATAAGAGATAAATTGACAAGTGTTAATATCTTACCTCACCAAGATTGTAGAGGCCAACAATATAGGTGAACAAACAACTAGGCAATGGATGATGCATGGCATGAACCTGAAAAATAGAGGACATGATGGAATACACATTAGTATTATGTGATCTTAAATTTGATGGTCATTTTGCCTATCAGGATTGTCAAAGACCAAGATACTTTTCCATTGAGCCAAATGATTAAATCTGCTTAAGTCTATGTAATTTGAGTCATTCTAAAGTTTTTATTTATGCTTTAAAGTTTCCTACTTAATAAAACTAACCTTGGACTTTTTTTAGGTTGCCTAATTATTTTCAAGTCTTATCTTGTCTATTTTGTTTGTTCCCTTGTAATTGGTTCAAGTATGGGTGCATTTATAATTTTGTATCCTCTGTCTTAGTTAGTCTAAATTATAAATAAACCTAATTCATATTTTAGGTCTAGTAATTTAGGCTTATTTTTCATCTTATCTTTATCCATTTTAAATTTACTTTGAACTAAGATGACTAAATTATCATATTGTTCCATCTTTAGACTTAGTCATTTACCTTCAAAATGGGTGATGTTCGTTGTGTGTTTCAAAAAGGCCCCTTTTATTTGTTAATTTCATGGCTTTCTTTCTTTTTATTTTGAATTTAGTTTCCTTAGTCATTTTTTTAGGATTTAAATTATAAGATCTATTTCTTTCATGCAAACCTAAAATGAATGAGGAGTTACCACCTGTCAAGATCTCGCTCCTTCACTTTTCTAGAGTTCCTAGAATAAATACCCCACTTAAGGATCCTCTAGACACCTATGATGCCACCACATGGCATGACCTATTTATTTAAGCCCTCAATATTGTCATTACATGGTATACATATAGTTTATTATTTGGGTGAGTGATATGGAGCCACATGGTAACATTCTACTTCCGTATGCTCCCTGGTTAATGAGAGTAGTTAAGTGGACATGAGATCGAGTGAGTAACTAAGATATATCCATGTGTCAAAATCTCAAGGAACCAAAGTAGTTATACCACTTTGAACATTGATCCAGGAAGAGTGAGATCCAAGTGAATGAGAGATGCCACATGGAAAGAGCTTGGTATACTAGAGTTAGATAAAATTCAAGTGACATGGGACCCCCATTCAAGCTAAATAATGATGAGAGGCTGCCACATAGCAAAGTCATGACCCATGAAGACACATTGGCATCATGAAGTATCATGAAGCACCCACATGGCATAGTTTTCCTAAGTTAGATACATGGATCTCCATGAAAAGAGTTAGGACTCATATTTGATGATTATCTTTCCTATCAAGACTATACATATATACAATTTAGACTGTGGGTCTAATTAGGTCTACGCAATCATGTATAAACTTATCTTATAGCATTAGGGAGATTAGGGAGATTATAATTCCAAGTAAACTAGGTAGTGGCATTGAATGAATAATACCATGCATATAGGGATCAAATAAACATCCATAAAGACAAAATATGCTTAGAAGAAGAGTGGTATCCAACTATGTAGGACATGGCTAGTTAAAAAGTCTAGGAAGATCCTAATGACCTTTCATTTCAAAGGTTTAAAATGATATTCAATCAACATGTCCCCTAACACATTGATCATGGCTATAGTGGGACCTGAGTTAGTCTTAGGGGAACCCAGCTCTTTGAGATGTCCTAATCACCCACTTGTGGGTGGAGCTTGGGACTCATTTGACTAAAATTACATATAATACCATTTATTCAATGTATGAAAGGGTTGGTTCATTTATATTAAGAGGATATAGTATAATAAATATATATTTTCATTCCTTGTAGCTTCTTTTTATGATGAGTTATATTGTTCTGATACATTTATGTAGTTTCACATGGAAATGGTGATTTGATATGTTTATTTTATGCAATATCTTTAAGTTGAAAGGCTATGATGATAATGTTAATAATTCCCATAATTATATGGGAATTATTTTCCTCTTTATTCATAGTCAATTTTCCTTAGACTTTAGCACCATCTTTATTTATGATTATGTGAATATTGGTCAGACAGAAGAGTGGTTTCATGGAATTTTTATACTCTAATGAACTAAATTTATTTGTATCATTGTAGTCATTAAAATTGAACATTTATTCCTTGGATGTCCACTTTAGATCACTTTAAATTTAGTATAGCACTTGACCCATTTAGGGGCCCCTTTGATCCACTTTTAGTCACATGGCAGTCACAAATAGCACCTAGGCATATAGAACACCACATGAGACATATAATGACATATTACCTTAGTGATTTAGGTCCCTACATCCTCTAAGAATTAATTTTGAATATCCTTATGGGGATTAGGTTTGGCCTAGACCTATTCTTAAGTCACCCTCCCAAGTCATTTTTAATAGAACACTACATAAACACTACTTTCACACTCTTACACCCGAAGTGGACATTATCACAAAGAAGCTCATAAAACTACCACTTCATATTGAGGAAAAAATCCCAATTATTACAATATTATATTGATCATCCCATACATTTAATAATCCATCCCTAGTATAGGTATCTATATCTCAAGTGGCCTCTAAGGCATCCTCTCATATATTCACACTTAGGCATTTTAGCATTCACAAACATTCACACATATTGCATACACAAGAAAACTACATCAATCTTGGTCTTTCCTCAGAGTATAGTTATGCAGGTAGTGTGACCACATAAGGGTGTGGATCACACATCCAACACATCAGACACACTAACCCCTTTTTCTCATGGTATCCATTCAAACCCTTAAAAACATAAAATCCAAGGGTTTTTAGATAAAAATAAGATATAATAAAAATGATTGATTGTAAAGATTTGAAATTTTTACCATAGATGGAATAGGTCCTAATCTACAAAAACCAAAAATTAGTCATCAAGAATATTATTGGGAATATATCTCACTTCTTTTGTACACTAGAGCACCTCATTATTCGCAAAGCAGACCACATTATTTTCTAGGGTTATGTTTTATTGTTTTTGACACTTGGATCTAGTTCCTAACAATCAACCTAGTCAAACCTCTAAATTTATAGGTGTCATAACATATTTCTCAATTGATTTTCAAGATAAGTATTATTTCTCATGATTATTTACTATTTTTGAAATACTTTCTAATTACAATAGTTAAAAATTCATTATGCTTAATTATTGCTATATTTATCCTTTGATTTTAAGCAATATTTTTTCCACTTAAGGTTTTATATTAATTCCCAAAATAGTTAAATCATTTGGTGAAGCTGACTCACTTTAAATAGTGTAAAAACCCTAGCCTATATGCTATTATGTTTTCTATCCTTTTGTTTCTTATTTTTTGAATATTTTTTACGGTTTTTAGACTTAATATGTTTTACCCTAGTAGCCTCTTCCAAGTTGTATTGCCAAATTTCATGGATAAAGTAGATTCTTTTCCTCTTCCTCATCTCTAAGAGGGTGATAACTACTTTCCCTCTAACTAGGTCTATCTTATCAATTGTTCAAGAGCTCAGGTAACATATAATACTATTTTAAATGTCTATACTAAATATATCCATCCTTCAAACCCTTCCCTTCCCATATATCCCATTCATGATGTGTGCTTACATGTTCAATTAGAAGCAACTAGGTTTTGCACTTGTGAGACTCTAAGGGATGAAATGATTAGTATGACAAAGTTAATTTTAGAATTATATAATTAGAATAAACTATTATATGAAAATATTATAGTATTTGAAAATCAAATTACATGACAAAATCCTCTAAGGTACATGATAAAAGCCTCATGAAAAATTGATAATGCATTTGTATTATGGGTTAATATGTATGCATTATAATAATACATGTGTTATTATAATGCGTACACATTCCCTTTGTATTTGTTTTTTTTATAACCCACAACCAAATGTTTCCATTTCACATTTTTCCAAATTCTAAGTACTATTTTATGATCATGTTTCTCCTCCAAAGACCTCAAAACTCGTTACAAATCCATTGGAAACTTAAACACATCCTAAACTTCACAATGTTGCCACATAGATGAGGTAAGTGATAAAAAACTATACCTATTAACCTTTTATTTTACCATTTTTTGTTTTTTACATTATTTAATTTTTAAATTATTTTTTCAAAATAAACCAATCCACTACAAGAGACCATAACCATCCTCCTAAACCTCCACCTGACCCTGCTAATCATGTGGCTATCCCTCCACCTAACCCTCCTAATCCTATAGCTAACCCTCCACCTAACCCTCCTAACCCTCATAATCCTCCACCTAATGAATTTACAATTCCATAAGATACCCCAAGCAATAAAGAGTATCTAGCTTCACACATTTTGGAAAACAATATTTAAATTGAGCAAGTAATCAAGTGAAGGAGGGATCCCACAATCACCAACACCCACCACACCTATCTAGTCAATAATCAAGAGTCAATATTGGGTCAAATTGACTTGATAATGAGTAAAATTAATAGATGGACATCATATCAGGATAGTTTAGGGTTTATTATGCGAACAAATTATTATCATGTGAGGTGAAAAATAAATAAATATAAAAAGTATTCATTTATGAATTATTCATTGATCTATCCACTAATTCACCATTTCTATTAACTACTAATTTTTTCCCAATTCATAGGTTCTAACATAATTTTATCAAAGACAATTTATAGGACTGATGATGGATGGTGTTTGATTATCCACCACGTAACAACCGCGAGGTTCCATTGTATTTTTTGAGTAAACTCTACTATGAGTTTATCCTCAATGAGATTCTAAATTATTTTGATTATGGTGAGTTTTTTTTTTATTTAATTATCGACAATGAAGTGTAATATTTGACCATTGATCTATGTTTGATAATTTTAGGTGTCTAGAGCACCTACGATGCACACATTATCTTGTTCATTCTTTTTCACTTTAACTCATTTGATGTCAATTTTGGCACACTAATATGGTCCTAATTAAAATCAATTGTTTATAATTATAAAAGCATTTTAGTTCATCTAGTACAAATAATCACTAAAAACATACTAAGTATTCATAGATAATTATTAAGAACTCACAAACATTCTAGAGATAAAAAATCATAAGTGAATTAATTATTTTCTAAAGATAGAATTTTCCCATGGTGTATTTTTAACACCAACCTAAGGTTTGTATATCTCTTAAATTACTTTAATTTATACAATTTAATGCTTAGATGGTTTTGTAGAGGCCAACTAACCGTCAACACATGCCTCTAAATCTCACTTTATTGTCTATAAGATTTAAATATTGTGACCATTCTAGGGTAAGGAGAATAATTTATGTTTTCTTAGATACAAGTCTCTCAATGCACATATAAAATCCATTAAGACCGCATAAACACAATCATAAATTCATTTCAAATAATCATTTTCACATGTTTGAAGTACCCCCAATGTTGTGTAGATGTCTAAAGCATCCATGACACATTATTGGATTTGTCAATTAATTTCATAATTTTGGGTAAGGTCAATTCCACTATTGAGTAAACATTTCAAAATTCAAATTCAAACAATCATCATTGGATTTTAATTTTTTCAAGATAAATAATAACATCCTATTTGAAAGTGGGAACAATATAATTTACTAACACCTTATGTGAAAGTCATGTGACAATGAAACAATATAATTGTTCATATTATATGAAAATTCTTAGTAATGAGATTTTTCACTATGAATTTGTTTGTAAAAACTCTACCACCAATTCATGAAACTAGGCCCATACACTTAAAACAATATGTCTGTAAAAAATAACTTTGAGTTCTTTGATTCATTAACCATTTAGCTCACTAACAATACTCTATGTATGGTCTCTACTAGATCTTCTTATCCTCTCATATAGATCCATTCATATTGACCATTGAGACTTATCCTCATATCAAACTCCTTTTAGCTTACCAAGACTATTACTCTTTCTTAAATCATCTATCACTCTCCTTTATACTCATACATAGAGTTTCAATACACTCATAAGGCTCAAATGTATACATATGATAATTTTTATCTATATTACCCCTACAATTTTTTAATCTTAAACTATCATATTAGACATACATATGTTCTTTGAAACATGGAACCCACTTGATCATAAGAATAGGGTCTTAAAACAAGCACATATCAAAATTTAGACCTTCTGTCTCAATCATTTTATGTCTAAGGTCAATTCTCTTCATTATGTTTGTCTTAGGGTTTATATAATTACATGATACCCTAGAGCTTCTTAAGAAAATTTTATAGATTCTAAGGGATATTTAACCTTCTTAACACCTTTAGAGCAAGGTAAACAACATTATATCACTTCACCAATAGTATAATCGAGCTCATGAAAACCTTCAAATATATTTATAATAGGCTATGTATGATTATATCATATCATGACCATGTGTATTTTATGTGAATGAAACTTTTTTCCATGACCCTAACATCTGAGTCTACCAAGAAATACATTTTCACTACTTTCTAGGAGGGCAGAAACACTAACAATTATTATCAAAGTTTGAGTTGTTGTTCAAGAAATCCATTTATGGGGCTTTTTCGATACAAAATGGCACTACCAACATGTTTGGGTGGATATATAATAACTATTACCATGTTCTTGGCCTCACATCACACCTATTTGACAAACTCACCACCCATTTCGGCCTCAATAATGCCCTTCCCAATACAAGAAAAATGAAAATTTTTAGCATAACTTCAAACATGCTTATAAAAAAAACTATAAGTCATTTAGATGAGCCATAAGATACATCATTTAGGTGTATAAAAAATAATCTTAAACCTAGATCACTTTGGCTGAACATTTAGATAAATTCATGGCATAATTTGTAGTAACAAGTCCTAAAATACAACATTTTGGTAGTGAAGAGATAACTTCTTGAGCTCCAACATGCATTTTTAGCTGAGACCCCCAAGTGAAAATATAAAACTTTTATCATGTATATATAGGTGAATGAATTTTTTTTTCCATGACCCTAATGTCCAATTCCACCCATAAATACATACTCACTACTATTCAAGGGGTTGAAACACTGATAATAAATATTGCCAAAGTTTAAGTATTGTTCAAAAACTCTATTTCCATTACTTATTCACTACAAAATGTAACTTTAAACACATTTTTATGGGATGATAACATCTAGGGTCATGTTATTTGTCTCCCTCCATGTCTAATAGACAAACCTACCACCCATTTTGGCCTCAAGAATGCCCTTCCCAATACATGAAAAATACAAAATTTTAGCATAATTCAAACATGCATAGAACAAAAAATATAAGTCACTTAAACAAACCATAAGATAATTCCTCTATGTGTATAAAAAATATTATTTCACCCTAGATAAATTTGGCTGAACCTTCAAGAGAAATTTATGGCATAAGTTATAATAACAGGTCTTAAAATGCAAGTTTTTGGCAATTAAGAGAAAACTTCTCGAGCTCCAACAAAAAATTTTACCTCCAAGACCCATAATTGAAAATATATCACTTAGATAACATATATATAGGTTAATGGCATGTGTTTTCATGACCCTGATGTCAAATTCCACCTAGAAATAAATTTTCACTATTGTTTAGGAGGGCGGAAACATTGATAATAGATGTCGTCAAAGTTTGAGCTATTATTCAAGAATTCTATTTTCAATGCTTATTCATTAAAAAAAGTAATTTACAACATGTACGGATGGGTAGATGATGTCTAAGACTAAGTTTTTGTCCTCCCATCACACCTATTAGACAAACCCACCACCCATTCTACCCTCAAGAATGCCCTTCCCAATACAATAAAAATGCAAAATTTTAGCCTAACTTAAGACATGCATAAAATAGAAATTATAAGTCATTTTGATGAACCATAAGATCTTTCATATATGTTTATAAAATTATTATTTCACCCTATATCACTTTGGCTGAACTTTTGAGAGAAATTTGTGGCATAAGTTACAGTAATTGGTCCTAAAATGCAACTTTTTGGCATGTAAGAGATAATTTCTCGAGCTCCAACAAGTGTTTTTACCTATGAGACCCTAGTTTAAAATATATCACTTATATAAAATATATAAAGGTGAATTAAATGTTTTTCCATGACCCTAACATCCAATTCCACCCATAAACACATTTTCACTACTATTCAAGAGGGCGAAAACATAAACAACAAATGTCATCAAAATTGGCGTTGTTGTTTGAGAACTTCATTTTTAGTGCTTCTTCACTAAAAATTGGAACTGTCAACATATATAAATTGGATAATAACATATATGACCACATTTTTGGCCTCCCATCATGCCTTAATGATAAACCCACCATCCATTCTGGACTCAAGAATGCTCTCTTAATACAATAAAAATTTAGACCTTTAGCCTATTTACACATGCATAGAATGAAAACTATAAGTTTTTTAATGAACCATAAGATACATCTTATATGGGTATAAAAAATATTCTTTCACCTTGGATCACTTTATTTGAACCTTGAATAAAAATTTGTGGCATAAGTTGTAGTAATGGGTCCTAAAATGCAACTTTTTGGCATGTAAGAGACAACTTCTTGAGCTCCAACAAACATTTTTACATCCAGGACCCCCAAGTGAAAATATATCAATTGGATCACATATAGATAGGTTAATGACACTATTTACATGCCCATGACATACAATTCCATCCAAAATTACATTTTCACTACTATTTAGGAGGGCAGAAACATTGGCAATAAATATTGTCAAAGTTCAAGCTATTATTTGATAACTCTATTCTAGTGCTTCTTCAATATAAATTGGAAATTAAAACATTTTAGTATAGTTTTATAACATCTATGACCATGTTATTAGCCTCACATCATGGCCAGTTGAAAAAACCTCCACCCATTCCATCCTTAAGAATGCCCTTCCCAATACAAGAAAAATGTAGAATTTTAGCCTAATTTTAGACATGCATATAAAAAACTATAATTCATTTTAATGAAAACTTAGATCCATCCTTTATGTATCTGAAAACTCTTATTTCACCCTAAAACACTTTTCTCTAACCTTCAATATCAATTCTTGGTGTAAGTTATAGTAACAAGTCCTAAAATGCAAATTTTTAGCATGTAAGAGATAACTTCTCAAACTCTAAAGGAATTTTTACCTCAAGGACCCCGACGTGAAAATATATCACTTGGATCACATATATATAGGTTAATGACACATGTTTCCATGATCCTAGTTTCTAAGTCTACCTAAAAATACATTTTCATTGTTGTTCAAGAGGGTAGAAATACTTACATTAAATGTTGTCAAAGTTCAAGATGTTCTTCAAGAACTCAATTTATGGTGTTTTTTCACTATAAAATAGCATTACCAACACACATATATGGGTGGATAATGTCTAGGACCATGTTATTGGCCTCCCATCATGCCCGGTCAACAAACCCATAACCCATTCCAACCTCAATAATGTCCTTTTCAATATAATAAAAATGCATAATTTTAGCCTAACTTCAGAAATGCATAGAATGGAAAATATAAGTCATTTTTATGAACCATAATATCCTTCTTCTAGGTGTCTATACTATATTCTTTCACTCTTGAGCACTTTATCTGAACCTTTAATAGAAAATTTCGGCATAAGTTATAGTATTAGGTCCTAAAATGCAATTTTTTGGCATGTAAGAGACAACTTCTTGAGCTCCAATAGGAATTTTTATCTTTGGGATCCCCAAGTGAAAATATATCACTTGTATCATGTCTACACATGTTTTCATGACCCTAATGTCCAAGTCCATCAAAAAATAATTTTTCACTATTGTTTAGGAGGGTGAAAATATAGGCAAAAAAATGTTTTTAAAGTTCAAGATATTGTTTGAGAACTCCATTTTTGGTATTTATTCACAAAAAACTAGCACTACCAACACATTTTTATGGGTGGATAACATTTAGGACCACGTTCTTGGCCCCCCGCCATGCCCAATTAACAAACCCACCACCTATTTTGGCATGGATTATAAAGTACTCATACCAAAGCATACCAATCTTGGAAGATATTAAAGATGGTCAAGACACAATGGAGATATTATCTTGAGCTTCCTACCAAACCCTAATACCTATCAAATTGTCAACACATATAGAGATGGCCTACAATATGGTTTGTCATGCATGTAAGCTCACATGAACAGGTCTATAGTCAATTGAAAAGAGATAAGTTTGGGTGTTTATGATTGATAAAAAAATGTCTACATCCTTATAATACTAGAGAGATATTTAATAGGCCAAAATAATCCTCTAATTGATCATCATGAACAAATTTGAAATGATCAATCATAGACCTGTACACAAGGTGAAAAAGTAAAAGTTATTAATAGGTTTGTGCATGGTTGGAGATCTTGAGTACTTGGGAGAACTCCAAGGTGATTCATACATTTTTTAAGGTCATATTAAATTCATAAAACAATATTAATAGATATGAAAATAGTTTTCTCATGTCATTTAGGACTCCAAAGGCATGCACACAACCACAAAGAGGGTTTGTAGGCCTAGGATTGTATGATTATGGTGATTTTTATTGATTTTAAGCTCTCATACAATGATTTTAGGTTATAAAGGGGGTTTTAAAAGACATATAAAAACACAATGAGTTATTTATACCCTATATAACATAAGATACAAAAACATCTCTAAATTGGCATGCTTGCTACCGTGTAGATCCTAGTTTTCACAAAAAGGGCCATAACTTGGGTTTTATTGCTCCAAATGAATTGAAATTTGGACTGAAGGTATTCATTTAAATTTTATAACTTTTTAAAGTTTTATAATTTTCATATTATATATGAGTATATATAAAACACAAAAAAACAATCTTACAAATGCAAAAATGAAGGAAAATCAAACCTAAAGAGGACTAAAAGTGTTATAAGTCAAGTTATATTACCCTAAATACTCTAAAAAAATATTTACACGTGATTTATGATGTAATTAATAGTTTTTAAGTTTATACAATCTTTAAATTCAATCAAAATTAATTTATACATGATTGTTAGCAAAGATGGCCTTGTTTTTAGGCCTAAATGAGCTAGGTTGAGTAACAAGTAATCACTTTATGAAGTTATTAGATATTATAATGGAAATGGAAGATGTAAAATAGTATCAAAAGATTTTTTATATATTTCAATATGATTCTTATCTAATATCTCCAATCTTAATATTCATCCACCTCCAAACAGACATAGCAAGCTAATGGCCTAGTGAAACTTCTTGCAAGTAAAGTATAAAAGCACACTTTAAATAGGATCCTTGTATAGAATAGATTTCATAAAAAAAATGAAGGTGCCTAGTTCACCATGAGTTGGTAGATAAATACCTTGTGTAAATTTTTTTTTAGCCTACTTCCTTTCAGGAGAGGTATGAGGAATCCTCACTACTTGAGCACCCCCTTTTCCTCCTAGAGTTGGTGTGTGCCAATTGGACCACCAAAAGTATAAAAAAATGCACAAGGGGTTACTAAAAAATGGAAAATTTGTTCTATCACCAAGATGTGGAATGATATTTAAAGGATGAATTAAAAGGATAGTATGGAATAATTATAGATGATGATGAAAGGGACTAGGAAACTCCAAGGACTATGTCACATAGGAACCAATGCATCTAGTCATCAAAGTATCAATTAGATAATTGGACAAAATGATTCCCAAAACATGTCTCAATATAACTTCTAATTTCATAACAAGGCCAAGATAGGAATATTGATGGGCATGCTAGATTGGGCTTGGATGACTAAGATGGATTGGAAAAAATGGCCAGTATGTAATGGAATAAGGTTACCCCCATTTATCAAGGTACTTGTAAGTAATGAATTATTTATGCATGACACTAGAAATATAGTTTCAATCATGGTACTTTCCCAAGGCACCATAAAAATGGTTTTCATTATTGGATGAATTATTTATCTTTAGCTTTTGATTATTTTTATTTTATTTTTAATTGTTTTTATTTATTTATTTATCATCTCAACTCAATAAAGGATTAAGAGATGCATAATAAATACCCTTTGATGTTTATTCAATACCCACTCTAAATATTTTCTCTATTAAGATGTTATTTTTGATGTGGAGTGCACTAATGTTATTGTGATCTTCATTGATTGTTGATTTTGCTTCCTTTAAACCTCTAAACAAGATGTATTTGTAGCATCTGTAAAAGAGATTGTTGCCTAGGAAGGGAAACAAAAACTTGGATAAAGTTTGGGCTCATTATATGGGGTATAAATGTTAGGAGACAAAATGTCATTAAACTAACAGTCACACAAATTTTTTTTAGTTTTGAATGTTCTAATTGTGACATAAATTTGGTTGTAGTAGGGCTAAAGACCTCTAAAACTTCTCTCAATAAGACCACAATTTTTTTATGTTCATTAGACCTTAGAGTTTCTAAAATATAAATAATTTTTAGATTAATGATTGTGTTGGTATTGAATTCAATAATGTCTTCATCAAATAATGAATAAATTATTTGTTCAGCTATTGGTGCCTATAAGAGGTTTTCACCAATAAAGTCTTCTTGATTTTGATTGTCCTCTAGCACCTCAAATAAGGTTTCACTAAATGACATTTAATTTTGATTTTGATTATCCCCTAGTGCCTCAAAGAAGGTTTCACTAGGACATTTTCATTTAAAATTCTACTTATCCCCTAGCAAATCAAAGAAGGTTTCACGAGGAGACTTGTCTTCTAATTGATTATTGCCTTGGATCCCCAAAAATGCTACAACTGATATGTTGCCATGGAAAAAGGCTAATAATGTGTGATTTTTTTAGTCCTAATCAATGATTATGGGAAATTTTTTATTAAAGGAATGAATAGCATAATTAATTTGAATAGACTAGGTAAGGGTATTTGAAAGGTAAAAGGAAGCACAATCCTCATAGAAACTATTAGGATAACTTGTGTTGATGTCAAAAGAAGCTTCCTCAAGAACCATGGAAGAATAACTGATGTCTTTAAATGAATCTACTAGAAGTGGGTAGGTGATATATAAATATCTATTAATTTATTTGGATTATAAAGCTAACTCTGACTGTAGTGGATCTACCATAAGTTTATAGTTGATATATGAATATTTACTAATGTGTTCCAATTTTGAAGCTGACTCTAACATTGATTTTGAATCTAATGTTGATACTAATTCTAAATCTCATTCTGATGTTAAATATAATGTGGGTTATAAAATTGAACCTAACTCTATTATTGATGCAAAATTTAATGTTAGTCTAAAAATGAATCATGATTCTAATTTGGATTATGATGCTAAATATGATGTTGGTTTTAAAATGGAAGTTAAATCTAATATTGATTCTAAAATAGAACTTGATTATGATGTTGATGTTGACAATAATGTTGGTTCTAAAATAGAACTATTTCTGATCTAAATGCAACCACAAAGAGGGGTTGTTGGATTATGTTATCCATAATTACCCTTTTCCCTTTTTGCTTGGAAATGATGGCCTTGAGATGAAGTTTTTTTTTTAAATGGGGAATTTTTTTAAATGAAATTAAGATGGACTATTGTTTCATAATGGGGTCTTTGTAAATGGACTCATCAAAGATGGGTACTTTTTTATAAAGGAGTCCTTGGTCAAAGGGTGAATCATCAAACATTCACTCGTTAAAGATGGATGATTTGAAAAAAACATAAAAAATCAGTTGATTTTCTTGACCTTGAATTGGAATCACATTTAGGCACAATAAGAAAAATTGGGATAAAAATTTAGACCCTCCATTTTCATCACTTCCATGTCAAAATTAAAATTAGAATGATTTCTATAAATAACACATAAATCAAGAAATGAAGTAAAGCAGGAGAAACATTAACTTTTTAAACAAGCCAAGTGGGTGACAAGTTATAGGGGAGTTTGAGGAAGGAGATGATGATGATGATGATGATGATGATGATATAGATAAGAATTGATATGAGAGGAAAGAAACATGTCTACAAGATGGACTGGCATGATTGGAAGTGTTGTCAACTAGTTTTAAAAGATTCACCACTCAGCTCTCAAAGATTTCATTAGGAATGAAAATGGGTGGGCCTTCATCAAGGCACTAGACACGGTTTCCTTCTCCAAAGTTACATTGATTCTAGTATATCTTGATGGCAGATGGGTAGATAAGGATTTGTTTGAGTTATATGGTCTTTTAATTAGTTATTTTTCTTCTACTTGGTTAGGCTCTAACTAGGGTCATGGATGGACTGTTGGTCTTACTTTCTCTCCAAGGTATGAATTTGTGCTTAATAGACTCCTTTATAATCATTTTCCCATCTCATCTTAGTAGTCTGGCTATGGGATTTACTCTTGTTTGTTGAATCTAGTTAGTTTACTCATGTTGTTTTTTATTTAGGCTTGGGAATGGAATGTTATTGTTTGGATTCTCATGGAAGGTGATGTTAAGGCTCATTTTTGGAGTACAAAGCTTCCACTAGTTGGGTTGTCTAACATAGTTTGATTTGGGTTGCATGGTCCCTTTTTGGTCTAGGGTCCTCTATTATTAAGGATAAAATGTTGGGTTGATAAAACTATTCAGACATGGTCATTAAATGGGTTGATTTCTTGTGTTAGGGAACCAAAGCTACCACTCCTAGAGAGTATTGAGCCTGTATAGGGGCTCAATTTATTGGTTATTTGTCAATGTTTTACATTGGGTTTTCACTCCTTAGATATATGTATTTATATGTCCATTGTCCTAGTGGAAATTTCCTCTAATAAAAAATTATTTATAGGTTAGAGGTGTGGTGGGGGATTGAGGAGCTTGTGTCCCATCAACACTGGAAATTTGGTTTCTAGTAAGTATTGCTTTATACATGGGACATAAAGGTTATCTATTTTCATTTTATTGTTCATCCTATTTAGGGGATCTACCCTATTTATAAATAAGGGATTTAGATTGGCTAACCATTGTTGGATAACATTTGCCTTTTTTTTCTTTAGTGTCTTCAAAGGTTTAATTTGTAGTATGATTTGGATGGAAAGCCATAGGTAGTGGCTTAAACTCTTAATCTTATTTTTCCTTATTTTGGGGGTGGCCCAATAAACCCTAGATTATTTATGTCTCATTAAGTTCAAGTTTATTATGAGCTTGATTGGACCAATCCATGGTTTTGGTATGACTCTCTTTTTTCATTTTTTTAAGGATAGATCATTTGTCTAGTAATTTCCTTATTTGTATGGTTCAAGGTTGTTCTAGCTTTCTAGTTTATTGGGTCCCCTAGGGTATTATAATGGTTATTTTAGAGACTTAGGCCTCATGTTTATTTAATCTAGGATGGTTAATAGCCCATATAAAATTGAGATGTACTTTTATGGCTTCATGTCAAGTTGGGGACTCTAAAGGGTTTCTTTCTTTGTGTTTAACTATGGAGACTTGGACCTCCAGTTATGTCTAGGCTAGTCCTCAATCTAGTAAAAATTGAGACTTTATAGTCAAATTTATGGTATGTTATATCCCATGGGGTAATATAAGGGTTAATTTATATACCTAGACATCTTAATCCTTCATTATAGGATGGTATTTGGCCCATCTCAAATTTATGGATGCTTTGTTAATGTTAGGTCCCACTAGGGACTCCATTGGGTTTATTTCCCTGCATTTGACTTTGGAGACCTAAACCTCCATTTTCTCCTCCTTTAGTCTAGGATGGTTTCCAAAAAATCTTAAAAATGATAAATGGAGACCTATACTTCCATTTGTGTCTAGACTGATTCTCAATCTAATCAAAATTAGAACTTTTTTGGTTTTCAATCCAACCAAAACTGATTGGTTTCCACACTAGCCAAAAGCGATGGTTTTTGTTCCTCCCTTATTAGGGCCCTTTGGAGACCTAGACCTCCTTATATGTCCAAGGTGGTTCTTGATCCCAAAAAATTGAGTCATTGGTCCCTTGGGAACCTTGATGGCATCTTGAGACCTGGGCTTTTTTTAGTCCAAGCTAGTTTTTAGTCTAGTCAAAACTAGCTGGTTACCACACCAGTCAAATGTGGTAATTAATCTTACTTTATTGATTCTTTATACAATAAAAATTATATGCTACTTATTTTATTTGGGTTCTCTTTATACTCTTGGTTAGCTATTTTAGACCAAGAGGAGACCCAATCCCCCTAATGTTTCTTTTTTTTGGGTCCATTTTATCTTAGACAGCTATTTTTGGCTAGGGGGAGACCTGAACCTCCTGATGTGTCTAGGGATGGTACCTACACTAGTAATTAAATATGGTATTACTCTAATATAAACACATATTTAAGTCATAAATCATGAAAACATCCAAATTTATTTACACATGTTATGTGTATATTATGAAACATGTTGATGTATACCTCATTAAGGTAATGCACCATTTCCAATCATCAGCTTCATCTAATTCATCTTGAGTCAAGTTTTGACTTTGAAAATAATGTTTTAAACAATTATGTGTAACCCTTGTTTGACTTTCAAAAGTAACATCACTTTACATTAAGTTAATTAAACATTTTTAATTAACCTTATCTTCCTCCAATGGGAAATTCTATAACTTTTTGGAAACATGCCTAATTTATGCAAAATTTATCCAAAATATTAATTTCATTTTCCATCCAAATTTTACTAAACCTCAACCACTTATCTTGATCTAAGATCGATGATTGATGAGAGTTTGGAGAATCTATAAATAAAAGGGTCATTTGTCATTTCTAAAAAGTCTTGGAATCATAACAAAGTGTTGTCAAAATCCAATCTTAACCAAGATTCACACATTATTCATTCAATTAGTTTATTCTAATTTATTCAACACATATTAATAGCACAAGGGGAGATATTGTCAGACTAGCTATGTAACATTGACAAACATCTTGAGCTTTATATCCAGGCCAAACATGTGTATATACTAGAGAGAAGCAGATATCCATGAAGAAGGTAATCATTTTGGTTAGTCTCAATTTTTTTATTACTTCTATATCTTTCTCAATCATAGGATATACACCTATAATGTTGGTTTCAAATTACTTTATGTTTATTTGCATTCTAACAAGAAACTAACCTTCTTTGTAATTGTATGCTCACATATGGTATGCCCATTAGGACCACACACCCAACAACCTCCTTTAATGCTTCCTATCATTCCTCTAATTATGAAGTTAGATCAATTATTAATCTTTATATCCCTTTATTTCTTCTAAATTTTCTATTTTTTGTCCCATAAATATCAGTGAAATCACCAAGTAGTGGTTTTTACTTGTAACACCTAACTTTTAGAAGTTCATTCTTGCTCATCCAAACTTAGTTTTAGGTTTCCCATTGGAAATAACATTTTAAAAATATTCTTATTTTCTATAGGTTTAACTTGTCAAGGGCCACATTCAAATTTTAACTTAATATTTTTACAGATTATGCTAGTCAAAGATGTAGTTTTTACTCAAATAAGAATTTTTTGAACACTTCCTTTGGTGTCTCTAAAAAGAACCAACACTTGCATTTGATGTTATAAAAAACTTGATTTCTTTCATTTCTTATATGTTTTATTTTTTTGTTTTTTTGTGAATAATATATCATGCATATGCTCTCCCCTTGCCCCCTTTAGAGATCTTGGGTGACCAAAAGCACATAGTTTATTATTGTTTATTTTTGGGAAGCAAACTAAAGTATGCACTCCTCTTACCCACTTTTGGGGTCCCAAGGATAAAAATTAGGGACACTTCCTTATTTTAACTATGTGGGATGGATTTTATCACCTTCAACTAATTCTATAAGGTGAGATAATTGAGACATCATTCCCCAATATACATACCAACCCCATACATCTGATGATGTATATAAATTAAGGCTATATTATGTCATTTTTAGTTAAGAAACTACATGTTTTAAGTGCATTTGTGAAGTGGTAGGGATTTTATGCTCTAATTTAATCCTAAAATAACACCCCTTGAGGCCTGATTTTTCTGGTAACACTCAACTAAAACCCTTATGGATGGAGTGAGCATAAAAGGTCTAAACCCTCCCATCTTTCCCTTTAATCCTTCCTCTTGGACATATTTTGAGCTTCACATAATTTAAGGTATATCGGGGACCATTTAGACAAATTTTTAAAAATTAATATTAATACCATTGATAGCAAATGATTCATGGGGATAGGAAAACCAACCTCCCCCAAAATTTTAGTGTACTATTTGAAATGAGGGTTATGTGAAATTAATCTACCACCACTTCAAGTAAGGTAGTTACATGGACTATGAATGCATTACGTACCCAACTTACCATTAAAACTAAGGATTGTATTATATATTTACTATTTATTATTTGTTGTTATACCCACTTATTATGTGTTGTTTACATTACACTTTAAACCAATAAACATTATCCTAAGTCCAAATTTGTCATTACACATCTATGTAATAAGGTGTTACATTTCCCAAATTTTGGGTCATTATAAACATTGTGTTTTTCAATTGAAAATAATTCAAATCAAGTCTATTTAAACTTAAATCTATCATGAAATCAATTATCCTCATTAGGTCACTTTTGACCCTGTTCCTATTTTGAGCCAATCAATACCAATCTACCCTCTTTCGATCAATTTCAATAAAGATTAATCTAACTCCTTTGAGGCAAATATCAAGACAAATCTACCCTTTTTAGGGCCATTTCAATCAAGACCAATCTTTCTCCTTTTGGGTAAAGTTCAAAACAAACCACCCTCTTTGTGTCCATTTGATCTAAATTTAGTCAAATTTTAATTTGAGTCATGGCATCTTGTGATCCTAAAAAATTTCTAGTATCTTGATTCATTAGTCAACACATGATAGATTAAATTTATTATCTTAGCCAATAGCTAATCCACTTTACATCTAATCTTGACATTTTATCCTCTAGTCCAAAATCCAATCTAGCCTTCGAGCCATAACAAAGCAGATCATTGCCCCTCCAAAGGACATAATATATTTAATACCCAAGTGTGTCCAATATTTATAACTCTTGATAAGGATATGTCATGATCCCATTTTCAAGCATGATTAGATTCATCCACTTCCAAATCAAGGTCAAGACAATCAACTCATCTTCAAAATTTTTTATCGAATTACCCATCCTTGATGAGTCAATTTTTAGTGGGTAACCCTTTGACCAAGGGATATTTTATAATTAAGGATCCATATTTGATGATCCCATTTCTAAAGACCCTATTATTGACCAACAATCCATCATTAATCCATTGTAAAGTATTCCCCACTTTATAAAATTCCTTTGTCCTAAGGTTGTCATTTCCAAGCAAAAAGTGAAAAGGGTAATTTTGAACAATGCAATTGAAAAATACCTCTTTTTGGTTGTGTCTACATTAAAATCAAGTTCCATTTTAGAACCAATATTATTTTTAGCATCAACATCTAAATTAAGTTCTTTGTCTTTTTTTTTTCAATGCCCATGAACCCTTTTCAAGTGTATTCAAATTGGGCCAAAAATTTAATCTTTATAAAATATCAGCATAAATGCAACTCAAAATTTATTGATGCAAACTCTATCCTAAATATTAATTACATTTTCCATCCAAATTTGACTAGACCTTAACCACACATCTTGATCTAAGATCAATGATCAAAGATAGTCTGGAGAATCTATAAATATAATGGCCATTCATCATTGTAAAAAATCAAGAAAAATTTTAGTGGCAAATCTTTATTAGTTCAAAAATATTCCAATTTTATGAATCTACAATTGGTAATTTTTGGGGGTATTTAGAAGCCTAGAATTACCTAAATTTTCAAGATACAAGTTAATTTTTAGGGTTAGATCATCATCTATTTAAAATAATTACATTCATATAAATGTTTTTCATCATTACCTTGAAAGGTAATCTAGATACATTCACCTCACATCACACATGTAGATGATTTTTTACATATGTCAATGGCTATTTACATATGTTGGTGGTTGTCTGCATATCTACATATGTTGACATCCATTTACATATGCCGATGACCATCTGTATATATACAAATGATGATGGCCATCTACAAATGTTGGTAGCCATTTGCATATGTTGGTGGCCATCTATATATGTAGATTGTCATCCATATTGTGTAGACAAACATCCACATGATGCAAATAGCCATCTACATCATGTGGATGATTGTTTGCATCATGTAGATATATGTCCACATGATGTACATGATCACCTACATGACATAGATAGACATCCACATGATGTAGATGGTTATCCACATGATGTAGATAGATTTATACATCATGTGGACATCTATCTACATCATGTGGATGACCATTTTCATCATGTGGATGGATATTTGCATCATTTCAATGAAAAACCACATGATGTAGACATCCATCCACATGATGCAAATGACCATCCACATGATGTGGATAGACATCTAAATGATGAAGATGGACATCCATATGATGTAAATATCCATCCACATGATGTGGATTATCATCTACATCATGTGGATGTCTAGATACATCATGTGGATAGTCATTTCCATCATGTGGATTGTCATCTGCATCATGTGTATGGATGTCCACATGATGCATATGACCACCCACATGATTCAAATGACCATACACATGATTTAGATGACCATATGCATGATTTAGATGGCCATATACATGATTTAGATGACCATTTGCATCATGTGGACATTTGTTTACATCATGTGGACATCTATTTGTATCATGCAAATGGCCATCTTCATCATGTAAAATAGCTAAAAAGGGACATTAGTAAACCAATAATTCATAATATTTATATTTATCAAAGTTTTTTATTCATAAAATCCTAATTCACCTATTTCATCACTTGATTCACCTACATAATTAATCACCTTCCAAATTGATTCACCACCATTATGAATCCAATTCACTTGGCAACCTCCAAGGATTTTTTAATATATCCCACTAAAATTAACCCTATAAAAAAATCTTGGAATCATAAGGAAGTGATATAAAAATCCAATCTCAACAAAGAAAATTATTTATGATACATCAAAGTTCTACCATTTTTGAGATTCATTCATGCATCAAGCCTTCAAACATTTTATTCTAATTGTTCAACAAATATCAATATGCAAGGGGAAATGTTGATGGAATAGCTCTATGACATTGAGAAATATCTCGAGCTTTATATCTAGGATAAACATGTATGTAAGCTAGATAGAAATGGATATCCATTAAGGAAGTTAATTATTTTGACTAGTCTTGTATTTTTTTATTACCTCTAGATTTTGCCCAATCTAAGGATATACACCTAGAATGTTAGTTTTATATTTTTTTATGTTTGTTTGCATTCTAGCAAGAAACTAACCTTATTTATAATTGTATGATCACATTTAATCCCAGTAAGAAAATTTTGTCTTCAAATATGTCCTATTCACATTAATCATCCTATCCATTACCCTTATATCTAATTTCCTACAACCATTGATTGGTACTAATAGAATCACATACAGTATGCTTATTAGGATCATATGATTGAAAATAAGGTTAGTTTGATGGAAAGGTTAGTTTCATCAATAAAATATTAACCAAAATGATCACCATCCTCAATGGATACTTGTTTATAGTTGGCATACATAGATGCTTAGCCTGGATATAGAACTTGAGATATTCATCGATATCATGGAGTTAGTCCATCAACATTATCCCATGTGCTATTGAGATTTGTTGAATAATTATAAGAAATTTTTTAAAGGCTTGATGATTTAATGAATCTCTAAAAATGTACAATTTCACTATATTATCAATACCTATCTTGGTTGAGATTGGCTTTTGACAACACTTTATTATGATTTTAATATTTTTTTAAAATGACAAATGGCCCTTCTATTTATGGATTCTCAAAACTATATTTGACCATAAATATTATATCAATATGTGTGGTTTAGGTTCAATCAAAATTTGATGGAAAATGCAACTAATATTTGGGATAGATTTTACAATAATCATGCATGGGTTGTATTTATGTTGATATTTGTTGATATTTTGCAAATCTTGACTTCTTGGCTGAATTTGAGTCCACTTTCCACATGATATCATGATTATGTCATGATGAAGATATTTGATGATAATGTCATGATGAAGATATTTTTTGATGATGTCATGATGCATATATATGTTGATGATGGCATGATGTATAAATTTGAATCCACTTACCATGTGAATGGAGGAATAATTTAATTAATTAATTAAAAAAATAGGTAGTTAAAAAATATATGTAATTTCCCATTAGAGTAATATTATGTTAGTTAACAAAGGTTAATTAACTTAATACAAAGTGATGTGACTTTTGAAATTTGAATAAAGGTTCCACCTAATTAGTCTAAAAGGTCACTTGCAAAGTTACAATTTGACTTAGTATGAATTAGATGAATTCATTGATTGGAATGTTACATTTACCCAATTAGGATTACACCAATGTGTTTTATAATATGCATTTAACATGTGCAAACAAATTTGGATGTTTTCATGATTTTTGACCTAATTTGTGTGTTATTGTTATAAATCATTTTGATTATAATTTCAACATGAAAGTGATGAAAATGGAGTGTATACAATTAAAAAAGGAGGAAAATATCAAAATAATGTATCTCAATATGAGGAATAACATCCATTTAAATTCATATACATAATAATCCATAAATAATCAGCTATTCATTAGGATATGTATCATAACTCAATTAATATTTGCACACAATTTCCCTAAGATCCTTATGTGTCCAAAAAAGCAAGATATCATAATAAAAAAAATATTACTCAATATGATAGAAGGGATAACTCCCAATCAATTAAATAATTATAATACTTTAGAATATATCATATTTATTCAGAACATAATAATTAAAACACATTCATTGAATAGTAACAAGGAAGATCAAACACACTTCATGCAAAATTAGAGATAATCAACCATCAATTCTCAAATATCTATGTAAATTTAGTCACACACAACATAATCATCCTCAACCCTATAATTTATAATTAGTTTTAAACACATAATTTAATATTTAAATTGAAACAATGTACTTGTGACCACTCCTTATACACACTTAGCTCTTTCCTAATTCTATAGTATTTTTACCACTTTTCCTTAACTTATATGTAAATGACCCATTTATATAATAAAATATTCATCTTAGAATGTCCTTATTCCTCATTCAAAATATCTCAATCTTATCCCTTCACTGATATATACTTCCATCTCAACTATCTTTACTCTTTAGATAAGTCCACGCCATTTGGGCTATCCCACTCCATGGTCGTATCCAATTCTAATGGCTATGACCTCCCATAAAATAATGTCTAGTTTCTCAAATTGGAACTCATGTAACAGTTCATCTTTCACATTTAGCAATCCCCATCTAAAGTAATTCTTGATTGATCACTATAAAGCCACATTATCAAATAACTTTTCACACAATAGTCTTACACATAAAAAGTCATCAGAACATCTAACTCCACATTAAAGATAAAAGCATATATTTTTCTCAATAAAAATCATATACAACCTTGGTATCCCTAATTTGAATATGCCTACAATTTTCAAGATTGCAATTCATGGTTGAATCACATAAATACATCAGTATTGCACCAAAATTTAGCATTACACCAGTATTTCACATACAACACTATAGCATGGGAGAACTACATGGAGTTTAATGCCTCTTTGGATTATTTTTATGTCACGGGGGGTTTTTAGTTTTATTAAAACATAAATCACTAACCCCTTTTTTACCCATTTATCATTAATGGTCAATTGATGTAGGGTTACAAGTGAATAAGAATGCACATAGTGTTTTCTATGATAGATTAAGAGCTCTTGCACAATCTAATAGAAAGCATAAGAAATGTGAACCTGTCATATTAGGATTTATTTCAAAGAATCAATATTTTCAATATGTATTCATAATGATTTTTTTAGATGAAATTATGAAGGCATTTGAAGTTTAGTCTTTTGAAAATTCTAATCCTATGGATTCTTTACTTTTTTTGGAACCATTGGATCCCACTTTTATACCACATTTACTATGGGGGAAATCCATGGGCTTTAACATATTAATATTCTTATTCCTACTTAATCATTGGGAACACCACCTTTGGTTATCACACATTCTATAAACTAAGGTATTACATTTGGAGAAAGGTGATTTGAAATCTAATCAAGTACTTGAATCACACACTCTATTATCACAACACATAATAGTATATCCTCTACCTAAATTTTTCATGGTACCAAGATTACACTATATGATATAAAGGGTGACCTAAAACAACATTTGAGAGAATTTCACATAGCATTTTTGGACCATGTGTCCAATGATAGGTTATTGACCAGTTTATTTTTTATAAGTCTAAAATAATATGCTTTACAATGGTTTATGAATAGCCTCACCTATTAGTTTGTACATTCAATCCATTCTATGATATGTTTCTAGCACATTTGTCAATCAATATTAATGATAATATTTTATATGCTTCTATTTCCCAATGCAAGTAAAAATCTGCTAAACATATCACAAAATATGTTTTAAGGTAAAAGATGATGTTGTCTAAAATGTCAAATCCTATGATAGATAGATAACTCCAATATATCTTAAAATAAATCTTGCTTCCACCCCTACATGAGTCCACAATGTTTAAGAAGTTTCTCTCATTCATGTATTTGTGTCATCCAATTGAAGAATGGGAAGTCAAATTATTTGAAATGAATAAGCTTAAGTATGTAACCAATACAAATAATTCAAGTAAGTCACCATACAATGTGAGGCCAAATAATAATAATTATTATTATTATTATTATTATTATTATTATTATTATTATTATTATCAACGGTAATAGTACATGTAATTTTACAAGTAACTCTATGGATTTTATTGTCATCTCCTTGTAGGAGATAATTTATAAATCTACCAAAAGGTCCATATAAGGTCCTTAGAAGGTTATTAGAATGTAATATCATATCTCTCCATCTCGTTAAATAGGTTGATGTGAGTAACCTTAATCTAAAGGGATTAACCAAAATGCCTTTTATGACTTTCATAGAGCACCAGGGAACACTCCTAGTAGGTGCATTAGTCTAAATCACAATTTTGGGTGAATATTTTGTCAATCAACGTACTGATGAACAAAGTAGGTTTGATTAACCAAAGTAAGGAGATTGGTCAGCCAGATGTGCAGGTTTACGACATCAAAATGGGGAAAATCTCTCCTCTCATCAAGGGGAGGTTCCCTATAGATATGCAAGAGCTATATACTATATACAAACCAAAAAATAACACTCAAGGGTAGAATAAACCATCCATCTCTCTTTTATCAGAGATGATTTTCATAAAATAAAGGAAAAATATTGATTAAATGACATAAGACACTCCTCTTCTTTCAAAAGTGTTGTTCAGCAGACAAAAAGAATCTTTGGGATGATGATAAGTAACTGTAATAGGGTGCAGTAACACAGTAAGATGAAATGTAGTGCAAAGTCTCCACCTCAACTGCCAAGGAGTGAAATACGAAGGATAATGAGGACACAAAGTTATCCCAAGATCCTTTACATAGAAATAAAAAATAGACAAATTAAGGACAATTTTGGGAGCACAAAGTCTCTCCACAACTGGCTTCAGGACACCTTGATTACTTTCACTAATTCTGCTTATTTAATTAAGTAGACAAAAAATGTATTAAAGAAATAGACATAAGAACAATTTCCCCAACAACCAAGGTATTCCAGCACAAAGTCTAAAAAGTCACTTGTTTTCTTATTCAAATAACAAAATATGATCAACAATCTGAGCTCAAAGTCTCAGTAATGCCTTTCAATTTAGTTAGAGTTTAATTTATGATAACTGAGAGAGATCTCCCAAAAAAATAAGAGAGAGTCTAATATATATCCCTCTAAGAAAGACTTAGGAGTAGTAACACATCATGTTGCATTCAATGCCTTGAATACATTTTAAATTCTATCAAGAAGATATGATGGAATTAGGCATATTTGCCCATTTTCTTTTGTCAATGTAGAGAAATGGGTCACACCATTGAATGTTCATGTTCTATAATGTCCACCTGATGGACTACTTCTAGAAACATATCTCATGCATGGATATTTTTGGTCTTTATTCATCATTCCTCATTTTCTAACTATTGAATCAGGCCCTTGGTTCAATTGGATCCTTGCTCTTTGGTCACTTTTTACTGATCTTAACAATTGACACGTGGCACATTCCACTGCAAAATAGATCAGGACACTTGGCAGCTTCTGTGAGACTCTAAGAGATGCTTATTAAAAGAAGCTTTGAAACTTGTAAGAAACTTGAGATGTGGATGCAGACACTTGTCGCGCTCCGTTTGAGTTTAGCCACTCACCCGAGACCTACCACAGTCCTTACTTAATAAAAGGAAGAAGCCATGGATGTTGACACTTGGTGGGTTTCACTGAGTTTTGTAGATGACACATGGCACATTTCACTACTTTGAAAGTTAATAGAATTTTTTTCTCAGTAGATGACACGTGGCATGTTCCGCTGCAACTTGAGAAGGGACACGTGGCATGTTCCACTAAAAATTGAGAAGGGACATGTGGCAGCTTTTCAGGCTTTTATTTCCTCAGTGGGTTTTTTGTTTCGGTGGACTTTTCTTTCAAATAAAAAGTCTAAAGAAATTCTTTCAGATAATTTGTCCAAAGGAAATCTTCCTTCATTTTGCTTTTGCTTTCTATCGGGTTTTTTGTTGGGTGAATTTTTTTTGACAAAAAGTCTGAAGGATTTTTGCCTTAACCATTTTGTCACGGGAACTTTTTTGAAGGAATTCCCTGTGTCCACCTTTTCTCACTACCCTCTGTAAGGTCACTCAACTTGGTTCAATGTCCTTCACAAGGGCACTTTTTCCTTTGGCTTTGCCTTAGTCAATTTTCTATCGATCTCAATAAGTGACACATGGCAGCATCCACTGTGAAATGGGTGAGGACACGTGGCAGCATCCACTTAACTTATAGAGGATTTTGATGCCTTTTGAGAGTCTCTTAGAAGATGACACATGGAAGCTTTCTCTAAGATCTAGAAACACTATAGATATACTTGGGACTCACTTAGATTCATGTAGATTCTGACACTTGGAGTGATTTGTTTATCTTACAAGGGGCACGTGGCAACTTTTGTAGCTCTTAGAAACAAAGTATAATGGGGCTCGATAGATGACACTTGGTAGCTTTTGCTCTTAGGATTTTTTATTTTGAGCACTCCTTTGAACCAATTGAACCCATTGAACCCATTTCTTTCTTTCAAAGTCCATAAAAACTAATCTATAGAGTCCGTAGTTTTAAGGCCTTGAAGTCCATAGAAACTGAGTCTGTAAAAATGAACCTACAGAGTCCATAGATTTCTAAAAATCTTAGAGAATGAGGAAATTGAATGCTCCAAACAAATTTTGAAAAGGGAAGAAATGATTGTGGTCTTGAAAAACCAAAATAGTTCATATGAGTGACATTTTTTTGGGTACAATAGCTGGCTCTAGTTGGGGAACTTCCATCAATTGTAAAAAGAATTGAAAGGAGTAGAATTTAGAATCTCCAGTGTCTTCATGTGTGCCATTGGGCTATAGAGTAATGTTACTCAGAAATGAAAGGTGACAAAAAAAAAAAAACAAAAACAAAATGGAACTAAAAACTATATAAATATACATATGTATAGATGAAATGAGCTGGTACTTCAAGAATTGAAGTGTTTCAGATGCTGTCCAATGTGAGGTAGAGAAAAGAGCGTGCCATATTAATACTTCAGTAGGAAGATATTTTCACCATTGTGCTAATGGATAATAAACAGGCCCCTCCAAAGGGAGTCAAACTTTCCATGCATCCCCTTTGGTTCTCTCCTTTTGTCCCACAACAGGACTTGATCTCCAACTTGGAAATCATAGTTTTTTGCCTTTTGGTTGAAGAGTTTCTTCACTAGACTTTGATGGGAAATAATTCAGTCCACCACCATAATTATCTACTCATTTAGCTTAGTTAGGCACATGATCCTCTTATCAAGGGGGTTTCATATGTCTAATCTTCAATTGCCTTAGCCAATTTTAATGCTGGCAATTCCAAGGTGATTGGTATCTCAGCATTGATACCATAAAGAAGTTGAAAAGGAGACATACCAATTGCTCTCTTTGGTGTAATTATGTCTACCCATAGAGCATCAACCAATGCTTTATGCCATGTCTTTTGGTTGTCATCTTCTAGCTTCTTGATGATAGTCACCAGGTTCTTATTGCTTGATTCAACTTGTCCATTCCCTTGTGGAAAGTAATCAGAAGAGTGGGAGAGTGTAATCCCATAGTAGAAATAGAATTGTGTAATCTCCTAAGAAGTGAAACAAGCTACATTATCAGTAATAATCTTGGTTGGGACTCCAAACCTGGAAATGATATTCTCCTTGAGGAAACTGCACACTACTTCTGAAGTAGCATATTTGGTTGGAATTGCTTCCACCCACTTGGTGAAGTAGTCAATTATTTTAAGGACATAATCATGTCTAGCACTTGAAGATGGATTTATAGATCCAATAAAATCAATTCCCCATTGTTGGAATGGTTCCTCTATGACCACTGGCTTGAGAGGCAGGGTAGATAATTTGGGTCTTCCAACAAACTACTACCAGAGTTCACATTTTCTTACCCATTTATATGCATCTTGGAAAAGAGTTGGCCAGTAATACCTGGCTCACAAAATTTTATGGGCAGTCACATGCACATAAAAATGTCCTCCATAGGCTAGATTGTGGAAGGATTTCAAAAGTTGGCTTTATTTATACTTGTCCACACAGTGAAAGAACACTCCATCAAGGCTCCTCTTGTATAGGCCGTTATCCCAAAGGACAAAATTGGTAGCTTTCAACTTGTTAGTCCTTTTTTTGTAAGATAAGTGATCAAGACACTCACCATAAGTAAGGAAATGATAAATACTTGAATACCACTCATTTTTAGTGGAGACAAAGAGGATTGTTAGTGTGTCTTCCACATCTACTTCTTCATGTTCTATTTCTTTTAGTTTGTTATCAGCAATTAATTAGCATAGACCTTTTCTCTATACCAGCTTTATTGGATTGATGTCTAGATCAAACTCCTAAATATTTACAATCCAATTTCCTCTTTTCATCCCAAAATATTGTTGAGTTAATATGGATTTGACTGTGGTGTCAAGAACCAAGGTAGTAGTGTGTGAATTCCGGTTGTAGAAGCGGAAATGCTTGACTACCTTCACTACTGCATAAACATGCTTCTCCATATTCAAGTACTTTAACTCATGAGCTTTGAGAGGTTAGCTCATGAAAGAAATGGGAGATTCCATACCTTCTTTATTCTATTGAACCAGAATTGTTGAAAGCATGTGTTCAGAAGCATAACTGTATATGGTGAGCTCTTTGTTGTAATCTGGACAAACCAGAGTTGGGGCATGGGTAATGGAAGTCTTGATATCCTCAAATGCTAACTTGTCCCCTTCATTTTAGCTGAAGGTAGCCTTTCCCTTCATCATGTTTACAATGTGTCGAGTCTTCTCAACAAACTCGGGGATGAACCTCCATAATAAATTCACCTTTTCAAAGAAAGAATGAACAACAGTCTTACTTGTGGGCAAGGTAAGCTCTTGGATAGACTTGACTCTATCTAAGTTAATCGTTATGCCTCCTTTGGACAAAATGTCTCTGAGAAGTTTCCCCTCTATTACTCCAAAAATATATTTCTTGGGGTTCAAGGAAATACCATTCTAGCAGCAGTGCTCCAGCACTTGTTACAAGTGGTGTATATGATCAAAGCAGTGCTTGGAAAATATGGTCAAGTCATCAAGGTAAACTACAATGAACTTACCCATCTCACCCTTGAAAGCAAGGTCCATTTCTCTCTAAAAGGTGGTGCCAGCATTTATCAAGCCAAAAGGCATCCTTCTATATGTAAATGTGCCCCAAGGTGTGGTGAAGGCAATCTTGTGTTGGTCTACTTCACTAACTTCAACCTGATTATATCTTGAAAAGTCATCTAGAATTGATAACATCTCCAAACCTATCACTATCTAAAGCACTTGATCCATGATTGGCAAAGGATAGTTATCCTTCAAAGATGACTAATTTAGATTTATAAAATCCACACAAATGTGAATTTTGCCATTCTTCTTCCTTATAGGTAATATGTTTGCAATCCATGTGGAATGATGGATTTAGAAAATGATTCTAGCATTTAAAATTTTTTGTATCTCAGATAGAATAGTACTTGATATCTTTGGATTATATTATCTATTGCTTATAAGGCACTGAGTCAGCCTTGAGAGGAATATCATGGCATATTTCATCAGGCCTGAGAGATTTTAGGTCATCATAGGAATATGCTAAGACGTCCATGTATTGGCTAAGCAAAGTGGTGAACTTGAACCTTTCCTTGGAAGTGTAGCATTTAACAATGTTAACCATCTTGGGACCTTCCTTGGTACCTAGATTTACTTGATCAAATTCTTGAGAGAAGCTTGAATCCATTTGTTGTTGTTTGATGAATCTATCATGTTTGTCAAATAGTTTCTCGAGGGAAACCAGACCTTTGGGAATTTTATTCCCTTTGAGTTGAAAGAATTATTAATTTTCATCTGAACTTGATTTAGGGGTTGGTTCACACTTTTGAGGCTCACTATCTTCAAAATGCAGCTATTCAAAGCTATCTTTTTATTCCAGGAAGGCAATGATTTGGTGTTCATCATTGTATACTTGCCAATGATCAGCATTGTCAGGCACACTTGGTCTAAAGACCAGCTCAATATTGTACTTGTCTTCTTTGAAGTCTAAGTGAGGGACTACAAGAGTTGTTGAAACAACAAGTGCATCAAGTCTATCATTGGATTCCCTAGGTATAGCCAAAATGTTGAAAGCATCAAAGCTTTAAATTTGGTCCTAGACTAGATTGTGGTAGTGGTGCAATTTTTCATTCTTGGTTTGGTACAAGTTCCTTACTTGACAAACCACTAGTTTAGCATGCCCTTTGGCATGAAGGAGTTTGACACCTTTGTCTCGAGCAACCCTCAATTCAAGCAACAGAGATTCATATTCAACTATGTTATTAGTGTTGCTAAATTGTAACATGTAAGATGAAGGAAAAATATCTCCTTGAGGAGATATCAACACAATCCTGGCTCCTAAACTGGTAGAGGAGTAGCTGCCATCAATTCCAAAATCCATACCTCATTAGACACTAATTTTTCTTTAGATTTTCCTTCATAAGAGAGGGAAGATCTTTCTCCATCTGTATTGCAACCTACCAATTCTTCTGATGTATGGTCTGATTCAAACTCTAGATTACATTTAGGGACTTCATCAATCACCTCATGAACTTCTTCTATGGATAAAAATTAATTACCCATGCCTAAAGACTCAAATAAAATTTGAGCTTCAGGGGCTGATGTCTGAGTGACAATATATTTTGATTCCTTTTTAGGAAGCAACCTCTGCATGATGCCTTTGACAGGGATCCTTGCTTCAAATAGGTCCATGCTCAATTCTCCACCAACATCCTTGCAAAAATTTTGCCCCAGAAGAATGTTGATGAGGCTGGAAAATCAGCCACTAGGACAGTCATTTTGATTCTCTTTTCTGGAAAGGCCGCAAATGCAAACTAGACATCTTTGATTTGTCCCAGCAATGGCACTTGTTTGTTCTCCATGGAGAAGCATCTACCAAAGGTCTTGGTTAGCATGAGTCCAAGAGATTTTTCCCCTTTGTTATGCATGATGTTGTCAAATGCACTTGAGTCTATGATTTAATTGCTCAGCTTGTGACCATTTATCAATAGGGAAACATAGAAAGGTTTTATTTTTCCAGGGGCAGTAGGAGGAGTAATGACAAGATTGTTTGGAATGGGCATGTTATTTGGGGAATCATGAGTTACCTTCTTAGCCTCTTGTCTTGCAGGGACAACATTATTCTTCACACACTCAACTAATCTATCCAACTGCTCAGGATTAGATTGTAAATATTCAAACTTAGTCATTTGAATTTTGGTTTTCTTCACATGATTAATTATGTCAAATGACTGAATTGGACTAAGAACAGTGGAAGGTAATTCAACCTTCTGGTTTATAGGGGGGAGGACTGATTTGTGAAATTGAAGTTAAAGGTGAAGGTGAACTTGATGTACTTAACTTTTTGGTGATCACCGGGTCCTTTGGCTAGAAAGGTAGGGTGGTTCCCCACTTAGCAATTGAAATTATAGGCTAAGAACACTCTTCCATTTTTCCTTTATCAGCTTGTTGAGTTGACTATTTCTGTGACCTGGTAAACACTGCATATGATCCATCAAATGCTTCTCTTTTACTTCCAGGTTCATCTTGGTAGTTCAGGAAACCAATGTTGGAGTCTATAGCATGGGAGAACTACATGGAGTTTAATCCCTCTTTGGATTATTTTTATGTCACAGGGGGTTTTGAGGTTTAGTAAAACATAAATCACTAACCCCTTTTTTACCCATTTATCATTCATGGTCAATTTATGTAGGGTTACAAGTGAATAAGAATGCACATAGTGTTTTCTATGATAGATTAAGAGCTCTTGCACAATCTAATAGAAAGCATAAGAAATGTGAACCTATCATATTAGGATTTATTTCAAAGAATCAATATTTTCAATATGTATTCATAATGATTGTTTGAGATGAAATTATGAAGGCATTTGAAGGTTAGTCTTTTGAAAATTCTAATCCTATGGATTCTTTACTTTTTTTGGAACCATTGGATCCCACTTTTATACCACATATACTATGGGGGAAATCCATGGGCTTTAACATATTAATATTCTAATTCCTATTTAATCATTGGGAACACCACCTTTGGTTATCACACATTCTATAAACTAAGGTATTACATTTGGAGAAAGGTGATTTGAAATCTAATCAAGTACTTGAATCACACACTCTATTGTCACAACACATAGCAGTATATCCTCTACCTAAATTTTTCATGGTACCAAGATTACACTATACGATATAAAGGGTGACCTAAAACAACACTTGAGAGAATTTCACATAACATTTTTGGACTATGTGTCCAATGATAGGTTATTGACTAGTTTATTTTTTATAAGTCTAAAATAATATGCTTTACAATGGTTTATGAATAGCCTCACCTATTAGTTCATACATTCAATTAATTATCTGATATGTTTCTAGCACATCTGTCAATCAATATTAATGATAATATTTTATATGCTTATATTTCCCAACACAAGTAAAAATTTGCTAAACATATCACAAAATATCTTTTAAGGTAAAAGATGATGTTGTCTAAAATGCCAAATCCTATGACAGATAGATAACTCCAATATATCTTAAAATAAAGCTTGCTTCCACCCCTACATGAGTCCATAATGTTTAAGAAGTTTCTCTCATTCATGTATTTGTGTCATCCAATTAAAGAATAGGAAGTCAAATTATTTGAAATGAATAAGCTTAAGTATGTAACCAATACAAATAATTCAAGTAAGTCACCATACAATGTGAGGCCAAATGATAATAATAATAATAATAATAATAATAATAATAATAATAATAATAATAATAATAATTATTATTATTATTATTATTATTATTATCAATGGTAATAGTACATGTAATTTTACAAGTAAGTCTATTGATTGTATTAGCATCTCCTCTTAGGAGATAATTTATAAATATACCAAAAGGTCCATATAAGGTCCTTAAAAGGTTATTAGAATGTAATATCATATCTCTCTGTCCCATTAAATAGGTTGATGTGAGTAAGCTTAATCTAAAGGGATTAACCAAAATGCCTTTTGTGACTTTCATAGAGCACTAGGGAACACTCCTAGCAGGTGCATTAGTCTAAATCACAATGTTGGGTGAATATTTTGTCAATCAGCATACTGATGAACAAAATAGGTTTGATCAAACAAAGTAAGGAGATTGGTTGGCCAGATCTATAGGTTTACTACATCAAAAGGGGACAAATGTCTCCTCTCATTAAGGAGAGGTTCCCTGTAGATATGCAAGAGCTATATACTATATATATAAATAAATAATAACACTCAAGGGTAGAATAAACCATCCATCTCTCTTTTTTTAGAGATGATGTTCAAAAAATAAAGGAAAAATCTTGATGAAATGATAGAAGACACTCCTCTTCTTTCAGAAGTGTTGTTCAGCAAACCAAAGGAATCTTTCAAATGATGATAAGTAACTGTAATAGGGCGCAATAACATAGCAGGATGAAATGTAGCCAAAGTCTCCACCTCAACTACCAAGGAGTGAAATACGAAGGATAATGAGGGCAAAATGTTGTCCCAAGATCCTTTACACAAAAACAAAAAATGGACAAACTAAGGACAATTGTGGGAGCACAAAGTCTCTCCACAACTCGCTTTAGGACACCTTCCTGATTACTTTCACTAAATCTGCTTATTTAATTAAGTGGATAGAAAACATATTAAGGAAATAGACATAAGAACAATTTCCCCCACAACCAAGCTATTCCAACACAAAGTCTAAAAAGTCACTTGTTTTCTTATTTAAATAACAAAATATGATCAACAATCTGAGCTGAAAGTCTAAGTAATGCCTTTCAATTTAGGTAGAGTTTAATTTCTGATAACCGAGAGAGATCTCCCAAAACAATAAGAGAGAGTCTAATATATAGCCCTCCAAGAAAGACTTAGGAGCAGTAACACATCATGTTGCATTCAATTCCTTGAATACATTTTAAATTTTTTCAAGAAGATATGCTGGAATTGAGCGTATTTGCCCATTTGCTTTTCTCAATGCAGAGAAACAAGTCACACCATTAAATGTTCATGTTCTCCAATGTCCACCTAGTGGACTACTTCTAGAAACATATCTCATGCATGGATATTTGTGGTCTTTCTTCATTGTTCCTCCTTTTTTAGTTTTTGAATCAGGTCCTTGGTTCAATTGGATCCTTGCTCTTTGGTCACTTTTCATTGATCTTAATAATTGACACGTGCCACGTTTCATTACAAAATAGATCAGGATACTTGGCATCTTCCACCGGACTCAAAGAGATTCTTATTAAAAGAAGCTTTGAAACTTGTAAGAAACTCAAGATGCGGATGCAGACACTTGTCGTGCTCCATTTGAGTTTATCCACTCACCCGAGACCTACCACAATCCTTAATAAAATGAAGAAGTTGTGGATGTTGACACTTGGTGGGTTCCGCTGAGTTTTGTAGATGACCTGTGGCACATTTTGTTTCTTTGAAAGTTACTAGAAAATGTGTCTTGGTAGATGACACATGGCATGTTCTGCTATAACTTGAGAAGGGACACATGGCGTGTTTCACTATAAATTGATAAGGGACACGTGGCAGCGTTTTAGGCTTTTATTTCCTTGGCAAGTTTTTTTTGTTTTGGTAGACTTTTCTTTCGGACAAAATGTCTGAAGGAATTCTTTTGGACAATTTATCTGAAGGAAATCTTCCTTCGTTTTGCTTCTACTTTCCGTCGGGTTTTCTATCGGGTGAATTTCTTAAGACAAAAAGTCTGAAGGATTTTTGCCTTAACCATTTTTCCATGGGAAATTTTCTGAAGGAATTCCTTGTGTCCACCTTTACTCGCTGCCCTCCGCAAGGTCACTTAGCTTGGTTCAATGTCCTTCGCAAGGGAACTTTTTCCTTTGGCTTTGCCTTAGTCATTTTTTTGCTGATCTCAACAGGTGACATGTGGTAGCATCTACTATGAAATAGGCAAGGACACGTGGCAGCATCCACTTAACTTATAGAGGCTTTGGATGCCTTTTGAGAGTCCCATGGAAGATGACACATGGCAGCTTTCACTAAGATTTAGAAACACTATAGATATACTTGGGACTCACTTGGATTTATATAGATGTTGACACTTGGTGTGATCCATTTATCTTACAAGGGGCACATCGATACATTTGAAGCTCTTAGAAACAAAGTATAATGGGGCTCGATAGATGACACTTGGTAGCTTCCACTCTCAGGCTTTTTTCTTTTGGGCACTCCTTTGAACTGATTGAACTTGTTTCTTTCATGCGGAGTCCGTAGAAACTAATCTACAGAGTCCATAGTTTTGAGGCCTTGAAGTCCATAGAAATTGAGTCTGCAAAAATGAACCTGCAGAGTCCGTAGATTTTTGAAAAGCTTGGAGAATGAGGAAATTGAATGCTCAAAACAAATTTTGAAAAGGGAAGAAATGATTTTGGTCTTGCAGGACCAAAATAGTTCATATAAATGACATTTTTTTGGGTACAACACACAAGATTCAAGATTTGATAGATGCAAACATAATTGATGTGGGTACACCTAAAAATAATTAAAATGTACAACCAAGTGTAATTAAATCAATGAAAATATTTAATGATTATTTTCTTATGCATATAACTATTTAGATAGTAGATACAGGAAGTGTATTATGCATACAGTTTACACCCTCCACTAGTTTCTTATCATTCTCATTTAGAGGCACAACATCTTTTGAATGGCATCATTGGTTCCTAACATAATTCAATTCCATCTAGACCACTCATCACATTTTAAAATCATGAAATATTATATAATGATTAAAATTTGAACTCTTTGTTCATTCAAGCACACATTAATCACCATCCTATTTAGATTGTCATGGTCAATTATGATTTAAGTGTGAATATGTGTACAATCACACTTATCTATCATCTTGGATATATAAATGAGGAATTGATTCCCTTGATAATCATAATTAAATGATTAAATGGCCACATTAAAAACTCCATTCATAAGATTACATAATCATTATAGGTTAGTCCAGCACATGTTGCCACCAAGTTTACAATAATATCCAATGCATGGGTCTTTGATATATTATTGGGGTGCCTTTGGGTTCAAAATATCCACGTAGTGCCTTCCATAGTTCATAGGTGTTTAAAGTATATATATGATAATGATGTCATCATTGTTTATGGTATTCCATATGAATACCCCATACAACATGAAGATATGGTTCCTATACAAAATTTTTAGTAGAGCCACCTAAAAGAGTTCAACCTACTCAAAAATTGAAAATGAAAATGCCTACCCTTTCAAGGAGGACCATCCTTAAAATTAAACTTATATATATATATATATATATATATATATATATATATCACAAATTATAGAGAGCCTATCTTTATTAATACATGTCTTAAGTTTATTTTACATGGTACTAAGATTGTTTCACATATTACACAAACACAAGCTTCATATACTCCATAATGGGTTCCATAAATCTATAGAGTTAATCATGCTAAAAAACATATATAGTATGCTACATATAATCATTATTAAAGAGGAACCTATCATATAAATGAAAATCAGTATTCATATTCTAAATTTAGATCAGTTCAATCACAACAATACGTCACTTTCCATTAACAACCACTCCTATACTAGATATAAGACACATTGATTGTGAGTCCCTTTTAGGATTCGTTAGTTAGTATCTTTATGTCTATTTTGTAAATCATACATGCAAAAAATAGAACATAAAAACAAATATTCCATAAAATCCAAAAAATTATGCATGTGCATGATATGTATGGTTATTTGCATCGGTTATTTAGTGCTCAATATACTCAGTCTTTCTTTCTATATCTAGTTTATAGCTAGTGTTTTTATAAATTCTCTATGATTAAATTTATAATATATATAGGTTTCCATCTCTAGACACATTTGAATGTTATGACATATATCAGACCCAAAAATACATTTGTAGATAAAATCACTCTATGCAGATAGTAACATAATGTGTTGTTGTAAGATTCATCCAAACTTGTTGTAGTGAACACAAGATATCAATTCTTAGATTTGAACAAGACACATGCCTCCTACAACTTTTTTAGACAATATTAAGTTCATTGGGGCCTTCTAATACACATGTTCTATCATTCTCTGGCTACCCTTAATGTTTATACCTCAATTATTTACATCACACAAATCTATTAATATTTTCCACTTACATTTAATTTTTTATAATCCTAGATACTTGAGTTTCTGATTATAGTTTTGTTATGAATTTATTTTGATAATTTACATTACTCTTGAATGCTTTGTTTTTTTTTCTATGCCTCATGTCTTGTGTGTATTCTTTATTTTTGATTGTGGGCATTTTAACATTCCCTTGTGTGTGGATTTAGTCTTGTTTTATTTTTTAATGAATGTATGAGTGAAATTTGAATGTCCCTTGTATGTGGCCATGTGACTTTCTATAACATGATTAATGTGTTTTCTGTGTACTATTCATGTGTGTGTGTCATGATCATGATACTTATTTTTTCTTATTTTCTCAATTTTTGATGCCATGATGGGAATAATGCATCTTCCCCTTTTATATTTAATGATTAATATCATCCATCCCTCCTTGAGTAGTTCTATTTAGCTTTTAATACTCAATTTTGATTAATCTATCATAGCATGCTTCATTGTTAAAATTTATCTAAACATGACATTACATATGATTATAATTTTGTATTCATCTTATATAACTATTTTTTTGAGTTTATGATAGGATTTGGAGAAGCCAATACAAATAATTATTTCATGCATTGAGCTGAGAAAAGACAATTTACAATTATTTTAACACAAAAATAATATTCTTCTATGATTAATTATTCATTCGAGGATACAATACAAATATATAGGAATATGATTTCTCTTATCATGGAGATCTTCTCTACCTATAATATCTCCCAATCTCCTATATTCATGAGTTGATTGAACAAATCCACTCACGTATAATAATATAATAACAAATATATTATTGTTACGTAACAATAATATATTATTTACTTACATAACCATAAGTACTATTTACTTTATGATAAATACCCAATGTAAATACTAAATTTCCTAACATTTCCCTCCATAGTTTTTACATGGTACAATATATCTCTTTTTGATTGTAGCTTGCCACCTCTATGTGCTCATGATATTTTTTGCATACATGTTCCATCACAGATCTCTTCCTTCACACTCATCTTCAATTGGTTTTTCAGGTTCACCAATAAACTTCCAAAATGGTTTTCACAAGTTCACCAATAACCTTACAAAATGGTTTTCTCAAGTTCACCACTAACCTTACAACATGGTTTTATCAGGTTCACCATTAACCTTACAAAATAGTTTTCTCAAGTTCACCACTGACCTTACATCATGATTGCTACAATTATTTGTATATCAACATTCTCCAATGTAAATATACAAAAGGGATTACATGAGAATATCATTCACAAGTGAATAGGTACAACTATTCTTATTTTTTATACATGCTGAAAAATAAATATAACGACCACACCAAAATAAAAAAATGAAATCCACACAACTAAAAATAACACACCAAAAAAAATGTCACCACATCATTGGTGTGGCTCCATCATTGGATACTAATGAGAGGTCACTGAAATACCTCCATATTTCATGTATCCTTTAGCCTCCAATACATTCAATTAATAGACCTAATCTTATTCACATAGATATTCTGTGTGAGCAGTATTTGTTTGTTCATTATTTTCTTCTTATTCATCTATGACCATGGAATTTTATTGTGTTTTTCCATCAATTAAATCTTGTGTTCTTTTTCTACAATTCATATACATGTGACCAACTTGTTTATAATAGAAACATGGGAGCTATTTCTTTATATCTTTAGAAGTTGCTCCCTGTTTGAATTTTTTTTTTAACAAATGCTTTATCTTTCTTGTTTTTACCATACATTATAGTTTCCTTTGGTTCAATAATCATAATTCTTTTTTTTTTTCATCAAGTAAATAAGAAATGAGATATTCTAAACTAGGATTGATTTTACTCAATTTAAAAACTATATTAGAATAATTGGGTGGCACACTATTCAATAAAATTGTATTTTCATTATCATTATGTACCTCAATTTTAAATTTCATCTAATTGATTTGAGATGGAATGAAACTTATTTATGTGCTCCACCATACTGACACCTTCTATTTTGAGACCGAACAACCTTTACTTCAATGCAGTTGATGCATTTTTAGCTTATCAACCAATTAATTTGTTTAATGCTAACCAAATTATATTCAAGGATTTATAAAAATAAATATGATGAAAATAAGCATAAAAAATCCCCAATCTAATGACTTCTATAAATTTTCAATCTTTGTGCTACCATTTTATTGCTTCATCTACATCTTTGGGTTTTTTTTCATTTTGCTAACAATAATATCCCATAGGTCTTTATTGATTATAAAAAATTGGGTTCATACTTACCAGGTGTGGAAATATTTTCCCTCATATTGTTCAACATGACCAAACTTTTCCATTATGACACTCTCAGGACATCTATTTAAATCGATAATGTATCATTTACACAATATGACTTAACTATTAACTTTGACAAGATAATATTTACTAATGACTTAATGACATTTTTGAAATTTTACACATATTATAAAATGGACCTAACTTATAAATGTCACTCAAAATAACTCTATACTAATATTAAACCTAAAGGACATGACTCAATTTATAAACATAGAAATTGACTCTAGTTTTTTTTTTTTTTTTTTCTAAATACCTAAATGACACATACATATTCAAATAATACAAAAACAAATAAAAATTTATAAAGACTATAAGATATAAATACGTAATTCAAATTACATGAATCACCTAAAATTAATCTTTTATTTTATATTTAGACTCTTAAATACTATAACATATCGTAAGACTTGACGTAAAATTATGTGCAGGCTTGGGAGCTTTATGCATGGAAGGGCGATATGGGTGAAAACTTGAGCTAAATCGGTAGGTTGGAGAGAGTTATTATATAATGGAGATGGTGTTCATGAGATGGTATAACTATTGCATCAATGGGATTCCTAACTACACCAAATGCAATTGCATAGAGTTTGAGGTTGTGACATTTGGATTCATGAATACGGTAAGGTCTCAATGATGTCACATAGGTGAACAGTCTGAGTGGAGATAGTATATATTTGAGTAAGTGTATAGGTAGTTTTTCATGTATCTTACTATCAAATACCATAGTCAACATGAGGATTTAGTCATGAAAGATTAGACAAAGATGCAGATCATATGAATGTCTTCAAAGACTATCATCTTGAATTAGACTACTCTGATACCAATAGTAGGTATTGGAGAATCCAATAAAAATAATTATTTCATGAAATTATATAAGAATATAAAATCTACAATTATTTTAACACAAATAATATTCTACTATGATTAATTATTCATTTAAGGATACAATACAAATATATAGGAATATGATTCTTATTATCATGGAGATCTTCTCTACCTATAATATCTCCCAATATCCTATATTCTTGACTTGGTTGAATAAATACACTCACTTATAAAAATATAATAATAAATATATTATTGTTACATAATAATAATATACTATTTACTAAATTACATAACCGTAAGTACTATTTACTTTACAATAAATACCTAATGTAAATACTAGATTTCCTAACAGTTTACCTATGATGATGCCATGCTCCTCCATGCGATCATTACTAATCATGTTTACATCTTTTCATAACATCTCTCATATAAAAATTTATTTTGATTTAAGTTATTGCATATGCTCCACAACTCGCCTTAAAAGAGGAGATAAACATTGTGGATTGTCTAAGATATTGTACTCCTAAAATACAATACAAAGACATAATTTTGTAGGTTTTACATATTTGATCATAGTCCATACCCATAAATCACCCAAATAGCGTTTTTAGACAAAAACACTCTATTTGGAAAAGGGTGCAAGTCGGCCATGTCCAAAATAGTGAATTGTTATCCCAATGGTTAGAAAATTATAGTTTTTATAATTATTAGAGTGTCACTTAGTCTAAAGATCATTTATAGTATTGATCATAAATAGGTTTATATTTTTTACACAATTTTATCTTCGATTTTTCTTAGTTTGGGATAATCATGTGTGACATGTGTTTCAATTTATCACATAGGTTTTTTTTCTAGACATTACTTTATATTACCCAATTCTAAAATTTACATACACCCAAATATTATATTCATAGATTTGTGTTGTACATTACCACCACCTTCTTATTTTTACACCAGTTTCATAAATGGAGTGATAATACTTGTCATTATCTACATTGAAAACATCATACTCATATCATGATAAATTTTTACACTAGTTTTGTGCCAATTTTTCACTAAAAATGAACCTTACTCTATCTGTAATGGTTAGTTCAGCCTTTTTAACTAATTTTGCACCAATGTTTACATTATATCAATCTATTGGAATTCATACAATGATTCCAAGCTAATCTACTACCTTGGTTATGAAATGATGGAGTGAATCATGCCTTGATTTCTAAAGCACACTCAGCTATCAATAAGGATTGGGGAATGCACAATCTAATCCATGTTCATCAATGAAGAAGAAATTTCTAAGGGTCCTACCCTCTCTAGTCACCATTTTTTGCTCTAAATAAAGGAATAAAGAGAAGATCTTAGTTCATATACCTAATCAGGTGTATTTATTCATTATTATTAGATATTATTTAACCCTTTTTAGAAATAAGAGTAAACAAAATAGCCTAATCAACTAAGGAATAAAGTATTGTAAACGGAGGCCAATTAAATCATTCTAATTCTTAATATATTTTGATATAGTGCTCAATTATGTAAATATATATTAAATACTTAAATTACAATGCCAAACATTAATTTGATTAACTAAACATGAATAATTAATAATGATTTTTTTTAATGATGTACAAGTAGATATAAGAAGGCAGGTGTAGAAATAGTTAGGATGATGTTTAGCTCTGATTCGTTAGATTCTATAAATCACTTTTCTATGAACTTAAACACTACCATCAAAAAATGGACACTAGTGTTGACATTTTATTTGAAAACCAACACATCTATCCATAATAAATTACATGTCCTTTTCTATAAATTCCACTTGTTCTTATTAGGGTTTACTATTGCTTTAAAAATTATTTATTCATATCATGCATATAAGTTATGGATATCTATATTTAGCTCAAAACCCTAAGTCCTCTAATCAAGGCACATCACCTTAAAAAATAGGGGTTACTGATATCAGGTAAAGTCGATCTAACCTCTAATACCCCTCTATAAGTGAGTGCTACCTATATAGCCAATACTCTGAAGAGGGACTTAGAATAATGTAGTTATCCCCCTTATGGGCTTGTGTGTGAAAAAAAATCAATGTGCTATATGCAAGTGTATGTATTGATGTAGCTTGTAACCTAAAAATTACTACTTATGCATTGCTCTTTGAATGCTTCAAACATGTAATAATATTTCTCTTATGACTAATTTGGAAATAGGGAAGAATATTTATCCAAAATCTCTCAAATAATGGTATCCAAAAGCATTTTCACTATATTTTCATGGATAGTGGAAACACTATTACTCTTAAGAATGAGGTAGTTTTTAAGCTTGAGAGGTGATATTTCTTGGTATAATATAAATGTGTGCTTTATTTTTACTTGAATAAAATGAATGGTATTTGAATGGTATTTATACCATAACTTTTGAAATGATCTCATGAAAGAGTTAAAATAATACAATAGCCTTACCCATACATATCAAAATATTTACAAATTTGACCATTTGTAAGGTTCATAAATTGTCATCAGATCTGGGACACTAGGGTTGATGCTAGTGTCTAAGAAAATAGGAAGTTTATATAGATCTAAAACTACTAGAGTGTAATATCAATTAGTTTTTAAGCAGACTATGGGTATAGGTGATCTAAAATATTAAAATATCAAGGTTGAACTATAAGATAAGTATTTAGGCATAATGACATGGTGAATACGGGACTTTCAATAACATAAATGTCTTAAACTAAAGGGTTGATCCATGAGTGATATTTGTCAAGTGTATAAGACGAATTTATCATAGAAAATTTAGAATTAGCATCTTCATCCTCCTCCCCCCCCTCCCCCATTTAATATAGTAATACATAAGGATGAAATTACTATGTTAAAGGTAAAAAAGTGTATCATGATGTGTAAAATAACATACCTTGATTTCAATTTATATTTGTTTTAATTTTTACTCTGTATGTTACTTGTAACCAAGATCATGTCACAGTGTAATTATTGTGTATAATCTAGAAATTTAATAATTAAATTTCTTGAAATAAAAGAGAGAAAGGAAGGATTACACCCATGTGTTGATGCAACCATGTTTATTAGTGGTATTTTTCTTTAGTAATTATTTTTATTTATTGAAGCATTAGAGAAATAGGTTCACAACTGAACTTTGGATATGTGAAGAGGAGAATTGGAGGGTAATCAAGCCCCTAATTTTGTATGAAGATGAGTTTTCCCAATGCCATTGATATCACTAAATCTCAATCACACAACTCAAGTGTATACATAATCCATGTAATCTTGCCAAGATCAAATGATAAAACCATATAAACCTACAAAATGGGATTAGTTTCAAGGCCATCAAGTGCATTGAATATCAATTACACTACCTAAGAGATCTAACTATTGTAGATAGATAAAATTCAATCAGTTCATCTTGTTAACGTTGATGCATTAACGTGTATATAATTTAAATATATATCTATGATTTGGTGCATTTTCATGATAAATTCACCTCTAATGTGTCTCAAGTTGAAATATATGTCAAAATGTAACATATGCTCTATAAAATGTCTATAACATGTATCATAAATAGGATAAAACTTTGTCCCAAATCTATGAAAATTGATGCTAAATGGATACAATTTTGACCCAAGTGTATATCTAAATCATGTATCTATATAAAAAAAGATTAATTTTACCACCTTTATGTATGTGGACTCATGTCTCTATGGCATGCCCCCAATGATACCACCTTATTTTGATGCGAGGCGGTTATTATCTAATAGTCACCTTATCTTAAAAGGATGACATAACTATGATATATATATATCATGTAGTATGAAGAAATATGTAGTGGTATCATGTCTAAGTAGATGTAATAATGAAGCTCATAATATCCAATCATAACATGTCTTAAGATGCATGATATGGATCATGGCAATGACTAGAAGTAACAAGCACAAACTTATAATGAAATAAATAACACACATAAGAGCACTCAATGTTTGATAAGAACCTCTTATCTCACATACACAAAATATATAAATTATTGTTATATTAATATAATATTTCTTTTATTAAATGAATCACTCTGAATCACTTGCCCCTTTGAGGGAGCTACCTCCTTAAGAGTAATTCTCAATTATAATTAACTTCTTAGATTCTCTTACAATGACATAAGCCCTCATATTTATACTATTCTAATATATCCCACTCTTCCATTCTATGCATGTGGGATTATTATTACTATACTATTATACCCCTCTAGGTACATTACATTTCATCCCCCTTAAATATGTTTTGCCTTCGGAACATGATAAGAAATAGGAGGACTAAATGAATGCTAGACCATACAGATCAAAAATATGTAGAAGACTAGATAAAGGTATGTTCATGTGTCCATTTTGGCTTCCACTTATTCTTATTTTACTTTGATAGGAATATGTATAATAACATGAGGAGCTGAATCAGATGAGCATGAGGTTGATGTTCATAGAGATAGATGAATGGAATAACCTCAATTGGAAACATGTCAGTATATAGGTTATATCCAAGTAATTAAAGTTGAAGTTGCACAATCATCTCAAAACTAATAAAAATATGCTCAAAATAGTCTACCTGGTGAGCTAATGGAGGATACATGCCATCCTCCTTAACATTTTTCTTTCCATACATTGTGTTTGGAGTAGCTAACCCCACCAAAGAATGCACTAAATTGTTGGAAGGTAGAAGAAAAGAAGTGTCTATCATATGTATGGAATACTTAGTAAATAGAAGACCAAATAAATCACTCTCATTCAAGTGAAAGATATATTCATGCCATGCTCTGCAAACATCTATGAAATCCATCCAAGTAGTGATCTATGCTTCATATTCTTTAACTATCAGAAATGAATCCAAATATCATTTGCTATAGTTATTATCCCAATATAACCATGCATTAATTTCCATACCATATTGTGTGTTTAAATGGAAGTAAAGCTAAATTCTATTGAAAATAACATGAATATTGTTTAATGAATGCATTGCACTAGATAAAATAGAAGGCTCCATGAGTTTTTTTTATTTTTATTTTTTAATAAATAGTAACAATCACTAAAACTATGATAACTTATACAATACTAAATGAAATTAAAAAATATAATTTTTTTTGGAAAGATAAAATAGAGATGCATCAAACCCATAATTTTTTTGGGTAAATTATCTACCATTTACAAGAAGTTTGAAGAGTAATTGAGTTTTTTTAGGGCAAAAAATAAAAATATGTAATTCTTAGACTTGCTCCATGAAAATTTAAAATGTGCCTGTAAAAAATGCTTGCCACAATGCCTCTCCAATAAATGCTACTCCCAAAAATAATTTTCTAAAAACAATTCTTTCCAAGTCAATTTTTATCCACTTTCTGATCACTAGAATCCCATGAAGGCAAGGTGAGAGCATATGGTGAACAAAACTACAAAATTCTAATTTACTCAATCTCCTACAAGAAAAAAAAACATGAAAATGGCCCTAGAAAGTGATATAATACTATATGATAATAACCTCTTCTCTCACATACACAAAATATATAAAATATTGATTATATTAATATAATATTCCTTTTGTGGAAGAAATAACTCCAAATTGCTTACCACTTTGAGGGGGATACCTCTTTAAGATCAATGCTCAATTATAATTAACTTCTTAGATGATCTTACAATGGCATAAGCCCTATTATTTACACTATTCTAATCTATCCCACTCTTCCATTCTATGCATGTGGGATTATTATTACTATACTATTATACCCTTCTAGGTACATTACAATGTCACTCAAAAATGGGTCTAAAGAGACCTAAAATAAGGGGCATGTTCAAATGTCGCACACTCAAGGCAAATGACATGTTCAAATGTCCACACAGTAAATAAATAACACTCAGTGGTAGTGGGGCCAACAAATAAGTAACATGTTTTAATTTTACACAATCTAATCAAGGTAGTAGACAAGTAGTACAATCAATTAAGTCATGTGATAAGATGAATAAGTGAAGTATAAGAAACTAGCATAATCATATCATACTAGTTCTTGCATATATGTGTTAGCAAATTATCATGTAGCATAGCATATCTAGCATACTATGCAAGATGTAAATATTATTATAGACGTGTGTAATTGTTACTATATAAGCTTGACATGATAATGGAAAATGATCATAAAATAATAACACTTGTATCAATCATGATCAATAGAATCATATGCCCCCAACATAGTGTGTTATGTGGGTAGAGGAAAGGTCCAACATTTGCATGTACATGTATCATGGATCTAATGAATGTTTGTATCACACTAAAGTACTTTGAAACACATGTGTCTATAGAAAGGAAAAATGATATTCTATATACTAACATAAATTAAAATACATATGGAACATCTAGTAAATATGTAAATGCCAAATATTTTTTATTTATTTGAATTTTTTTATATTTTCATGATTTTTTATATTTTTGTAATTTTTTTATATATTTTAGAATTTAGGAATGAGAAGGCTACCCAATGATCCCATATAAGGGATACTCACATAATGTTATATATTCATAATGAGGTATAATAAATTGATCGTGCCACCAAGGATCATGTATGTGTGTTAAATCTAGAACTAAAAAATATGTAATACTTTTCCTATGCCTCATAATAATATGTGGTAGTGAATCAATATTAAAAATCATAGTGATTTGTGGAACTCATTTTTAGTGCTCTATTATTTTTTCAGTGTAACTTCAATTTTATGTCTTTGTACCCTCTCTAAAGCATGTTGATCTTCCCTTAGAAACTTGTTGGGGCATTTAGGTATATATGATGGCTCTATGGAGTCTACTATGTATCTTTGATGTAATGGCCTCTCAAGTATCAGTCACCTAAGAAAATCAATTTCCTTTTGCTTACCTATTCAGTCATGATTAACCTTAATAGGTTTTATACTTAGTTGTCTTGGAATAAACTTATCTTGTTGTAATGGATGTTCATATTGAATCCTTTAAACTATCATTACCCTATTGGCATGAATATTTGTATACATCCATGTACTATGGAAGGTAATGTGGAGCTTATGAATCCAAGGTCACCATAATAACATATCAAAGACTCTCTTATGTGGTATAACTAATATTATTGTGGTCACATAAGATAAATGAAATAGTAAAGGTAAATCAATCTCACCAAAAACATCTTGTGTTTTCCCATTGAACTCCTTAACCATCTTGGTTGAAGGGTATAAATCATCATTTGAATATCCCAAATGTGTGATTAATGTCATGGTAAATAAATTATTGGAAACATTATCAACCATAATGCTACATATAGGTTGATGATCAACATTGTTTTAATTAATAAGGAGTGAAAATTTGAGTCATTAAATGTGATATAATGCCTCTATACCATAGGAGGTATATTGAATATAAGTGTGCCAATAATTAAATATAATATATGCTCATAATGTGGTGGATAAGGATGTTAATTATATGCCATTTTCACTTCTAGTGCTTCTTTATAATGATATTGTAATGGATTGTTGAATATATTCTGGTTCTGATGGTCATAATGTTGTGATCCTAAATCCTTTGTTAAATCATCAAATATGATATTTTCACTATCAATGAGGTCTTGTATCTATTGATTCAAATTGAAAAATTTGTTCATAAAATTCCCAACACATTAGTGATAATCATATTGTGAATTTTCATCATATCTTTTTGGTAGAGTTTGAATTGTATCAACCTCTAAGGGAGGAGGGATAGATATGAGAGGACACTCCACTAACTTCTTAAGGAGAGAAGTTGGAGACTCATTTAATCATGAAAATTGTCTCTCAAGTTTATTGGATAAGATGAGTTGATTAATTTTTTGTGATTTTATATTCACCTTTTTTGTTAGACTCAGTATTTGATGTATTTGATGTGTTGACTACATACTTAAGTTTGTTTAATGCAATAAATTCCATTTATAAATCTTTAAAAATATGGAATAAGTCATAAAAATATTTAAACTTTGTGAATACAAGAGAATCATGTAGTGGGAAAAGATATATTTGCTTATATATATATATATATCTTGAAGATCTTTATTCACCATCAAATTTGTCATTTTGGCCAACATTGTCTTGTGCTTCAAAACATATACCTTGATGGGATCATTGGTTCCTTGCTTGATCTTTTCAATTTGTGCATATGACATATTTTCAATAAAGATGATAGATAAATGTGATAAATATTTATCTATTAGAGGCCAGAATTATTTTGTTGATCATACTAGTAGATCATAGAACCATCTCAAATCATACTCCTTTAGGATTATTGGTAATAATTTGCTAAAAAAATTATCATTATAAGCATAATCAATACATTTGCATATAAATATCAAAGATGTTATTCAAGATCACCATTGACATCATAAAGTGTGAACTTGGGTTCTACAAAACCAATTGACAAAGGGTACAAATATATCCTTAGTGCAAAAGGATTATACAATACATATTATAAATCAATAACATCAGTTGATTAAGAAGCATTTTGCTCAATATTGGTAACCTTGTCTTCCAAATTTTTAATAACTTATAGAATATTTTGCATAGTAGACCCATTGGGATTAAGATTTGATATTTGGGAAGTAACCAAAGGGATTTCAAACATTTCTTATGTCATATATGCACTAAAAATGGTAATTGACTTAAAGTATTGATTGTTCCCATGGAGGATATAGTGATATGTGTTTTTTATTTAGGAAACATTGCATTGAAGACATAAATCATTCCCTATGAGATTTAGTAATCAATGACGTGCACAAGGGGATGGATATTATTATTGAATTGGTAGTTTAAAGATTCATGCATTAGCCTTAAAATTTTAGTGATTTCATCTTGTATGACATAAAAAAATGCATCAATTAATTTATTATTTGTATTTATATGATGAATTACTAATTATTTATCTTCATCTTAAAAATTATCTTTATTATTACACTTTTCCATTTATTATAAATGAAAACAAAGATGCTAGTAATAATTAAAAGATTCAGATCTGAAAATTAATCACAACAATGTAAAATTTTGCAAGGCTAAGAACCATATGGAAAGCTATGCTTTACACAAGAAGACTAATAGGTTAGGTTCATTTTTAACCATTTTTGGACATAAGAGTAAATATAATAGCCTAATCAACTAAGTAATAGACTATTCTAAAAGTAAGCCAATTAAATAATTTAGATTCATAATATATTCTAATATAATGCTAAATTATGGAAATATGCTAAATATATAAAGTATAATACCAAATAGTAATTTGATTTTTCAAACATGAAGAAGGAATAATAATTATGTTGGAATTTTTATATCAAGGCCTTGGCACCAACACATCAAACCATATACCTAGTGAGTGTCTTCCCTATGCCAACATTTCACGAGGAAGGGAACATTCCCCACACTCACCCAAGACACCAAATAAAGTAGTCAGGCTTAGTCAATATTATTTTACAATGATGTTGTCCATATATGAACAAATATAATGGCCCAAACTTATTCTATTCATTTTCCTATTTGGCTTAGACACATTCCTAATTTAACTGCTAAAACCCTAGACCTATGTTATTAAAGCAACAAACTCATTAGATAATTACCTTCACATATATTGCATTCAAAATAAAACATGAATATCATGCAAGAAAGACAAATGAATATTTTATTGATAACCAACATAAGATTAAGTGTTTTATAAAATGTGATACATGGGAGCCCCTATAATGCCACTACCTTTCAATAATCATTATTAAAACTAGATCAAAATCTAGGTAAATAAATATTAACAATTATCTATCCACCACTTCTTTTGAGGACCAATAATTTATAGTAAAGAGGAAGAGTGAGTGGGCTATTGATGTCAACCCTATTTGAAATTTAAATGCTCCCTCATCTTTCTCCCAATTATATCTCACCATTAATCATAACATCAAGCTCATTAGCATCCTTTCTATCATTTATGTTAATTTATTTTACCAATCCCAACTACTATCTTCCTTAGATTAATTTCCATGATCATGGGGTGGATGGGATGTAATATACCTTAATATCCTATCATGTTCAATCATATTATGGGCTGATGTGCTTTTAGTAGCATTTGATGCTCATTCCCGTTAGTTCTCCTTCCTAGCTGATGTGTTTCCTATCATTCACAAAACCCTTTTTTTAGGGTTAAAAACTTAGCTTATTGAATGATGTGAAAATAATTTTGGGAAGTGCATGTGTATAAATATGCAATACGATGCTCATTTGTGATTCATTAGATTATAGAAATTATCTCTCTATCATCTTGGACACTACCAATGAAATAATGACATTAAGGTCAATACTTTTATCTGTAAATGAAAAAATTTGTATGTAATGAAGTAAATGTCATTTTATATAAATTCCACCTACATCTATTAAGGTTCACTTTCACCTTGTATATTTCTTATATCATGTGCATGTGTTTTGGTATTTGTATATAGCTCAAAACCCTAGGTCTTCTAATTAGGGCATGCCACTTTGAAAAACATTGGTTAGTGGTATCAAGTGAATTTGAGTTGACCTCAAATATCCCTCTATCAGTGAGTGCTACCTACATGTCCAATACTCAAAAGATGGCCTCAGACTGATGTAGTTATCCCTCTTATGTGGACTTCTATGTGAAAAATTATGCAATATGCAATGTGAAAATGCATGTATTGATCTAGATTGTAACTTGAAAAATAATACTCATGGGATAATATTTGAATGATTCAGATATATAATAATATTTCTTCAATGGCTGATTTGGAAATAGGGAAGAATAGGGAAATTTTTCAAGTTTGAGAAGTCAGTTTTACTAAATATAATATAGATATGTGCTTGATGATAATGAATGGTATTTGACTTGTGTACCAAAACTTTTGAAATTTTATGAAAATAGGGTTAAAATAATAATATATTCCAACCCATACATGTCAAAATATTTTTAAATTTGATTTTTTGTAAGGTTTAGACACTCTTTTCAAACTTGGAACAATAATGTCGATGCCAGCGTACTAATTTGGATGATAATGTTCGGTAGAATAGGAAGTTATTTAAGATATATAAGAGATAGAGTAAGATATTAATGAGGTTTAAAGTAGATTTTAAGATACAAGTAATTTGGGTAATTATAATATCAAGTTCAGACTATAAGATAATCATTTAGTCATAGTGAGATGGTGAATGTGATTCTTTCGGTAGTAGATAGGTCTTAAACTAAAGGGTTGAGACATGAGTGATATTTTTAAATTGTACAAGAGTATTTTATCATATAGAATATATATTTAACATCTAAAATTATATAATTTTCTTATCTTTTCTTACTAATTTTTATCTTGAGTAGGGATTTATTTTATACATGTTTCATTGTATGGTCTGCATGAAAAATATTTCAGTGTTATGGCCTACATTCAAAATTATTGTTCATAGGTGAGTACAAGTATGCACTTTTCCTTTTAGTCTAGTGATTTAAAATTTTTTGCAGTAATAAAATAAAAAAGGGCAAATGTAGACACATAAATTAACATTTAAGTTGAAATAATGTACTTTTGGTCACTCTTTATGCATACTTAGGTCATGCCTTATTCCACAATATTTCGACCATCTTTCCTTCACTTATATGAAGATGACCCATTACTAAAAGCAATTAATGATCTCAAAATTTCCATATTCTTCATTAAAAATAACTAAGGTTTTTTCCATGACTAATCCATACTTCCAACTCAACTATATTTTCTTCTCAAAGAAGGCCATGTCATTTGTAATTTCTCACTCCTTGATCCTATCCAGTTCCACCATCTATATTTTCACACAAAATAATGATTAGTTTATAACATTAAAACTTTTGTAATGGGTCATCTCACATGTTTAACAAGCCCCATCTGAATGACTTCTTAATTGGTCACTATAAATTCACATTTTCAAATCATTTTTCACATAATAGGCTCACACAGGGAAAATTACTAAAACATATAACTATAGATTGAGAGAAAAACATCTATTTTTCCCAATATAGATTCCATTGTATCTTTGAGTTAAATTTTCATTCACTTTCAAAGGTCACAAATCATGGTTGAATCACATAAATACACTAATATTTCACCAAAATTTAAAATTACACCATTTTTTCATACACACCATCGTATTTTAGGGGATGTACATGGATTTTGACCCCTCTTTAGAGTATTGGTATGTAAGAAACACTCATTATAGGGGGTGTTGATGTCTAACACATCTTTCAACCACTAACTCATTTTTCCATTTTATCCATTTATCATTCATGATCAGTTCAACTATGATTAAAAGTGAAGAAGAAGGCACACAATCTAATAGAACATGTAGGTGAAGTGAACCTATCATATTAGTAATAGAGAACAAAACCTCACCATATGTCATCATGCCCTAAGGATAACAGTGTTCCATGTTCCTATCCAATTCTAATGACCTTGTCCCAGAGCTAAGTGATACATTATTCCTGATTCACATGGTCATCACAAATGCTCCTAGTCAGTTTTAAAATCTATGTCTCAGTCATATATAATTAACTTTATAGCTAAGTTGTATCTATTTATTATTTCACCTTTTAATATATTTCCAAATTTACAAATTTTCAAATTGGTTTGTATCATTTATTGCATATTTGTAACATTCTAACTTTACATAGAATTTTATTTAATTAGGTAAGTAATTCATATTTTTTCCCATATTTGATAAAAACACTTACGTCTTTATCAAAATTTCACATTATGTGAGAAATATTCCACATATAGTGTAACAATTCATGTTAAAACATAAATCAACTTTTTGCCCAAAACAAGCTAAAGCCAAAACAATATTAAAATAGAATAACCATGTTTATTGGCATGATTTGTTTTTCATGTTGAGATAAAATAAATATGTATATTAAATGTGAATTTCATATTTATAGAGTACTCTGTGAGATTAGGCTAGAATCTAAAAGTCCTATACGAAGTACTTATGTTATGGAATAAGAATGAGAAGAAAAAATTGTAATCTTATTATAATGAAAAATCATGTGAAAAATAAATGCATGAATTCCTTCATTCATTGATTCCTCATTTCCTCATTACAAAATCACTACTAGAATGCTCAATATAAAGGAAGGAGAGAGTTGTAGAAAACCCATAGTGGGCATGTTATCACCATGTGCACACACCAAAGTGAGGTATGTTGCCACCATGTGCACACACCAAAGTGGGGAACAAGGTGGTGGGCAACCCATAGTGGATTGTGGTCCACATATGTGGAGTGAAGAGATTGTTTAAAATCACATGTGCACATAATTAGCCATCTAATTATGTGCTAAATATATGTGTACATTATTAACTCTTAAGTAAAGTTGTTAGTGAAAAAAAATAGAATTCACCCAAAGGTGAAACCAATTCACCCAAGAGAAAACCCAATTTGAGTGAGAACCCATTTCAAAAAAACACCCCCATTTAAGTGTAATTTAGGTGTTAAAAACTCATAAAAAAATAAATGGATCCTATCAATAATTCCTGATAGGGTACCCATATACAAAAAATCCCCTCAAAAGATAAGAGAAGGAGAAAACTCGTAGAAACCCCCTCCCCCATGAGAGGATGATGTTGGAAGGTCATGTGACACCCCCTAAAGTAGTGTCATGAACCCCTAAGAGAGTTTTGAAGTGATGGAACTTACTCTCAATGAAATGTTTGGTGAATATATCTACAACTTATCTTACCATAGGATAATAGTGTAGATCAATGATATACTCCTAAATCAACTCTTTGATGTAGTGCACATAAATCTTGATGTGTTTGGTCTGTTGATGATGAACTGAGTTATTTGAGATCTAAATGGTACTATAATTATCATAAAGTATGATAGATTTCCATGGAATAATGATTTCAAATTTAGTGAAAATATTATGAAGCTAAATAGCCTCAGAAGCAGTATTAACATCCCCCTAATACTCAACCTTAGTCAAAGATAGAGAAATAGCATGTTGCTTCTTACTCTACCAGGTAATAGGGCCTAAACCAAGGTGAAAATTGTAACTAGAAGTGGACTTACAATCCTCAAAATCACCATCCCAATCAAAATATGTATATCCAACCAAGTTTAGACTCATCCCTATTGCATAGTGTATCCCATGTCAAGGAGTGCACTAAATGTAATGTAAGATGTGTTTTGTTGAATTATAATGAAGTTCATGTGGCTTATACATAAATAAATATACCATACCAACTACAAAATAAATGTTAGTATGAGTGTGCATTAAATATATGAGACTTCCAACAAGTTGATGATACAAAGTGGCATCGATTAGTGGAGTGGAACACTTCACCTCAAGCTTAACTCCAAATAGAAAGGGAGTATATGTAGGCTTACAATCATCCATGTTGAATTGAGATAGAAGATCAAGATCATACTTAGGTTGAACAAGAGTGATCCTAAAAGAATATTGAGTGATCTCAATCCTAATAAAGTTGTAAAAAATGCCCAAGTCAATCATAGTAAAGCACTCATTCAATTTTTTTTTAAATCTATCAATGATGGATGCAAAAACTCATAGTAAGTATTAAGTCATCAATATAGAGGACCAATAGTAAATGGGATTTATTCTATCTTAGAGGTTAGACATTGGGATCGGAGTGACACCATGAAAAGATAGTAAAGAGAATAAATGAGTCCATCTTGGCATACCAAGCTCGAGGGACCTATTTGAGGCCATAGAGAGACTTTTGCAAGCAACAAACCAAAGAAGAGTCCTTAATGAACCCTTCTGGTGGCTCCATGTAGATTTATTATTGAATATCTCTATGAAAAAAATCACTCTTCACATCCAACTAATGTAAAACCCTCCTATGAGCTAAACCAATAGAAAGAGTCAAGTGAAAGGAGTTCATCTTAGTAATAGGCACAAAGGTCTCAATGTAATCAACACCAAAAACTTGTGAGAAACCTTTGGAAATAAGGCATGCTTTGAACTTATCAATAGTTCCATACATTATATATTTGGTCTAGTAGATCCTTTTACATTGAACCATTTTACTTCCCTTTTGGAAGGGGGACTAAATCCCAAGTGTTGTTCCTCATCAAGGAATTATACTCTTCCTTCGTTATTGAGTCCCACTCAGCATGACCAGATGCTTCACAAAAATATTTTAGATCAGAAATAAGTGCATTATATACATGTAGAAGATGGAAATGTTGTGATCACATCCTCTAAGTGTCTAAAGGATCCCCAATACATGTGCCTAATAGCTAAAGAGTCTATCAAACCCATCAAGGTGATTACAAAGATAGGGTTGCAGTAGTTGTTGAAGATGGCCCTTATGGAGGTGAAGATGCATCATCTGAGTCACTATTATCCGATTTCACTATGTATGTAGGAGATGGAGTATTAGAGGCCAAGGGAAAAATTGTCTCCTCAAACTTAACACTCTTAGCAATGAAAAGCTCTTTCATCTATGAATCCAACAGATGATATCTCTTGACACCATTAGGATAGCCAATAAAAAGGCAACGTAAACTCTATTATTATAGAGCCTTAAATTTATCTGAAGGAATGTGTGTCAATGTAGGGTTGCCAAAGACTCAAAAATGTCCTATAATAGTTTTATAACCACACCAAGCTTAAAAAATAATCACACCTTTCAAGGCTATATGAGTAATGTGGTTTTAAATGTGAGTGGCATAATTAATAGCTTCAACCCAAAATTATTTGACTAAGAGAATGAGCATGGATCATGTAAGTTGCCATTTCCTTCAAGGTAGGATTATTCCATTTGATAACACCATTTTCTTGGCATGTGTAGACAATGAAATTTTGAAGGTGCATCCATTTAAGTGTGTAAAAATTTTCAAGGTAGTTATTTACATATTCTTGGCCATATCTATGCAGATAATTTTGAGAGATTTTTTAAACTATTTTTTTGGCATGAGCCTTGAAGTCTTGAAACTAGTTGAATACTTTACTCTTCTGATAAATGGAGCAAACCCAAGTAAAACATGAATAGTCATGAATGAAAGTGAGGACATAATGGGCTTTTCTAAAAGACAATATGGGAATAGACCCATAAGATCATCATGAACAAATTAAGGACTTGTGAAGCCTTCCAAGATGAACCTTTATCAAATTTATCATATAGATGTTTACCAATTGTACATCCTAAACATATGCCATTAGAAAAATGAATAAGGATCCCTTGTACTAAATCCTTTGAACTAAGTTTCTGAAGGTAGCGGTAGTTGAGATGGCCAAACCACTCATGTTATAGTTTACTCATTGAATTTGTATGAGTGAGCAAGATAGTAGAATGGGAATCAGGCAAAAAATGGGAGAATTCATATGGCTGAGACTCATGATCAGATTTTCCCATTGTAATTAAGGAATCATCTTCAAGATCTTGATTCTTTACTAAATTAGGGAAGAACTCAACTATCTTTCCATTCCCAATATGTGTGATATGGTAGACTAAGAGAAGGTTGACACATAAATATAGAACACATAGTACATAAAAAAAGTGCCTTATTGCATTATAACTGATCCTTTTCCATTAACTTCCACCAGTGTATCATCTCCTATGAGAATGTGAAGCAATGAACAAGGTTATAATGAGAAAAATTGTTCTTGATTAGAACCCATATGATGTGTGGCCATAGACTTAAGTATACATAATTGAGAAAACTTTCCTACTGTGACAAGTGATTCACCTTTCCCTTTCTTTGATTGTGAATAATTAGGAGAGGACTCCTTTGTATAATATTATAGAAATTTGATGTTTTTATTCTTGATCAAATGCTTCAATTCATCAAGTTGATTAACATGGCATTGATGCTCATCATGACCAATTTTATTGCAGTATAAACATGGTTTTCATCCCTTATTTTGAAAATCCTTTTGATTCTTATAGGATTTTGATTTTCTTGGTGTAGGATGTGAAGAATATGCAATGTCTTCTTTGGATTAAGTAGCTATTTTTTCTATTGCTTAGAACCTCTTGAAAGTTGAGGAGGCCCTGCCATTAATGATTGTGACATAGATGGCTTGAGAAGACCCATAGTGAGCAACTTGGTTTACTAAGCATTAGAATTTCAGTAAAAGACTCAAATATGGGCATAACATAGGCCTATCCTATTATCAATAGATGAGTATAAAATCTAGATACAAACACAACATATTTAGTGGGAAATTTTCCAAACACATTCAAAATTAATTAAAAATCCTTTTTATCAAGTCCACATTCTTTGAGTTGTTCACGGAGTTCATTCACCTTAGTGACATAGTCCTGAATGTTATCAAAATAAGATAGATTGAGATTAGAGAGTTAATTATCAATTTAATACCCCCTAACCTCATTCATTTGACCATACAATTTTTTAAAGATGTCTCATGCCTGCTTAGGGGTTTTACATTGATCGATATGAAATAGAATAACAAGTGAAATAAATGTGCACAAGTACCCAAGTGTCTTTATGTGTTCAATCAACCAAGTATTCTTTTCCTTTGGATTTGTGGGTTCAAGAAATGTTCCATATATATAGCGGGTGTATCCTTTTTCCTTTAGTGCACTCTAGGCATGATATTTCCATGTGTCATAGTTATATGAAGTCAAAAAAGAAAAGTTGGATTACCCATGGTAAAAGAAATGCAAGCACATAAAATGTGAAGTCAAGTACACTGACACAACCCCCCCAGAATCCACTAAATGAAGAACTCCCCCCAAATCAATAATGATTTTGACTCTTTATAATTAGTGCGGTTATAAATTCCAATTGCAACTATGGTGAAGTGGTATTGATTAAATTTTTTATAATTTTCCAAAAGAGGTGATGTTGTGTAAGTTAAAATGTGATAAGTCAATAATACAAACTGATATCACCACTATGAAGTACATGAAAAATTATGCACTTTAAAAAAAATTCTACCAAAAATGGGTTCTGAATGAGCCCAAATAGAGTCCCCAAAGGTCCAAAATGGACAACATGATTGCAAGGCTTGTGACAAAGTGACAACTACTTTAAAACCACTGATCAAATACAAAAATGGTTTGTACCACCATGAAGAGGGTAGAAAAATGGCCAAAATAAAAAAAAAATTAATTGTCATTTGGAGGTCCAAACCTCAAGATATTACTCAATGAAATTGGGTCGCTAAATCATCATGTGCATTGGAGAGGGATTCAGCCACAAGTTCACCAAATTTAATAGAACTACTACCAAATATAAAAATCTACCAAGTTTATAAAAACTAACACTAAAGTAGAGGAATCCACCAAATTTAGAGAAATCTAACAATTTTAGAGAAATATGTCAGATTTAACGAAATGGTCACCAAATGTAGAGAGCTTCCATTTTTAATAGGAATCCACCATATTTAATAGAACCTGACTAGTTTTAGCAGATTTGCAAAAATAATGACTGGTTTTATTTTGAAAAAAATAGATCTACAAAAAGTGACTAATTTTGGAGTGTTTTTATTTGTTTGTTTTTGTTGAAAAAAACATAAAAAAATAATAATGATGTTTCTTTTGTTTAAAAAAATTAAAAAATAATAAGGCCAAATGCCCTAGTTGGGGCGACCCCCACCCAAAGGCCTACAACCTTGGTGTTGGGGGGAACCCCACCCAAAAGGGTCATCGACCTATGTTGGGCCCCACCAAAAGGCTCTCAGTCTTAGGGTGTAGGCCTATAACCTACGTTTGGTTGTGGTTGGCCAGTGCAGGCCATACGGCTTGCGTTTTGAATTTTTTTTATTTTTTATTGAAAAAAGGTATTTTTTACTATTTTTTTGATATTTTTTTTAATATAAAAAAAATACATATTTTTTTCTATATTTCTAAGTTTTCATAGAAAAAACCTCTTTTTAAAAAAAAAATTATAGTCTTTTTTTTACAATAAGATTTTTTGTCAAAAAAAATAGAAAAATAAAATAAAATTACAATTGACCGGTAAAACTGGATTTTTAAGAGCTAGAGTTGGAGATTTGAAAAAAATATATAATTTGATTCTAAAGGTAAAAAAATGTACTTTTTAGAAAATACCTTCAAATTCATTTAAAGTTTGTCTAGATGCATGCAAAATTGCTACATAAACGAACTATAACAAAGAAGCCCTCAATGCTCAACTGGAATGATACTGGAAGTGAAGTTATCTTGATTTAGACAATCTGTTAGTGGTGAGTTTTGATGTGCTTCAATCAAGCTCTAAGAAGAAAACTTGTAACTAAATACTCAATAGAAGCCCCCCCCCCAAGAATCTAGTTATTCCTCTCACATCTTTTTGATTCTCAAGACCATCCTACGGATACAAGAGAAGAGTATACTTGATAGTAAGATAAATTAATAGATTTAGACTCTACTAGGCTATCTTGGGTACCTTAACCAACTCTAGTACCATGTGATATTAGGCTATAATCTAATAGTCCTATGAGAAGCATTTATGCAGAGAATAAACATAAGAAGAATATACGATATTCTTATTAGAATGCAAAACTCATGTGCAGAGCAAATGCATGAATTCCTTCATTCATTGAATCATCATTTCCTCATTACAAATGCACTAGTAGAGTGTTAAATATATAGGAATGAGAAAGGGGTAGACAACCAATAGTGGGCATGTCATCACCATGTGCACACACCAAAGTGGGGTATGTCACCACCATGTGCACACACCAAAGTGGGGAACAAGGTGGTAGACAGCCCATAGTGGGGTGTGGTCCACACATGGGGAGTGAATAGATTGTACACAAATACATGTGCACAAAATTATCCATCTAATTATGTGCAAAATATATGTGCACATTATTAACTCCTAAGTAAAGTTAATAGTGAAATAGAGTAGAATTCACCCAAAGGTAAAACCAATTCACCCAAGGATGAAACTAGTTTGGGTGAAAACCCTTTTCAACCAACATACTCATATTACATAGGTATAATCACATAATCTATCAAGAAAAAGTTGTGTTTTACATGATATCCTCCTTGTCACCATAAGAAAATTTATCTTAAATTTTTATATCACACAATTATTTCCTAACAAGTCATAAATTTTAGGATGACACTTTCCCAAATTAAATTCAAATTTACTACATAGAGATAACCAAATATAGGATAGTTAATATGGTCAATGACAATTCCCAAAAAAAGAATCTATCACTTTGTTAACACCCATGTCACTATGCCTAGGATCACATCAAAATCATGTGTCATCAATAGAAACATATCTCTAAAATCTTTCACCTAACGTAAAATTCATATTAAGGTTAAGTGTTAATAATTATATATAATACCATTTTGGGTTGAAATTTTGATTAAATTATATAGCAATCAAATTTGTTTGATAAGCCAATTTTAGATGGGTATTTTTCCTTGAAAGGTGTTAAGATGCATGTTTTACACCTTTAGATTTTATTCACTATTATATTTGTGTTTTTAATTTTCCATATTGTATCACTTTAATTCCTAATTCAAATTATTTCCTAAAATAACACTTTTATCCTATTTTTAAAATTGGGAAGTGGCAATAAATGGCTAAGTTTTAATGTGAAATCTAGTTGTCAGGGTATTTCCTACTAGCTATATATTTGGATTGGCAAAGATGATTCTTATGGAAACAATTTTATTTCATTCATGTAAACAAAATTTCACACCCATTTTTCAAACCTTTTGAGCTTATTTTTGTTTCCCAACACTGTCCCAAAAGATGTTATCTAGATAATTATGGAAACTACTACTTGTGAAAAAGTATGTGAATTTTCATTGAAAATCATGAAGATCACTAGAAAAATAATTATATGTTACCATTTTCATTTTAGAATAATCCTCCTAAGATTTTCATGTTGAAATTTTACCATGGTTGCATTTCACATTGATACCTCTTCACATATAATGTGTTCCCAATGTTGAACCCCACTTTGATAAAAATGTGTAGCACCCGTTCATTATACTCCATAACCAACCATTAATGACTAAATAAAAATATTGAATCAATTGTGTGTATATTTTTTAGGCCCATCATTCTACATAAACTTAATATATATCACCCAAATGTGAAATAAATATATAAAACTTATCTATAATTAATCTTGTTGGATTAATATGGATAGTTTACCAAGCTAGTCTTGGGTCACTCACAAAACACAAGCTAGTTTATCTTTTAAAGAGGAAATTTCAACCATATTTCCAATGAGGTAATTATGACCCTATCATCATATTTATACCAGCCTAAGTATTAGTCTCTAATACCCATACCCACTCCCTAGGATACTTACATATTGGCATATATGCACACATATGTGGAATCAATGATAGCTATATTCTACTCGATAACCAAATGAATGACTATAAAATTGTCTAGTTTTGATGTTAGGTATAATAAAAAAAAAATTCTAGTGGGTAATTGATTATATTAGAATATAACCTTAATTAATTGTCACACTTACCTATTTTTTACATGGTCACAATAAAATTCTATCGCAACATTTCATGGAACCACAAGGTTCTCGGAGACATACCACGCTATTTACATAAATGAAATCATCACAATAAAATTATAAAATATTGTAGATACATGGACACCAAGCCATGGAAAATGGTATTTCAGCCACTATATAAATATAATTTTACCATGTCACCAACAAATCCCTAAACGGTAATGAGATAATAATATACTATATACATGTAAATAGAGTGGCCATCAAATAGGTTCTCAACACCCTATAATGTCCACATGGCCTTTACAAAAATATGTGACTAATTTTACCATTTTCCTCATGGGTGTGATCCCCAAATTTGAACTAAGACCCATAATACAACACATCATTGGAACCAAATAAATATCATGGATTCCACTTATATAAATCAACATTAATTTCGAGGTGAATAGGGTAGTGGGTCCACCATAACCATGTGGCCACCAAGTCACTGAGTATAGTCTCTATATCCCTTGTGGCCTCCACACAAATATTTATTAATTTTGTGCATTGACCCGATCCATATATACATTCATGCATTTAACCGAATTTCATATGTATATAAATGCATGTTCCATGTCAAATTGGAGAATGTGGACCATCCACATGTATCATTCGTGTCATCCTAAAGTTCACATTTGAGATTCACTTCCTTCCCATGTACACGTTGAATTCTTAATTCATGATTTTATCTACTCAAGTTCAAATGCATTCACCATAATTTATGAAATAAATTCAATCCACTTTATAACTACCACTTACAAGCTAATTAGAGTGTGCTCATGATTTCCATGTGGTCTATTATATCATTTCATATGGTCAAATTATAGTTTAATCCACTAAAAACACAAACACTTCCACATAATAAAAATGGGTTCCATGTCCAACTAAAGTGACACATGTGGCACACATAGCAGGTTCACGAAGTCATGGAATACAAAGAACCCATAGAACGTTCGCTTAAAAGTAAATACTCTAGGTGTTGGGTTCTTTTCCAAGTGACACTATCATAGAGAAGCTCCCATTATGGCCACAGGCTATAATTAATATTGATTTTAATCATATTCCATGCCTTAAATTTAATAATAATGATTAGGGAACCTTCATTCCATGCATTAACTATTTTTACATGACTCCCACATAATCAGTGTTACCACAACAATGAAACTAAGGCTAATGAATAAATACATAAATTAAATGTAATAAAATGTGGTCTATGTTATAATGCACCCAATAACTTCACTTTCTCAATTAAAACATGCTCAAACCTTTGTGAGGAGAGCTAGAGTGTGTGACATCAAGATGGAGGAAAAGTGTCACATTCATAGATAACATCATACTAATGACCTATAAAATTATAATATCTCTATAAGTGATAAAATTCACTTAAAAAATTAATACATCCATCTGTTAAATATACATGAGGGGTCTACATTATCCACATGGCCATATAATCACTAGATTCAGTTAGAATAACATTTTTTATATAAAAGGAGTTTTTACAGTACTCAAGTTGATAAGTGATATTATTAATAAGTAACCAAGGTTGTGTCCTAGGGTAAGGAACTCATAGAATTTACATGCTTCATAGAGTGGTTGTGGAATGTCAACTTAGTGGATTTATCTACATTATTACATGGGGTTGTGATTCTTCCAAATGGCATAATCATGCACTCTTAGATTACAAATTATATTCTTGGATATGTGAACTAAATTAAACACAATAAACTATAAAGAGGAGTTATAATCTCAAAATGAAATCAACTCATAAAATAATATTATTTCACATTTTCACTCACTACAAATATAACATATAAAGATGTTAATGGTTTCATTCTAAAACTATTTAGATATCCTATATTTTAACACCTAAACTATGGTCCTCCTTGCATTTTATTTTAAAATAAAATACATGTATCAGTTGATTTATGAGAAACTAGTGAAGGATAAAATTATGTTCTCCTGATTGAATACTTGGTTAAGGGTCTGCTTCGTATACCCTGAACTATGCCGGAGCATTCTTCATGTGTGAGAGTGGATGTAGTATTTTAACTATGGAACCTTTGTATTTTCATAGTGACACACTTAAATCACATAACCACATCAAATTGGGTGAAGGTAAATACATAAGGGCTTTAGTTTATTTTTCGTTGAAGGTGGCCATACCCGTGACACACCACCCATTGAAAACCTATCTAAATCATCCATAATACATTTTGGTCTTATCAAGAGTTAAAAGGGATTAATATTAATTACCATATCATGGTGTGAAAAATTCATAATTCCACATTGAGAGATTTTTTAGTTTATATGCAATGATCACTAACCTGGTTAAGTGATGAATAGAAGGGGCCATGAAAATTACATGACTAAAATTCTAGCTATAATTTCATGAGGCTAAAAGCATTGACTCAGACTTTAATTATCAAGATACATAGTCTAATGGTGAGGCCATATGAATTACTTCAATGTCCATTTCACATTATAACACATGCTTATTTATCTTCACAATGTACTTTATTATTAGTGGCCTTGTCTCTATTTTTATTCATATGAAAAAATGGGGGGAAGTCCATCTACTCACAGATGTGCAACATGTGGCTATTTATCCATTTCCCATTAAATCAGTTTTATTCATTAGGTAAGGTGAAACATAAAATTTTAAGTTGTCTATTATCCCATGCTTACTTTATTATGATTATGCATCTCATTGTTTTCACAGATTTACCATATATCATTAATAAAACTTCTATTATAAATGAAAGTATAAGAAGCTTTAAGGGATTAGAATGTATGCATCTAATTATTGAGTATTTCTTTCTTTCTTAGTTGGTTTCAATATTATCATCAAATAATACTAGACGAAGAGATGATTTTGGTACCATAATCCACTAGACAACCCTCATGGTGTTACACGGAGTTCATAAGGTGGTACCAATGAATCCTATGCATGATTAGTCCATAGAGAAATATTAATTCACTAAAGATACATTCATCTGTATTGATCCATGGTTAATCTAATATTTCCATCATTTTGAAATTCAACACATCGTCTCTATCATAATCCACCATTGGTTCATTCATTTGTTTGGCCCACTAAGCAATATGTGGTCATAATGAGAATATACAACTCAAATAATAAATAGACATGTTGTTACACATTTATTCTCCATCCTCATCATGTTAACACATAATAATTCCATATATCTATTGTCCCACATTTCAATTCTCTCAAACAAGAGGAATAATATAAGGAATGAGAGTCATAATTCAAATCTTTAGCTTAGACCATAGATAGATTTATAGTAAAAACTAATTCAACCATAATTTAACCAACACTGAATAAACATGATATTCTTTTTAATTCTCATTAGTTTCACATTACTGACTAGTAGGATAGTTTGATAATTTTATGCCTCCTATTCCTTCATTGGATGATCAGTGTTATTAGAATCCTTTCTCTAAATAATTCTCTCATTTTATCTAGAGAGTTTTGGTGGCCATTTATTTCTAGAAATGCCTTTCTGTTATTTGGTAAAAATAACAAATAATTAGGAATGGCAATTCCCATGTTGTTTTGAATTGTTTATTTCTTGTGGCTACTTCTTTCTGTGTTCAAATTTATTTCTTTGTAGGCTTCCTAATTGGTTGTGTTTTTTTGTCACAATACACATTCATTATTTTGTATTTATATGTAATTAATTTTCATATTATATATTTTCCAATCACTTGTGATATTTTTAAAAATTCTGGATTATAATACTTATATTTATTATCCACTTTTACATTTAACTCCCACTAAGTATTATTCGCCATAGTTGACATTTGGATTTTCACTTTTCCTTTGTTGATCATATTTTCATTTTATATCATGTGGCCTTTATTCTATTTTCATTTTTTTAGAATATTTGTTAATTGTAGATGTTATTTTCACATTAATTAGCTACAAGGTGTTTGTTCACCGTGGTTTCCATAACATGGCTTGTGGGAATATATTTTGTTGATCAAAATTTAAATTCATAATGGTGGTCCTATTCAATTTTTCATATTTTTACCTTTTCACTTTAGTGATCACAAATAATTTGGATTCAATATCCACATCTCATTTAATTTATTTTCCTTTTCTCTTTATCCTATGAACATGTGGATAATTGTCAACACTTAAACATAGTGTGTCCCTTAGTATTTATGCCACCAAAACATAAAATTAAAAGTGTCCTCATGGCCAATGCACCACATAAACTAGAAAGTATAAGGTTACTACTATCAAAATCCCCCATTATCAAAACCCATGCTCTCTACAGACATCTATTGTTAGATCTCTCACTATCACCATCAATTTAGATAATCACTCGATGGATTCAATGCAAACCCTTATAAAATAATCTCATTGTGAGTATATAAATGAAATTATAACATAATATTAACCCTTATTCCATCCACATAAACTAAATTCATCATGATATCTCTATGGTATGAAGAGATATAACCAAAAGTATAATAACCAAATGCTTATTTATCACAACCATAATCGTATATCTCTTTCTTTTTTTATGTGATCTAATATAAGATAATTAAAAGTTACATTAAAAAATATCCCTAATCATATAAGATAACTCAATTAATATATCTAACCCTAATCAATACTTAACCATAGACCTAAGAAAAGGTTAAGCTAGGTGGGGCACTATGCACTAAATGTGACTGAAGTTCAATACATATCAAATGTCCATATTTATTAAGAAATAGTTAAATAAGCATTCAATTAAAATCCACAAATGCAATTTACCATAGAGTAATATTATTTCTATAGTAGGTAGACCATAATTATTTTATTAATTCCAAATATTCAAGTACATAAGGGTGCCTATAAGTAGTTAACCTCGAATGACCAATCTAAGACATATTTATAATTTTATCGAGAGATTGATAAAATAACCAACTAAGTAATGTATTAAGGATTGTTTACCCATAAAACATTATTATAATTTTATTATAATATAACTTAATCAAAATTTATAAAGTGGGTGTCTTAAAGAATAATCATTCTCCTTTAATTTATTAAAAATATATCAACCTAGACTATTACTAAGACTTTGGAACAAGTCCTAACAAACCCCCTATGATCCAAATTCAGTTCTTTGGACACATTATAAACATTTTTTCTAAATTTTTCAAATTTGATTATGTCAAGGGATTTTGTGAAAATATTAGCTATTTGATTTGTAGTTATGAAATATGTCGGTTCAATTGCATTCTTTGTCACCATCATTCTCAGATAATGATATTTGGCATCCATATGTTTGGTTTTGGCATGAAATACTATATTTTTGGACATCTTTATTGCACTTTAATTATCAATACATAACTATGGAGAACCAATCTAAGAAATTTAAAGGTCTTCAAGGATGTGATGTAAATAAACAATCTCTCTGGAAGCATCCCAAGTTGCCATGTATTTTAATTATGTTGATGAATTTACCATAGTATCCTACTTCTTACAACACCATGCAATGGAAGATGAACCCATATGCATAGTGTACCCTATTGTGGATACTCAATTATCCACACATATACCAAAATATGCATCATAATACCCAATAAGTTTTAAGTGCCTATTGTGGTGGTACTCAAGGCCATATGTTTTTATTCCCTGAAGGTAATGAAGTACTATTTTTGTCACATGCCAATGAATTTATATAGGCTCATGCATAAACCTAGACAAAATTCCCACTACAAAGGATATATCGAGCCTATAGTCATAAAGTTTATTAAACCTCCCACTACTTACCTATATTTGGTGCCATCAAAAAATGCACACCATCATATTTATACAATTTCAAGTTACTCTCCATCAGAGTGAGGATGGGTTTGCAATCATTCATACGAAACCTTTTTAATAACTCATAAATATTCTTAGTTTGAGAAATCTAAATGTTTTTATCTTTCTAAGTAACTTCTATTCTAAGATAATAGTGAATAGTTCCAAGATATATAATCTCAAACCCATCTTTTAGTTCCTTCTTCATAGATCTAATATGGTTTTCATCATTTCTTGTGATAAACAAGTCATCAACATAAAGAACTATAATTACCAATTTCTTTCCTTGCAAGTTAATATAGAGAGTATCATCAAATTCACTATGTAAAAAGTTAATTTTCTACAAGTAGGAATCCATTTTTTTATACCAAGCCTTGGGTGCTTTTTTGAGCTCATAGAGATCTTTGATTAATTTACACACCTTGTGTTCCACACCCACTTTCTCAAAACTTTAGGGTTGTGTCATTTAAACTTCTTCCTATAAATCACCATTCAAAAAAGCACTTTTTACATTTATTTGATGTACTTTATAACTATTCTATAATTTTAAGGCAAGAACCATATGAAATGTGTTGCAAATGTCTCCTCATAATTAATTCCCTCTTATTGTGCATAAACTTTTACAACAAGCCTTGAATCATGTTTATCAATGGATCCATTTGATTGATACTTGACCCTATAAACCCATTTGCATATGATCGGTTGAACATGTGGATGAGGAATAATTAAAACCATAGTATTATTATTAATAATGGCATCATACTCATTTTACATTGTAGTTTGCCAAACCTATTTAGTAGAAGCTTCCTCAAAAGTGGATGGCTTAGAGTAATAATTAGTAACAACCATTGCATAATTTTCTTATTTACAAGAAATCTTACAACTTATTTTACCAAAGTTATCTACTTTCCAGTTAGAAAAGGTACTTTGAGCCCATTTTGTATACTTGTGTAAACTATCAAGATTAGGAATATCCAAATTCTCTTTATGTGCACCATTTGGAGGAAGACTTAGAGAATTTTCAACATTTTATAAGTCATTATTTTGCTTAATACTCAAGGAAGTAGAAGAAATGGAAGGGATACTTTTCTCACTCCATAATCTATGAGAGTTAGCTTCATTATTCAATCCCTTAGCATGTTTTTTTAATCTTCCTCTCTAACCTATCAACTTATAAGTCTATCTCTGTAATGTTTATATTACCAAATTTATCAAATATCACATCCCTACTCACTATGAATTTTCATGTATCCTGTACAAGTAAATGACACTCCTTTTGGTTTTTGAATACTCAATAAAAATGTATTTTCTACTTCGATGTTCTAACTTAGTTTTGTGTTCAATAAGAACTAAAGCAAAGCAAATACATCCAAAAAAAAATCAAGTGTTTAAATTTTGGTCTAAACCTATGCCAAGCCTCATATGGAGTTTACCCAAAACTACAGTTGTCGAGGATATGTTCCTAAAATACACTATAGTACCAATAAATTCTACCTAAAATTTCTCATCGAGCTATTTATAGTGAAACATAGCTTGAGTTATGCCCTCTAAAGTTCTATTTATTCATTCAAAAACTCCATTCTACTGTGGAGTATAAGCATTATTGTATTATTATTTTGATTTCATGTTCCAGATAATAATATAAAAATTCATTCAAAGTATATTTACCACCATTACTTGAATGAAGAGTAGTTGATTTTGAACCTATGACTTTTTCAAGTTTATTAAATGATTAAACTTGAAAAAGTAACAGGTTCAAAACACCTCTTATTTTTTTTTCATAAAAACACCCAAGTCATCCTATAACAATCATCAATAAATAATATAAAATACCTGCACCCTCCAATGTATGACTTTTTCATATCACAAACATCATTATGAGCTAACTGTAAAAATATATTAGCTTGCTAAGAAGAAACCTTAGGAATTGTTTCCCTATTTTATTTACCTAAAACACATGATTCACAAAGAATATTATGTTTGCATGAAAAGTGTCCAAACCATTCACCATGTTGTATCTTTATAAGTCCACCAAAGAGTGCATATTCAAATATCCACAACGTAGATGCCACAAACGCTACATAGACATTATACTTATACCTGTATCAATAACTATTGTAAGTTACACTATGGGAGGAAGTGTTTTGCAATATAAATAAACCAAAATCCCATACTCATAACCTGTATACATTATTTTGTATCCCTATTTGATAGAGTTAATATAAATGATTCCTTTTTCAAGCATAATTTTATAACCCTTCTTATGAATAGTTACTGAGGAAAGAAAATGTTTTTGCAATGTGGGAACATACCAAACATTATCTACATATTTGATAGAACCATTAGCAAGAATAATCTGGATAGACTCGAGTCCCTCTAGAGTATGCATAGATTTATATACCAAGGATACTAGAGTGAGAGATGATTCTTTGAAAATCCCAAAGAAGTCTCGCTTGAATGTCATGTACTTGGTTGCATCTGTATCTAAAACCCAAATATTTGTGAATTCATCTCTAGCCTCATATTACATATAATTAATGTTCCCTAAGGTTATAAAATCTTGAAATCTAGCCTCATCTCTATTTTTAAATCTTCTTTCTCTATAACCTCTACCCCTTCTATAAATTTTCTCTATATAGTTGTGTTGACCAAGAAGAAGTAGGCTTAGAAGTTGTAACATGGGCTTCCTCAGTTTTTTAGTTTTATTGGGTAGAGATAGGTCATGATAAATAAGTAACTCAAAAAATTTATTAAAATTTATGCATATGATCTTATTAGAGACATGAAACATTTCTACAAAGTTTCTATAAGACACAGGGAGCCCTTTCAATCAGCAGTTATAATGAGATCATCATCAAGTTTACCAAACCCAACTTTAGTATATTTAGTATCAATGTTATTCAACTTAGACATGTAATCTCTCATATCCCCATCTTCATCTAATAACAAAGTAAACAACTGCATATAGATAGTTATCTTTTTATGCTTGGGCTTTTTATCATACAAATCAAAAAAGTCTTCCATGCAGTGTAAATATGGTGAGAGTTTTTAATATGAATGTAAGTATCTCTAGTACAAAAATACTTGATTAAATCTAAAAATTTAAAATTGCACATATTAAAAATATCAAATTTATCTTATGTCATGGGTAACACAGGATGTTCACTCTTCACAACATCTCACAATTCATTGAATATTAATGATGTTTCCATTAAATATTTCCAATTAGTGTAATTAAAAACTGTTAAATGATTAGTATTTGAAATTAAATTATAATTTTTTGGTATTTTTAAATGAAAAAATGTGAAAAAAAACAAAATACAACACACCCATAATAACACTTAGCACCAAAAAATTCTTCTATCAAATTTTTCACTTAACCTTCATGTAGAGCATATGAATTTTTTTATGATATTTTCATTTAGCCACACCCAAAAATTTAAATGACTTCCTTATTTCAAAAAACAAACAAACTAACTAACTAACTAAAACTTAACTTATTTCATCAAAAACTACACCCTTATCACAAAAATATAATGCCCCTTTACTCCTTTACACCCATTTGTGACTTATCAATTTTCTCACTCTTTTACAACTTTACTCATTTTAATACAAAGTAAAAAAGTACATACTAAAGATATTTCTAAAAAATAATATTCTAAAATCATATACCAATAGATTTGAAAAAAAAAAAATTGACCAAAAAAATGTATTTAAAAATTTGAACCTTGGGCCTCAAAATGATCTTTACCAATTGTTTTGAGTGTTTACAACACATCAAGAGAATATATTGTTTTTAAATCTGATTTTACTTTATAAAAAAATAAAAATAAAATACTTTTTTATGAAATAAAAAATTTACATCTGAATTTTTTTATAAAAAAAGGCTTTTCTCTTGATTTGAAGTGGACCCTAGGAAACTCTAAATATTACCAAAATTGTGTTAAACTTTATGCTCATCCAAACATTTTATTAAAAAATCAATGATGTGTCATTTCCATCCCAAGGACACCATGGATGAATAGAGATGTTGTAAAAATCCTTACACTTTCACAGGAGTTGCAGGAAGGTCATATTGGTTTGTACATATATTTTTACTAATAAATGAAGGAAACAAAGCTCACAAATCATAAATACAACATATGGGATGCCATTATTATTGGTGGTGGCTATGCACTAATAATTTTAGGTTGTACAACTCAAAAAATAAGAGATTTAGAAGCTTTTAGCTCTTTGGTTGAATTTACAGGCAATAAAAATGGTCTAGAAATTCATCAAAACTCTCAATAACTACTGGTAAGCTTATTTATTGGTAGGAATGCATCTTAAGTGTTGTATTCTAAAGTTTATTTAACATAAGTAGATTTAATTATTTATAAATACTGGTACATAAGTTAACTATAATGTGATTTGAAGTTGTCATAAGTTAACTGTAATGTGTTATGCAGTTTGTCATGTTTTACTTATTTTTGAAGTCATTTTATCTTTGTGTATTGAATGCTTTGATACTTGACATTAAATTGATTATTCATATATATTAGGATCTCAATTAAGTATATTCCAAATAGCTATAATGATAAATTTTGAAGTGTGTAGATCACAGATTTCATTCTAATATTTATTTATAATTCCAATTTCATTGATTTCAAAATTCATGATTATACATGTTTTTTGTTTTTGTTTTTTAGAATTATAAAAGATGATTTTGAGTCAAAGTACCTTATGTTATCTTATCATTTTTTTAATGCTACACTATTAGGTTTTTTTGTTTGATATACATTTATGTCTTGATTTTTTTTGGATTTTTGTATTAATCTATTTAAGGATAATCAAAAGATAAATTTATTGTCGCATCAAAAAAATGTCAATTTGGTCATATAAAAAGTTTTTAAATTAGCAAAATCAAAGTTAAAAAGGACTTAATGGTATTAAATTTAAACCTCCATTAGGATACATAGCGTGTCAGATGATTAGACATGTGGAAGTATGCAATCAAAATGATTGACATGTCATTAGTAAAATCTATCATTTGGGAAATTTTGTGAAGGCAGCATGCTTATTTATTACATGTGGTTATATATATATATATATATATATATATATATATATGTAGATTGCTTACATAGTTTGATTAAGTCTATGAAGGCAACACATTTGGTTATTGTCTTGTTTGTAATATATATATATATATATATATATATATATATATATATATATATATATATATGTTTAAAGGATAATTTATATAGTTCATTTAAATTCATGAGGACAAAATATTTATCAATAATGTTTTATTTATAATCATTATCTTCAGGTATTTAGGCTAACTTTAGATACATAATTACAATTTGTTCAAAATCTTTGTATTTTTAGAATATATAATATTTTATAATTTATTCATCCAATAAATTACATTTATAATTTATTAATAAACACTTAAATATACTTATGTACTAAGTAATCTCATTACTTTATAATTATTATTAATATATAATAAATATTATTAATGTAGTATTTATTTTTAGAAGTTATTTATGAAATATATAAATTGCCTTTAGATTTAATAGGTAATATATATAGTTTAGTTAAATTCTTGAGGACAACATATTTGACAATTATGTTTTATTAAATTCATGAGAACAACATACTTGACAATTAGGTTTTATTAGTACCTATTAGTAATATTATTTTCACTAAACAAATTAATTCACATTGAAGTTTCAAATCCGCTAATACAATTTTCTTGGAAGAGAAAAATTAACATCATTTTTTTAATGTAAGAATGATATCTATTAATTTTAAATTAATTTTTCCATTACTCGTAAACTTTGAATAATATTTTATATGTTACATTGAATCAAATCCTGGTATTTTTCTATGAATCAAAAGAAATCAATGTTTGTCAATTTAAATTGTGCATTCTATAAATATTTTAGGTGTAGTAATACATGCTTCATGGCATTATTTTTATTCCATACAACTCAAGACACGGAATTGGAAGACCAGTAAAATTTTTGTGGATTTGAAAAATAAATCGCTAACTTAAATAAAAATTAAAAAGTGGAAGCACAATGAAATCTAGGATAACCATATACCTAATACATCATGAACTAGTGTGATAGGAATTCCAAACACCTAAATACAAAGACAGAGAGAAAAGAAAATTTTGACAAACAACACATCACCTTGTATATAAAGATAAATAAATATTTACCTGTTATAGCAACACCATCCCATCCTTGTAAAAAAAATTCTATTGTACCAGAAGTTGGAACACATTGTGGAGACGCCATTGTGGTGTTATGTGGGGTATTGCAATCTGCAGCCTAAATTTAGATCAATCTAAATACAAAATAAATAATCAAACATCACAGAATGGACATTTCATAAATACCAATTAGATTATTGATTGGCTAGTTTTTAAAAATAGTATCAACAAATTTATGTCAGAAATCCTACCACCCCATATTTTATGCAAAATAAAAAAGATAATGTGCATTGTTTTGAATGCCTTTCCTCATTTTTTTTGCTTTTGTTTCCATGCACACGTGTCACAACCTACTATGAAGATCCCACCAACAGGTACTATAGTTGCATCACATCTCTTGTTTATAATCATCATCTTTAGGTATTTAGGTTAACCTTAGATAGAAAATTACAAATTCCTCAAAGCCTTTGTATTTATAGAATATGTAATGTTTTATAAATTATTCATAAGAATATATTACATTGATCATTTATTCATAAATACTTAAATATACATGTGTACTAAGTAGTTTCATTACCTTATAATTATTATTAGTATATAAAAAATATTATTAATGTAATTTATTTTTTTGATAGATACCAGATTTTTAATCTAGAGCCTTAACGGGTTTTGGGGAACAATAGGAGGCCCATTCTCCAAATGCTAAGAAACCATAGTCCTAAAATAAACCTTCAGGATCCAAGGAACCCAAAAATGAAATAAAAATAACCCCAAAGTTAAACAACTAAAAATCACTATAAATGAAAAAGAACTAAATAGATCAAATTATAATAGAAGACCAAACCGCAAACCCCTTCAAAACTTTATCAAAATCTGTCTAAATAAAAGATCATCCATGAGTTGCTAGTATGTGCCTGCCCCTATTGGAAAGCAATGACTCCATTGTCCACTCAGTGCCTCCATCAATGGAATTCATTGTGTCAATTTGTAACCTTTCTACTTTTGATTTCCTTCCTCTTTTCCATTTCCTGCCATAATTTGGATTCTTCAACCCACAATGATGCTATGCAATAGACAAAAATGCTTTAGAATCCAACTCCTCTTCTTCCTCTTCAAAACCTTCACCAATCTCTTCACTTTGGTGAGACCCTTCATCAAACATAGGTTCTTTAGTTGGGGAACCTAAACCAAAGCACTTAGTGACCACTCTTCGACTAGTTTAGATTTTTGTCCTACATTCAAAACTTCCACACCTTGAGATGATTCAATTTTCTCAACTTTCTAAGCACTGATCTGAACTTTCTGAGAAACTACCAAAGATGGAGAGACCTCAACAGAAGCATTTTTTAAGTGAAAATGCAAACTTTGAACCAAATCTGGATTGGGGCAGCCAATCTTTCTGACCCACTTCTTCAGAATGGCTACATGAGCACCTACAAAATGCTTCTCTGAACACATTGTAATTTTGTGATCACATTGATTTCAATTAAAACATCTAAAGGGTAAACCTTTTAAGTTAATAAATTGATTCTATACTCCATGGGAGGTCAAAAATTATATGGAATGATGCAATGGTTTCGATAAACTTAACAAGACACACACCTTGATAAAACTCTGTTGGACCTCCAAAGCTTCATCAATCTTAACAAAAACACCTATCTTCTCAACTAGTTGCTTAAAAAGTCCAGGGTCACGAAGATCCAAGGGAAGATTATAAAACCTTACCCAACCAGAGCCTATGTAATGACAGCATAATTTGGGTCAAAAAAGGGGCCCAACGACACAAAAACACCCCCTGCTTATCGAAAAACCAAGGTCCATTTTGCCAAAAAAAGTCCCTGTCACCAATCGGATGGAACAAGAGCAAAAAGAAGACTTTGAATAACATTGTTAAGGATGGAATAGAAATAGAAGACCAAGTGGCTTTGGTCCACTTCAAAAACTCATCCCTTGATTATTGCTTCCCCATACATCTACTAATCAAAGACTTACTACCTCTCTCCAAACCAATGGTAGAAAGCTCCTCATCAGAAATCTCTAAAAAAAGAGGATTGCTAGAAAAAAATAATGGGACATCACCAAAATAAGTAGTTTCCAAAAAAACCTTCTCCTGTGAAGATGAATCTAGTCTCTCCTCATGTCTATCCTCCACCCCCGCTTCCTCCAAAGAAGGCTCTACCACAAGAATCTGGCTTCTCGAGATCAGGATGGGATTAGATCCAAGATGAATCTTAAGAATAGAATATTTTCAAAAAACCATGTAGGAATGAAAAAGATTTACAACATTCATGCATTCCTCATAGACCATCAAACCCTTTGAAACCCTAGCTTTGCCATTCTCAACATCAAGAGTCCTTTGTTTTATGACCAAATCATCACTAACACAAGCCTTGCCCGCCTCCAAAAACCCCACCCCAAGACTCTTCCCCTCCAATTGGTTGCGCTAGCCTTTCAACCCTACAATGAAGCTAACTTGGGTTCTTTTAATCTTTCCACAGTCATCACCCTTCCTTCGCTCAGCATTTGTATGCCCTAGAGCAAAACCAGCTTCAAAATGATTTAAAACACCTTTGCAAGCCAACCCACCGATCATCGTCCACACTTTCTCTTTCTCTTTCTTTGTCATTAGTTGCTCTCGCTCTATTGATGCCTACTCTTTTTACCATCACTTGCTCTCTCTATCGTCCCCTGCTCTCTCTGAGCTGCTATCACCTACTCCTTACCCAGTGACACCTTCTTCCTCACCATCGTGACCTAATTCCTCCTTTTATACTACTTAACATATTATTAATGTAATGTTTTTTTTAAAAGTTCTTTTTAATAAAATTTAAAGACAAAATCAAATCTTTAAAAATTATATATATATATATATATATATATATATATAACCATAAATCAATATTTAATTATTTAATTAATATTAATTAAATAATTAATCAATATATATACGATAATATTTATAATTAGTAATGATATTATTTTAATATGTCATTTTTTATTATATTTATAAAAACATCAATGTGGAGTATAAAATTGTAAACATGCTCAATATTATTAATCCTTGCCAAGACATGGATCTATTGATTTTACTTTTCAAATATTCAATTTTACTCCAGCGAATAAAAAATCTTCAAATACATATTATATTAAGAGTTATAAAGCTTTGTATAACTTTTTTCATTAATGACTCTTTTCACTAGTAAATTTCAAAATGTCTTTATATATATATAAATTACAATACGATTATACATCCGAAAGACGGCCAACAGGGATCAAAAATCAAACCTTAATTTCAAAATGTTATCATTCAATCCATTATGCTCTTTCATCACCGCTAATAAAAAACACATACACATTGTCTACAAAGTTTCCAACATCTCTTTATTTATATATATTACAATACGATTATACATCCCGAAGACGGCCAACAAGTTTCAAAAATCAAACCTTAATTTCAAAATGTTATCATTCAATCGATTATGCTCTTTCATCACCGCTAATAAAAAATACATACACATTGTCTACAAAATTTCCAACATGACATATATATATATATATATATATATATATATATATATATATATATATATATTCCAAAATATCCCTATCCAGTAGTCGTTAAACCATCTACTACTTCTACTCCATGTGACGTTCTAGTTGAAGGGGTTTCATTTCAGGCGTCGAATTCCTGTCATCGTTTTAAGTCGCAAAGGTCGCCGAATTAATTTCCGTCTTACTCGTCATTCTCAACTATCGATTCTCCTTCAAACGGGCTAATTTCTCTCAGTCATCCGTCTATTTTGCAGTCTTGCAATTTCGCATCATCTCAGCTCCATTTATCGTTGACAGTTCGTGCCTTCTCATCATTGGGATTTCCCCTCATTTGGTGTTTTTTTAGATTGAAATTTCTTTTTGAAAATAATAATTTGACTTTGATTTATTTTTTATTAGATCATATTTTCTCCTTGGCTATTATGTCCTATGTGTGGATCTAGTGTGACACTAAAGACCAAAAAATGTTAGAGATGGTGAGAGGATAAGGACGAGGAATAATTTCTCATATGAACAGGATTATGTAAGAGTTGTAGAGGCAAGTGGAATAAATAACTATAATTATCGTAAATCAGAGACAAAGGTGAGTGAAACATGAAATAGAGAAATAAACATATCATGAAAATGAAATTAAGTAATAAGAGGAATGAGAATAACCATCATGAATTAAAGAAAGGATGGTTATGGCTTTAAAGAGAAGGAATAAAGGAATCAAGAATGACGTTGTAGATTATGGAGGTAATTTAAAACTAAATAAGTTGATAGATTAGATGAACAACATGAAGAATTTGTTCAATGAAAAACTTTGATAGATGACAAGAAAGTAATTGTGTGCATGAAATTGAATGGCCATGCAATGATTTGGTGGGATCACCTACAGAAAGAGAGATAGAGAAAGGGTAAAGATAAGATCAACATGTGGAGTAAGATGGAGAAGAAGTTGGGGGAGAAATTTATTTCTATGGATTATGCATAAACCCTATCTAGAAGATTTTATAATTTAAGGCAAAAGGATAACAACATACAAGATTATACATATGAGTTTTACATGATTTCCATACGAGTGGAGTATGATGAAATAGAAAAACATATGGCAGCAATGTATGTAAATGATTTGATGTTTTCTATTCAAGATGAATTGAGCACGCATAGAATACTTGGCATGGAGGAAGGAGGCTTATCAATTAGCTTTGAAGGTAGAAGAAAAATAAAATAGACATATTTTTAGAAGATCAACTAAAAAAAATATGACAATCCCCTCTATTAAGGGGACGAGGTGGGTTCAATACCACTAGAGGCGAGTTAATCTCACTAAAGGAAAATCATCACGTGGTACATAAAGGTAAGAAGAAAATAGATAAGGGTTTCAATATGAATAAAGAGGATGAGGATTTCAAAGAGGATGAGGCTATGGTGGTGCTAGAGGGTGGTTTCTAAGTCAATGTAGGTATTATGTTTGTTATATATGTGGACAAGAAGGGCAAATGTTGTTTGAGTTTTTCCACTATCATGAACAAGAAAGGAGGAAAAAGGACTGCCTAAGAGTGAATCTAGTTTAAGTTGAGATAGAAAAATAAAATATAGAAGTTGCAGTAGCAAAAATTGGAAAAAATATCATGATGAGGAGAACAATGATTGCTCAAAAGAAAGAATAGGCTGAGAATAAGGAATGTGGTGATGCATGGCTATGAAAAAATTATTTTATAACAAGGTGTACTTCAGGAGGTAAGATATGTAAAGTAATTATAGATGGTGGTATTTATGAAAATATGGTTTCAATACATAATTAAGAAACTATGTTTGCAATGTGAAAAGCATCATTATCCTTATCAAATTTCATGGTTTAAAAAAGGGAATGCAGTTGTAGTAGATAAAAGGTGCTTAATCAAGTTTTCTATAGAAAAAACATACAAAGATGAAATATGGTGTGATGTTATACAAATGGATGTATGTCATATATTATTGGGATGATTATGCCAATTTGATAGAAAAGTAATTCATGATGGATCAAAGAACACATATAGTTTTTTGAAAAGTGGTACGAAGGTAGTTTTATTACCTCTTTAAAAAGAAGGTTAGGCTAAAAGAATGTTATCCACAAAATAATTTATCGAATCCATGAAGGTGATATTCTTTTATGCATTAATAGCAAAGAAAGAAGACATAAAAGTGGTGCAAATACCATCAAAAGTAACATAAGTGTTAAAATACTATGTAGATGTCATAGTTGATGAGTTATTAAATGGTTTATTAACAAAGAGAGATAGTTATCTTTATATTGATTTGATTTAAGGATCAAATCTACGTAATCAAGAAACTTATAGGATGAGTCTAATAGAACATGTAGAATTGAATAAACTTGTTACTATATTGGAGAGAAAAGATGTAGTAAGGGATAACATGAGTCCATATGAAACACCAACATTGCTAACTCCAAAAAAAGATGGAGAGTGGAGAATGTGTGTGGATAGTAGATAAATTAATAACATTACTATCAAATACAAATTTTCTATACCTCATTTAGATGATATGATGGATGTTATGATAGGAGTAAAATACTTTACTAAGATTGATCTAAGGAGTGGTTACTATTAGATTCATATTTGTGAAAGAGATGAATCGAAAACAACACTCAAGACTAGAGATGGCTTATATGAGTGGATGATGATGTCATTCATATTATTTAATGCACCCAACACATTTATGATGGTGATGAACACAGTGCTACAAGATTAAATTGGCAAGTTTATGCTAGTTTATTTTAATGATATTTTGATATTCAGTAAGATTAAAGAAGAGCACTTAAGGTATTTGAGAATGATATTAGAGTTGTTAACAAAGGAGAAGCTCTATGCAAATTTGAAGAAGTGCAAGTTTATGCAAAATGGTTTGGTATTTTTGAGATTTTAGGTTCAGCATATATAGTAAGGATGGATGAAGAAATTTAAAGGCAATTATTGAGTGGCATATTCCAAGAAGCATAATAGAGGTAAGAAGTTTCCATGATTTATCAACTTTTTATAGAAATTTCATTAAAAAAATTAGTATTATCATTTCACCAATAATAGATTACATGAGAGGAAAAGAATTTGTGTGGGCAAGGGAAACAACAAAAAGTTTGAGTTGAAGAAGAAGAAGAAATTACATAAAAACCTATTTTATCATTACCAAATTTTAATAAAGTGTTTGAGGTGGATTGTGATGTTTCACATGTGGGAATTGGTGTTGTGTTAAGTTAAGAAAGAAGACCAATAGCATATTTCACTGAGAAAGTGAATGAGGTAAGAAATTAAGTATTTTACATATGATATTTAATTTTATGTCATTGTAAAAGCATTAAGAGATTGGAGGAATTACCTGGTGTCTAAGGATTTTATCTTATTTATAGCTAATGAGGCCTTGAAGTATGTGAACATTCAAAATAAGTTAAGTAATAGAAATGCAAAATGGGTGTCTTTCTTGTAGAGATATACTTTTGTTTTGAAACATAAATCAGGAAAGTAAAATCAAGTAGATTATAATTTAATCAAGAGAGTGGCTTTGTTAACAAATATGGTGAGTCAAGTAGTTAGATTTGAAGTAGATAAAGAATTTTATAGTACTAATCTATATTTGGATAGATAGTTGAACAATGCAAGAATCTATTAGCAGGTAAAACATGTGTTAATCATGATGAATATATTATATAGTATGGTTATCTATTCAAAAGAAAACAACTATGTTTTTAGTTAGGTATTTAAGAGACATATTATAAGATAATGGCACAATGGTGTTTTAGATGGACATTTTGGTAAGGATGAGACAATAGATTTAATGGAGGAGAAGTATTTTTTGTCAAATATGAAAAGAGATATGTCAAGGTATGTTTCAAGTTGCTTAATATGTCAAGTAGATAAAGGCCATGCATAGAATATAGCGATGTACATGCCATTACCAGTTCTAAGAGGACCATAGACATATTTGAACTAGGATTTTATGTTAGGATTGCAAAACACACAAAGAGGTAAAGATTCAATTTTTATTGTTGTAGATAGTTTTTCTAAAATGGTTAATTTTATTGCATGTAAGAAAACCAATGATGCCACTAGAGTTGTAAAAATAATTTTTAAGTATATTGTGAGATTACATAGTGTTCCAAAAACTATTACATCATATAGAGACATGAAATTTCTAAGTCATTTTGGGAGGAATTTATGGAATAAGTTAGCAACTAAACTATAATTTAGTAGTGCATACCACCTAAAAACATATAGACAGAAAAAAATTTAAACTAGAGCTTGAAAAATTTGTTGAGATGTGTAGTTAGAGATAAGCCCAAACAATGGGACTTGGATTTACAATAGGTTGAGTTTGCATATAATAGTTTAGTGAATAGATCGACAGGAAAATCACCATTTCAATTCTTTTATGAGAGAAATCCTATGGGTGTTTTAGATTTGGTATAATTACCAATTACAAAATGAGTTAATGATGATGTAGAAGGATTTGTAAAGTATATACAATAGTTTCAAGAAGAAGTGAAGAGAAAACTACAGAAAAGTAATGAGAAGTATAAAGTAGTAACAAATTTACTAAGGTTAAAGGTTTTAATAAGGATATTTAGGTATGGTTTACTTGAGAAAATAAATATTTTCAACATACATATATGACAAGTTCAATTACAATAAAATTGGTTCATGTAGAATTGTGAAGAAAATCAATGACAATGCTTATGAGTTGAGTTTACCATAGAATTTTGATATCTCTCCAGTATTTAATATTTTAGATTTATATGATATTTAAAGAGAAGGCAATGAAATGGAAAAAGGATGAAAAAATAGATTAGAAGCAACATGTATCAAAGAAGAAGAAAAAAAGATAGCACATGTTCTAGATTAGAAGACAATGCACACAAGGTAAGGAAATTGTAACATTATTTAACACAATGGAAAGGACTAAAACAAGAAGAAAACACTTGGATTTTAGAATGGGAGCTGAAAAATATTGACAAGAATAAATGATTGGGTTTTAATCAGGACAACATGCAATAGTTGAGTTGTTTTCAATCAGGAGAGAACGATGTGGAGACCAAACTTCTAGAGGCCATAACTTTTGATCCATAACTCGATTTGAGCTCTCATTTACACCAAAATGACTGTTTATAAAAATTTAATTATCCATAACCTACTATATATATTTAAGTATATTTTTCATAACTTTTCAGAGGTCATGCGTGACTATATGAGGGTCTAAAAATGTATTTTAATATTTTTTGAATTTTTTTCATTTTTAAAAACAACATGTTTTTGTGACCAGACATGAACCTTAGTTGAAATTTATCCATTAGGTTAATTTTAGTGTATGTAATATATGTGGATATTTTTAATCCCATATAAGGTTGCATGCAAAACTTACTAAATGTAATAGTTGAAAATTTGCTAGAAGATGAAAGTTACTAAAGATAGCAATTTTCTAAAAATTGCATGGGTTAGTTAACTTTAGGTAGATTTTGATTTATTTATATTTTGTAATTATGTATGTCAACTCCAATTCTGAGTTGAGATTTATTTACAGACTGTTACGTAATATTTTATTCATTCAATGAGAATCAATAAATAAGTTTGCTTTCATGTAATTTTTGAGTTTTATGTATAATGATATTTTGCTTAGCTAGTTTGTGTTTACATCACTTATGGTCAATTTTGACACATGTTTATACCATTATCTCTATATTTTATTTTCCTCAATATGTGATTTTTTTCATATTTTAATTATTTTCCATATTTCAGATTTAGTTAGAGAATAGAACAACCAAAAATCCAAACATATCAAGCAATTAATGAGTGTTCCTAAATTTCTTGCACACTTTCTACCATGCTCGATCATCAAACTATCCATATGTGATATTGGTGGGTGATAAGTATTCAAACATAGGTTTATGTTATGCTTCATTACTTTGATTCCATTAATGACCATATATTTTCCACATTAGAGTCTATATATAGTCATACTGACTCTCATCCTATGCCCCATATTTTGTTACACCACTATGATTCCATTCATGACTATAGTTATTTATCCTTGGGTTCTATGCATAATTATAGTTATTGGTCCTATGGTTCCATATATTTTCATATCTTTTCCCTTCATTCCATGTATACCCATAGTTTTTTCACTTTTATATTCCACAATATTCCTCCATGATTGCTTCCTCGTATGGTGATGTGGATGTATCTATATACTAAAACTCTTTTATGATTGACCCTATCTTATATTTCAACCTTTTATTCTACATTTCTCATTTACTTTTGAGTAGGTGAAGGGTCTGAAATACTATCACAAGTACCCATATCCATCTCATGTTTTCATTTTAATTAATCTTTGGGATCCTCTTGAATTTATTTATTATTTAATCTTATTCAATATCTTCATCATGTTCTTCTTTAGATTCTTTTATTATTTGTTTTGGATGTGTTATATCCTATTATGCAATCTTCTTTTTCTTACATCATAGCTTTATAAATGTATTTGTCATTATTGGTAATATGATTGTCATTAATGGTAGAAAAGAGATAGTTGGCATTATGGATGTCATTAATGTCAAAGGATCAGTCACAATCAATATTAATGGAGAGAAGAGCATGTTTAAAAATTGTACAAGTTACAATACTGTCATATAAATTTTTCATGCTTTTACATAGACTATTTTCGAATGTTTTTAGAGAAATTGATAGAAGATCTATTATGGGTTTTTTCAAGTGCATCTCATATATATGGTCCATAGGTTCAGATGAAGAGAAATAATCTCAAAAATGATTTATCTTTGTTCTCATCTATTACTAGGGTTTATCACTAAAACCTTATGGTTTTTGGTCATGGCATTCATAGGCACTTTTATTTTTATGTTGACTAGATATAGGCAGGAACTGATTGCTTAAGTTATGACTTAAGCCTTCCTCATCATTGTGCAATCAGCCCCTTTGACCTAGTGATTACCATCTTGGAGTAGTGATCAAAGTCTTTAATATTTACTAAGTCCTGGACTTAAGATTTTTTCATGCTTGATCAATGGTTAGTGCTTAATCACATGATGTAGATCCAATGACATGCAACAAAGTCAATATGTCAAATGTACCTAAAAGTGAATGTGTTAGTGACATGTGTCACATTCATAGGAACTTGTCAGACAAAGATCTAATGAGCATATTATTCTATCAGAGAATCTAATGGTGAGCATGTGATCATGCAATGAATATCAATAAAGTGTGTGGAGTCAAAGAGGTCAAAGTGTCTAATGTGTAGTGAGTTAAAGACCAAGCTAATTTGAAAAGATCTATGATGTGTATGTTTTCCAAAGTATCAGGAAGCAATGAGATGAGATCAATTTCTCAATGGTTAAAAATAAATAAAGGTAAAGTATGTGCTACTTTTGAAGATCTAACAACATGCAGGAGCTTAGATTAAAGATCAATAGATGCATTTAAAAGTTGAAACATTAAATTTTGGAAGCTCATAAAGATCTAATGGAACACGTGATCTTGTCAGAGTTTGATCTAATAGTTGCATTTTAAAGTTGAGTCAACTAAAATATGTGTTGACGCAAGAGATTGCACCCTTTGGCAAGAAGTCAAACTTCTTGCCTTTTCCTCGCAACATGGAAACTCCCCTCTCGCCTGTGGGACTAGTGAAGCTGGAGGGAAGAGTCTCTAGATAAGGGCTAGCTCCCTTTGATGCATCGTGTTTGTTTTAGCAAGTGAAAATACAAGCATATATATATAGATACAGCTATTTAATAAGGGGGGACGAAAAGGGAAAATAGAATGCAGGAAAAACAAGCCTAATCTAAAGAGGTGATCACCAAAATGAAATGACCTTCTCACATCCACTCTCAGAATCAGACAAACACATTTATACACTTCACACTTGGCAGAAGAAACAGTCTACAAAACTTGACAGGGAGGTTTAAATGAAAATACAAAAAATGGAGGTTCACCAAAGGTGCTGTAAGAGGCACTCTGTAGATAATCCCTTCTATTTTATGTACCCCAAAATAGAACTCTTCTCTTGTCAGTTGCAGATGGCACCTTATAGATAACTGGTGTGTTGGTGTTGAACCTATGAGAGCATCAAAATACAATGACTGGACACAAATTAACACTTAGGACATACACAGAATATCCATCCAAGAAGAGGTAAAAAAATTGCATTTATTTGATTCAGGTGGAGATTTTAGCAGGGCTACGCCTTACAAAATTATGAAAAGATGATTTCTCCAAAGACAAGTCTCCAATATATAGAAGAAGAAAGGAGGCCTTTTGGCTCCCCTTTTTACAAGTGACCCATGGTAGGCACTATGTCAACCACTAAAATAACTTCTTGAATCGACACCTTCCTACATTACTTGGATCGCTTCATCTGCTTTTATGTGATGGCCATTCTGTTGTTAGGAATTGAATTGATGAGCCGTGCCGTTTTCCTACTCTACAGTGTATAATAAATAAAAACCAGTCGTGCTGACCACTATCATGCCTCCTTGATGATCACATGGCAAGAACTATGTCAACCACTGAGATAACTTCCTGACACCTCCTTGTGTTACATGGATTGCTTCATCTACTCATAAATGTGAAATAAAGGAAATGGGTCTCATGGTTGGTCATTCACGCCTTCTAATGGTCAACTTGCAAGCACTGTATCATCTACTAGAGTAATTTTTGGATTTGACACCCCCCTTTGCCACTTAATCTATCTGCTTGCTCCTACACATGGCACTTTTGTCTTTTTCCTATCTTGTCTCTTCTGGATCCTTCGGCCCTCAAGGGCATTCTTCTAGCGGGTCACTACATTTCTAGGCTTCCTTCAATGATTTGGCGCTTAGGCAGCTCAAAAACAATGGCTACTTCACTGTGTTAACTTTGACGTTCACGCGGCCATCATCATCCTCAACAAATGTCATCGGGCCTTTCCTACGTTACTTTTTTGAGCTTCAGGCTTTCCCTTTTCCGCTTTGTCTTTTCTTTAGGCTCCTTGAACCAAGTTGTTGAACCAAGATTGGTTCAATGGTTCAATGGTTCAATGCTGTTGAATCGAGGCGTTTGAACTGAGCGATGAACTCTTTGTTGAACCTAAAGGCTGCTAAACTGTTTGAATTTTTTGCTAATTGAAATCTGCATTGAACTTGGCTGATTAGACCAAAGCTAAAGAATGTGAAGCTCAAACCAAGCACCTACAGAGTCCATAGAAACTTTTGGACTTGTGCAAAATCAAAAAATGAAAATGGCCTTAAATAGCAGGGGGAGAAGTTGATTGATTTTTTCCCCTGTTGGGCAAAATGGTCAACAGATTGGCGCCTCCCAGGGGAAGCATGCCTACTATGCTTAAAGACCAGCTACCTTGAAAGTCCATTGGCCACGGAGTCGGATGGTAACAATGAAAACTAGCAATAGCTCTGTTAAAACTTAGAACCAGTCATGCAGATCTACCTCCAAGGAAATCAAAACACACACAAGACTAAGAAAACTACTACCTATGCAATAGCACTTAAGGAAAATAGGAAAGAAAACAAGGGAAAATATGTATAGGTGAATGGAGATTCAGTGGCAATGCTTCAGATGTATCCCATTAACTGGGATACATAGTTCTTCATCATCCAACCTAGAGAGTTAGAAAGCATTATACTGCTTACATTGAGTGATTATAAATGGGCCACTCCATAGGGCGTCAAATTTTGCATGTTTTCTAGGCTTAGCTCGATCTTCATCCCATTTCAGGACATTGTCTCCTTCAGAGAAATCTTTTGATGAAGATTGCTTGTCGAAGAGTCTTTTTACTCGCTATTGGCAATTGGTCACAAAAACCATAGCCCGGTCCCTTACTTCTTGGAGCTCCATTAGCTCACATAGCCTGACCTCCATGCTTGTTCCTTCTTCTAACTACAGCTGATGAGTGAGATCCAATGCTGGTAATTATAGCAAGATGGGAAGCCTAGCTTCCCTTCCATATACGAGCATATATGGAAAATTTCTAATTACTCTCTTTGGAGTAATTCAGTCGGCCCATAGAGCTGTCTTTAGCTTGGCATGCCAAGTCCTCTAATTTTCTTCCATGGTCCTCTTTATGGTTTTGATCAAATTTTTGTTTGTGGACTCAACCAACCCATTCCCCTACGGATAATAATTTGATGAAGTGCTGAGGTATATGCCATACCTTAGCACCCATTCACCAGTTTTGGTTCCCAAAAAAGCCAAGGTGTTATCTGAGATTATGGTGGCTGGGAACCCAAATCTTGTTACTAGGTCCTCATAGAACTCTAGGATTGCACTTTCATTTCTTCTTTTAGAGCGACGGCCTCCACCCACCTTTTGAAATAATCCATGGCAGTCAAAACCCACTTGTGCCCAGCACTGGAGGGAGGATTGATTATCCCTATGAAATCTAGACCCCACTGCATGAATGGTTGCTCAACTTGAATGGGATGTAGAGGCATGGCAACCAGTCATTGTTTTCCATCAAAAAGTGCACACTTTTGGCACTTTATTACCTAGGCATGGGTGTCCTTGAAAAGAGTAGGCCAAAAATAGCTAGCTCTCATTATCCTTGTTGCAGTAGTCCTAGGAGTGAAATGACCGCCTGTTGGCCCATCATGGAACTCAGCCAATACCTTATTAACCTAGTTTGGGTCAATGCACCTTAGAAGGACCCCAGAGAGATCCCTCCTAAACAATACTTCACCAACCAAGACATAAGGGAGAGACTGGAGTTTGAAATACCTTCTTTTAGTCTTATCAAGACCCTATGGGCACTCACCAGTGATATGGAAATGCCTCAAGTCCAACATCCAATCCTTTATGACAGTTGGCTATTCTATTGTGGCTGCATCATGAATTAACAAGCTCTCCTCCCCTTTTTTTTAAGTCTATAGCAAGCTATTCACACAGGCCTCTTCCCCTCACCAGCTTGGTGATCTTGATGTCTACGTCATATTCCATCACTTTGGCAATCCACCCTACCCTCTTCTCATTCAAGTCTCGATTGGTCAAAAAATCCTTGATGCCAGGGTGTGGGAGCATGAGGTGAATCCTACTGTTAGACAACATATGCCTAAATTTTTCCAGGCTCCACACTACTACCAGGACTTGCTTCTCTACATACGTCTACCTGACTTCAAAATACTCTAATCCCTGGTTGAAAAAATCAAGTGGCTATTCGAGGTCATCACCGTTTGCTTGGGTAAGCATGGTGGATATCACCTCTTCATTATTGAAAGTGTAGAGGTTGAATTTTTTGTTGAAGTTGGGGCTGATCAAAGTGGGAGCTCGGGTTATGGCCTACTTGATGGCTTCAAAGCTGTCTTTCCTTTGAGCTATCCATTTGAACTCTTCACCCTTCCTTAGCATAGGGGTGAGTGGCTTGACTATCTCTAAAAAATTTGGAATGAATATCGAATGAAGTTTATCCTACCAAAGAAACTCTGTAGGACTTTCTTGTGCTTTGGGAGGGACATCTCTAGGATAGAGCGAACTCTCTCAGGGTCAATGGATAAGCCCTCTTTGGACACAATGTAGCCAAGGAGTTTCCCTTCATGAACAACAAACATGCACTTCTTTGGATTAAGAGAGATTCCAAACTCCCTACACCTTTCAAAAATCTACCTGAGGTGTTCTATGTGTTGGATCGCTTCCTTGGAGAATACCGTCACATCATTGAGGTAGACCAGCACGTTGTTGTTTATCAAGCCTCCAAAAGCCATATCCATAGCTCGCTAAAAAGTAGCACCAACATTAGATAGCCCAAAAGGCATCTTCTTGTAGGCAAACATTCCCCATTTAGTGGTGAAGGCTATTTTGTGATGATCACAACCTTGCACTAGAATTTGATTATACCCTGAATAACCATCCAAGAGGGAGAAATGCTCGCTACCTGTTACCTTCTGAAGGATCCGCTCCATGCTCAAAAGGGGATAATGATCCTTTAAAGAGACTTTATTAAGGTCTCTAAAGCTGACACATAGCCTGATCTCCCCATTCTTCTTTCTAATAGGAACAATGTTCGCCAGCCAGGAGGAATGCTTGATTGGAAATATAATTTCAGACTCAATCAATTTAGCCAATTCCCTCTGCATGAGGGACTCAATTTTTAGATTGATAGGTCTCTGCTTTTGTGTGACTAGCTTGGTGCCTTCTTCTAATTCGATGGTGTGCTAGGCAAGCCTTGGGTTGAATCCCTTCAAGTTGTTGTAATCCCAAGTAAAGACATTGGAGAACTCCTGACATAGCAAAATGAAAGCCCACCTTTCTTGAAATGTGTAGACTTTTCCAAGTGCAAGCAGCTTGTCCTTGAAGATTTTAACCCTTTCATAATTCTCCTCTTTGGTTGTGATGCATGCCTTGTAATTTCTTAATTGGTCATTTCTATTGAAGATGCTTTCAAGTGTGACCAGACCTTTAGGGAGTTTATTGTTCTTCAACTAAACAATTTGATTGCCATATTACTGCTGCAATTTTGCTTGAATCTGTGTTGCAAACTCAGCTTCCTCCTGAAGGAAAAAAGCTATTTGTTGGTCACTTTCAAAAACTTGCTAATTTGCAATGTTGTTCAAGACAGAAGGCCGAACCACCACTTTCAAGTGGCGCGAACCACAGTCTCGACTTATTTCTTTTGAAACGTCAAATTGAGCACCAATTGCTGCCAACCTATCCACTTGTTTGTTTTGCTATCTAAGAATGGAGGTGATATTGAAAGCAAGAAAATCCTCCTCCAAGTCCCAGACTCTATGTTTGTAAGACTTTAGCAAGGGATTCTTAGTCAGATTCAGGCCTCTACACTGATTTACAATCAGCTCGTTGTCTCCCAAAAACTTGTAACTTATTAATCCCTCTTTTTCTTGCCCATTCAAGGCCATGTATAAGAGACTCATATTTTGCAACATTACTTGTGAAAGAGAATTGGAAATGGAAAGATGAAAAGTACCTTTCCTTTGAAGGGGAGACCAGCATCACCCCACCTCCAATGCCTAGCTTACTTTTGGAACTGTCAAAAAATAGCTGCCATAGGCCAAGGTCCTCTTGACCTGCCTTCATTGAATTTGGCATGAAGGCGCCCTCTTCGTGTATGTGATATAATCCAAGTTCTGCCTCCTCAATGAACTTTTAAGGATCATGTTTGAATTTATCATTTCCCCAATCATCCAAGAGTAGGTCTATGACTCCTTTAAGAGTAGAGGATGGAGCTTGGTCTGTCTGGGACTCTTTTGGATCGATGATTGTGTAACTGACATTCACTACCTTGGGCGTGTATAGTTCTAGATGGTCCTTGTAGATTGGCTCAGACTCAATTTTTACCTTGGTCCCATACTTGGTTCTAAAAATTAGATATGACCAATTCGCTGCTAGATAGCCACCTATCTTTGATGTGAAGTCCCTGGACAAGCAAATTATGAAATAAGGAGGAACATCCACTACCAGTATATCATGGGTAATTGAGAAGGTTGGGCAAGCATGCAATGTCAAGCCTAAACCCTTCATAATCCCAACTATTTTTGCAAGTGTCCCATCTAGCTGTAGGATTCCTTTGTTCATCTCTTCATACTTCAGTCCCATCTTGTCAACTATACACTTGGGCATCACTGAAGTATTAGCCCCGCTGTCAATTATGCAGTAGTGTACCAAGAAATCCCTTATAACCAAGGATACATAGAAAGGGGGGGTTTTCTCTTCCTTCTTTACCTGACCTAAAGTGGAATCTTGTCCATTTGTCATCAAGACATTATCAGTGCTTGCTGGGATAGCTTGACGATCTAGCTCATGCAATTCCTTAATCAATATGTCCTTTTGTCCTAGTAGAGACAATGAATCCCATAAAGAGATGTTCACATGCAACTTCTTCATTTGATCCACTATATTGATTTGAGGACTGCTTCCCTTCAAGTTTTCTTTGGGGTTGATTCCAAGCTGAACTGCAGGCTGAAGGGTTGAAGGTATAAATAGCTGCCTAAAGTTTAGGGCCTTTGAATTGGAGTGCGATGGAGGAGGTGCCGCTGTCGCTTGAGTGGTAGCCTGGGCTTCTCCCGTTGCCCTTATCTTAAATCTCATGTTGGCTACAACATAGTCAGCTTGATTGTCTACAGCGCCCACATAATTCACTAAATAAAATTCTCCTTCCATATGATTCATGAGAGTGGAATTAGGTTGGGCCTGACTGTCACTCGTGTTGCATTGCATTGAAGGCTTGAAGACCTGAGATTGAGTGGCTATTTGGTTGTCTACATTTTGGAAATAATTCATCATCTCATTTGTGTAAAAAACCTATTCTTGACCATATCCCATGGTCGAATAGCTTGGTTTCTCCTGTACTAGATTGTTTTGAACTGGTACCATGACTTTAGATGATGAAAGGGGGCCAAAGTTGTAATTTTGAAAAGGCCTGGTATGAGTGAGCTGACCCTGTCCTTGATTATAGCCTTGAAAAGGAGGTCTAGGGGCTTGACCATAGTGCTAATATCCCTGGTTCAGCCTGTTACTTTGAGCTTGCTACCTTTTAAGAGCTACAAGTTCATTTGACATGCTTTGCAACAAACCTTTAACCTCATGAAGTTCATTGGATGGAACAGTAGCTGGCTTCTCTATGGTAGGCAGAGGAGCCAATGTGGGAGCAACGGTCTGAGCTGGGGGTAACATTTTTGGGAAAGGTGGCATGTGAGGCCTAGGGGCTATTTTCCCAGCCTGAACTAAGTAATTTTCAGTTGATATGGCTATGTCATAAGCATCAGGTAGTATATGCCCTCCCATAGATTAGGTCATTATAGCAATATCATTGTTTAATGCCTTTAAATAGTACAAGAAAGCATAGCTGGGGGTTGGTCTTACTAGGATGGGAATTATATCCCAAGTCTTTTGGAATCGCGTGTTAAAATCCTACATATACTCATGTGGAGCTCTCTTTATGGTCGTCAACTACTCAGCAAGTGAGAGATCATCATTTTTTCTCCAAAACAGTCTATTAACTGAGTGCCCAATTCATTCCAAGAATGTATTGAATTCACAGGTAAGGTCCCATACCAGTCAAGAGCTTTGCCTTTCAGAGACAATGTTATCAATCTGATGGCAATATTTTCTTCTGTTACATTGTGAATATTGTAGAGGTTAGCAATATTCTTAATATGCTCAACAACTATAATGGGCCCCAATCCATTGAAAGAAGGTGCATTTTTTAGAGCTGTTCTCGAAATTGGATCATAGCGTGGGAGATTCAAGGGGCTCTCACCATGAAAAGTTGCAAAAGGCAATGCCATGGCTGGGATTGGCTGTAACTAGGGTTCTATTGTGAATGCATCCCTTTCAACAGGTCTAGGAGGATTGTTTGTTGGATAAGGATGGGTCCTCTCAAATCATAGTCTTTTAGCAGAGTTTAAAGGCAACTCAACAAAATTGAAAGGAACCCCTTTTGAAGCAGACCTTGTGGTGACTTTAGGCATAGAAGGTTAAGAAACTGGTCTTAATTTGAAAAAATGAAGCTCTTACCAGTGGAATCACTCGATGCTGGAAAGCTTATATACTATGACAAGACCAGCATCAATCCTAAAACCTTACTAAGTTGTCAAACTGTATTCCCACCGGGCATGCCAAAAATGTTGACGCAAGAGATTGCACCCTTTGGTAGGAAGTCAAAATTCTTGCCTTCTCCTCGCAACATGAAAACTCACCTCTCACATGTGGGATTGGCGAAGCTAGAGGGAAGAGTCTCTAGATAAGGGCTAGCTCCTTTTGATGCATCATGTTTTTTCTAGCAAGTGCAAATATAGGCATATATATATATAGATACAACTATATAATAAGGGGGGATGAAAAGGGAAAAGAGAATGCAAGAAAAACAAGCCTACTCTAAAGAGGTGATGCACCAAAATGAAATGACCTTCTCACATCCACTCTTAAAATTAGACAAACACATTTATACGCTTCACACTTGGTAGAAGAAACAATCTACAAAACTTGACAGGGAGGTTTAAATGAAAATACATAAAATGGAGGTTCATTAAAGGTGATATAAGAGGCACTATGTACATAATCCCTTCTATTTTTTTCACCCCAAAATAGAACTCTTTTCCTGTCAGCTGTAGATGGCACCTTGTAGATAACTGGTGTGTTGGTGTTGAACCTGTGAGAGCATCAAAAGACAATGACTAGACACAAATTAACACTCAGGACATACACAAAATATCCATCCAAGAAGAGGTAAAAAAATTGCATTTATTTGATTCAGGTGGAGATTTTAGCAGGGCTACGCCTTACAAAATTGTGAAAAGATGATTTCTCCAAAGACATGTCTCCAATATATAGAAGAAGAAAGGAGGCCTTTTGGCTCCCCTTTTTACAAGTGACCCATGGTAGGCACTGTGTCAACCACTAAAATAACTTCTTGAATTGACACCTTCCTACGTTACTTGGATCACTTCATCTACTTCAGTGTGATGGCCATTCTGCTGTCAAAAATTGAATTAATGAGTTGTGCCATTTTCCTACTCTGTAGTGCATAATGAAGAAAAACCAGTCGTGCTGACCACTATCGTGCCTCCTTGATGATCGCATGGCAAGCACTGTGTCAACCACTGAGATAACTTCCTGACACCTCCCTGCATTACTTGAATTGCTTCATCTACTCATAAATGTGAAATAAAGGAAATGGGTCGCATGGTTGGTCATTCACGCCTTCTAATGGTCAACTTGTAGGCACTGTATCACCTACTAGAGTAATTTCTAGAATCGATGCCTCCCTTTGCCACTTAATCTATCTGCTTGCTCCTACACATGGCACTTTTGTCTTTTTCCTATATTGTCTCTTTTGGCTCCTTTGGCCCTTGGGGGTGTTCTTCTAGTAGGCACAAAAGGAGATTGAAAAAGTATCCAAAAGTCTTGAAAAATCTGATCAGATGGTAGTTAGCCTAAAGACATAAATTGAAGAGGATAAAAGAATAGAGGATGTAGTCAAATTTGAAGTATAGGCTAAATCTAATGAATTTGTGAAGTTAGAAGAAGAAATAGTGGCTTTGAGAAAAAAACTTGAAAAATCTAAAGATAAAATGGACAAAACTCTGAAGTTGAAAGGAGGTTTAGAAATTCTTGATGAATTGATCAACTCCCAAAATCCATCAAAAGAGAAATCTGGTCTTGGTTTTGAAAAAGGTAAAAGTCCTATAACTAGTACATTTGTAGATATATATGATAACTTTATATCAGAAGGAGAATCAAGAACAAAGAAAGAAAAATCGTGCATGAATGCCTCTAGAGATACAAAGACAAATAGAAGCACTACTGACGTGAAGAAAGTTGAAGGAGAAAAGAAGCCAAAAGAAAAGAATAATAATAAGTCAATCTCTGTAAACTCAAGGAATATGTATAACACAAAGGTAGCTGATGAAGATGGTTACATAAGGGTGATAGACTTGAAGAAGTGAGAGTTAAGAAGACCTCCCCATATGGTACAAAGAAATGTTATGACCATGTATTCCTCATTTTTCTATGGTTATGGCTATACATGTAATCAATTTGGTCATAGGGCTAGTGAATGTAGGGTTATACCTAAAAGGAGAACAAAATTTGTAAGGAAAAAATCATTTTCCCCTTGTTAGATACAAATTTAATATGTTATAATTTCAACAATTTTGGTCACATAACTAAACAATGTAGAACTTTGTAAGACCAAAATATTAATTGAAAAGAAAATAATTCCTCCTAGTGTCAACAAAGGTTCACAAGTCTTTGAAAAAGAGAAAAATAACCAAACAAGAAACCTAAGGATGTGTAGAAAGTAAAAGATTAGAAATTTGCACAATTTATGATTGCTCAAACTGCACTCCATATCAAGGAACAAAATTTGTGGGTAATAGATAGTGTTTACTCAAAACACATGACAATTGACAAGATCAAGTTCATGAAATTGAGTAAATGTAAGGAATGATCTACTATCTTGGGAGACAATATTGTAGTAAATATCCATGGTAAAGAAACCTTTAATATAGATGGAAAATTTCCTACACATGATGTCCTTTATGTTGAAGGATTAAAACATAATCTACAAAGTGTCAACCAAATGTGTGACAATGGATACAAGATCATATTTAATGCAAAAGATTGTAAGATAAGGAGATCTAGAAGATTAGTTATAGAAAGGAAAAGAACTGAAAGCAATATTTATAATCTAAGTGAAGTGAATGGTAATAGTTGTCTAATAGGAAAGGTTGATGAGAGTTGGTTATGGCATAGAATAATGGATAATGTCAAATTTGATAACCTAGTAAAAGTGAGCTCAAATTAGTGTGTTAGACACATGCCTACGATAACCAAACATGCAAACACTACTTACAAATAATTTCAACAAAGCAAGAAAACAAGGTTAGATTTCAAACAAAGGAGTATGAAACTACAGAGCCTTTAGAATTAGTTCATACTGATCTTTGTGGTCCTAATAAGACAAGAGGATCTAAAGGAGGAAGATACTTCATGTTGATAATAGATGATTACTCAAGAATAACAAGGGTAACCTTTTTGAAGGATAAGACTCAGGCATTTTAAAGATTCAAAATCTTTAGGGCCATGGCTGAGAATGAGATTGGATGAAAAATCAAATGCCTAAGATCTGAAAGAGGTGGAGAATTCACCTCAAATGAGTTCATAGAATACTGTGAGAAGCATGGAATCAAAGGCATTACTCTACACCAAGGAATCCATAGTAGAATGGATTTGTTGAAAGAAAGAACAGAACAATCAAGGAGATGGCCAAAACAATGCTAAAAGAGGCCAAGTTACTTGATGGATACTGGAGAGAAGTAGTTCAAACATAAGTATATATCTTGGATAGAGTTCAACTGAGGGTAAACAATGATAAAACCCCCTATGAATTATGGTATAGAAAACCTCCCTCTATTAAGTATTTTAGAGTGTTTAATAGTAAATTCTACATTAGGAGAAAAGAAGACAACTTGGGAAGCTTTGAATCAAGATGTGGTAAGGGAATATTTCTTGGTATTCCACCTAAAGCAAATCATACATATGCTACAACAAAAGACTAAAAAAAATTATAGAGAGTATCAATGTCAAGGTTGTAGAAGGTGTTTCATTAAAATTTTGGTTTATTTTTTTAGAAAGAAATATGTAAAACTTGAAAGAAAGGTGAGGTTAGTAAAACCTAATATTTTGCAAGTGCGTTGATCTAGATGATTGTGGAGACTCCTCTTTGTCTAGGGAGGAATGATTTGTAGATAAGAAAACACTAAAAAAATGGTTGATTAGTTGGATAGTAGGGTGGATTGCCTAGTGTGAGTTAGATCCAAGAAGCACAAGCTTCCTTGGAGGCTATCAATCCACACTTTTAAATAATTAAGTTATGAAAATTGCTTGCACAAATAACATAAGATATGGAAATTAAATATAGGAAGTGATTGATGAGAGATAGATGAATTTGACTAATTTTAGAAAGAAATGATTGAGTATCAATGCTAGATGAAGCAACCATGGTTCATAAAATAGAGTGATCCCCTATGATAAAATAGAAACTCAAAAAGTGGAATTTATTCAATGTTTGATAGGTCAAATAAGTTTGCTATTAAAAATGATAAACATAGATCACCAGCAGTTAGGGTCAAACTGTCGATGTTTAGGTAACTATCAATGGTTATTGATCATCAGTGGTTAGATTCAAATTGTCAGTGGTTAGGAGACCATTGGCAGTTGCTATGGAATATGGATTAAGAAAATAAGTTTGGTTGGGAAGGTTGTAGAGAGGTTATGGAAGGTGAGTTTGGGTTGGATTTTGATTGCAAGACATAGGGTAGTGTTTAGAGGTATCTAATTTAGGTAGAGGGTACTTAGATGATTGAAAGAGTCTATGGGTGGTGTTGGATAAAAGAGTAAGTATCCAAAGTTATATAACTATTACATAGGAAAGTGGGATGGAAGAAAAAGTGATACAAGGAATGAAACAAAGACATTGAATGTTAAATCTGGATAAGAAATTGATACTTAGCTTTATTGTTGCTAGTCTGAAGAATTTTGAGGTTGGCTGAAAGCTTGTTGTAGATTTTAAAGTAATTTTCACAGAGTGATTATTAGGTTTTATTCATTGATTCTAGCACTGATGCTAAAGTCTATCCCAACAAGCTAGTGCATTAGCCCTACCACACAAGTTAGATCTCATGCACTCACCTGAAGCACCTAGAAAAAGACTAGTTCCTGAAGGTTTTGTAACACAATAATGTGTATTTGTTCATATTTTATTATGCATCTCTAAACTAGGATTATTTAATAACACAAATATATTACCACTATCCCTCTTTTCCTAGATGTAATAACCAGTATTACAAGGATCACCATTATTATCTAATAGTAGTGACTAAGAACATAAGAAGATACCAATAATAAAACAAAGAAATAAACCATATCTATTTCTAGCACTTAGTGTATTTTATCATTCATAACATAATTTGGTGAAAACTGATCTCCCATTAGATGCTTAATAAATTACAAGGCAAAGCTCTATTATCTATTCTCCAAAAATGACCATCATCACAAATGATTACAATAGGGGTATTTATACATGTTTCTTCCTGACCAAGTGTTACTTATAATTAATTTAAAATCAAATAGTGCAAAGACTCCCAAAAGACTGAGAGTCATATCACTTTATAACAAGTTCTTCCTAAGGACCTGGGCCTCTATGCCCTTAGATCCTCACTCTGTGCTATATACTAGTGGCCATGTGTTCCATTCTTGGCAGGCTGGTATAAAACCCTTGATCAAAATGATTGAAGTGTCTCATATGAATCATTGTTATAAATACTCTTGCTTCTTATGCACTTCATTTCCCACATGCTCCCTTAGTCTTCTAATTTTTTTATTCCTATGTTCTCAAGTTCCTCATGATGTTCTCTTTTGACTAGGTCCTCTCACATTGGTCCTCTTACACCATTGTCCTCTTGTTCCCAACAAGTCCTATGCCATGACACTTTTGTGCTTGTTATTTACATGCCATGGTCCTTCTATGTCATCTTGGTCTTGTGCCAAAATAGGATAATGGTCCTTTCATGTTGTGCTAGACCCAGGCATAGAAAAATGGGTATTACTTAGTCAAAATTTATGGGTCAACATCAACCCAAACTATTCCCTTAGTTCATCTCAAACTAAGTTGTGATAGCATCTTCTAAAAATTTGGGCCCCTTCTACTTGAGTTCCTTCTTCAGACTATCCTAATGAGACAATGCATTGAGGACTTTAGTATTTATTCCTTCAATGTCCTCTTTTGATTCTTTCAATTCCTTAAGTTGGGTTAGAGTCTTGGTATTTTTCACCTATTCATCTAGATATGTGTTAGTTTCCTTGTAGATGTCTTCTAGTGTGGATAACTCCTTATCAACCTCTCCTCAAAGTATGGAAAAACTCGTATTTAGTTGTTGTTGATGGTTAAAAATGGAATCCTCTATCATTTTAACAACCTTAAATGCCTTCACATGCTCGGTGTGGTCTTTTATTAGAAGGACAACATTAGCCGCTTGCTTCCTCAAGACCACATCATGGAGCCACACCTCTAAGACTTTATTTTGGCATGCAAGGTGCATAAAAATGCCATCCAAAATGGGGATAATTTCCTCAACTCTCTTTAAGGTGTGCTTGCATACATCAATTATCATGGTGAACTATTCAATTTCCTTCCCTTTATCACTTAACATGCGTCACTACTTCTATTTCTTGAGCAATAGTTCAACCAAGGTCTCTAATTTTCCAATGGCATCCCCATCTAGAGGTACACCATCTAAAAGTTATAGATCATCTTTTAAAATTGTTTTACAAAGGGTTACAACCCTTAATTTTACCTTGGTGGCCTCTTGGATATTTTGTTTCCTAGAGGCCACTTCCTCAGTGAGTGATTTCTTCTCTACAAGCACTTTATTGTACATGTCCACTACTTTGGCATGTTTTTATTTTATTGTACACACATCAAAATCTAACAAAATGTTTTGACATGTTATTTCCATGACTAGTTTCAAAAATTCTACACTTTTCATTAGTGGGGTGAGCCTTTATGGGTCAACCCTTATTAGGTCTGGTAGTCTTGGAATGTCTGGGCCAAAAAAGATGTTATCTAGTGGTAAGTTAAACTCAAGATCCTCACTATACATCTCTAGTAAGGAGGACACTTGCTTCCTAGTTTTTAGAGTTGCATCCCTGGGGTGGAAGTGTGGCCAAAGATAGAGGTCCTTGTCTTTTACATTGAACTGGTAACATTTGTACATAGTGATCATTGTTTTCTCTTCCTATTCTTTTAACTCAGTTGGTCCCTTTCCCTTGTTAGGGCCCACTCAAGCTCATCCTCTTGATGGCTTCTTGTGTCCATATCACTAACTCCCGCTCCATCAATATCAAGTTGGGGATCATTGGATGGGGCCTCTTATATTGGGGATGGGGTCTTTTCAGAGTTTGATCTTGAGCTATGGATGTTCACCTAAGTGGACTCTTGTCAAGGTGCTCACCTTAGAAGTTATTGTAGTGTATATCCTATGGTATTCCTTAGATATGATGGGGACAAAGGTGGAACTGGAGGTGGAGAAGGTGGTGGAAAAGGTGGGGGAGTGGGTTGAAGAGATAAAGGGTTAGGAATAGGTGAATGGGGAGGAGTAGAATGAGTAGGGGATGATGAAGAAGGAGGAGATGAAGTGTGAGGAGGGGATGGAGATAGATGAGGTGGTTAAGGTTAAGGGTGAGGTGGAGATGGACAAGGCACATAGGGGTGAGAAGAAATGGCTCTAAAGGGTTACACCTCTGCCATGCTTTGTCACTTGTATGGGGCCTGATACCTACTTAAACTTACACTCAGTTCTGGTCATTTCCTTTGTAATTTTGGTGCCTATAGGAGTCTTTCTTTAGGGTCTTCATTCTAAGGTTATTGGTGGGGGTGTAACATATATAAAAAAAATTGAACTTATTCCCCAACCAAAATATCCTTAACCTTTATGTCGATTAAGTTTGTCTCCAACCTCTTCACATAGGCCTTCTTGCCTAGATATATGTTTCTATACGATTTCGCTTTCACATTCAAAGAGAGAATAAGAAACTAGAAGAAATGGTCTAAGGCTTGTATGTACCTGGATGAAGTCATGCGCACTATTTTCCAGACGATCGCTAGAACTCCTATTTGGTTGTGGAGGATGACACCTATGGAAGAAAGAGACTAAAACAAAGAAGGTGTTAGATGAGGAGATGGTGGGCTGCCAAGCGAAAGCTTGATCCCAGAAGTACGAAGACTTCCTTGAGGGATGTCAACCCACTGACTGATAAAAATAATGTCTGATAAAAGGTAGAATGATAAAAGACTGAAATGATTAAAGACTGAAAAGGAAATAAAAAACAAATGCATACCTGATATGCAGCAATCTGCTTTGCGCAGTCACTGATGTCGGTGGTTCTACCATCATCAGTTAAGGAAGGTCACCGATGTCGGTTATGATACCGACATCGGTAGGGGAAATGACCAGTGTCAGTTAGGGCAGTAATTTGGGGATGAGGTCTGGGTGAGTTCTGGACTAGGTTCAGTACTGTAGAATGATCTAAAAGGGTCTAAGCCTATTTTAATGGTCTATGCAAGGGTCTGGGCAGAGTTGCAGGGACAATGAATAGACTGTATGTTCAGATATGGAAAAGCCTCTCAGCATTTCTGAGAGGAATTCAAATCTAGTCTGTGGTCTGATAGTCTAAATATGGGTGGTGATATCACTTAAAAGAAATAACCAAAAAACAAAATGAAAGCACAAAAAAATTGCTTACATGTTGCCTGCTGAAGAGAGAGTAGGAGACATGGTTGCAAATTGATTTTTGATGGTGTGTTACGGACTGGTTGTAGATATTCAATGTAGAGGACCTCCAGCAAGGTGACTGAAGCAGAGTATCTGAGAGAGAGAGATAGATCTTTTTGGTGGATTCCCTGATTGAGTATTCGCCGATTGTTCTTACTAAAGTCCGATCCGAGAACCTCTTGAAAGAAGGTCTGATAATGGATTGGAAACTGATTGGAAAATGGATAACGGATAACAGATTGGGAAATAAATTAATGGATGCAGTTTTAAGGTTAACCGATGTCGGCAGAACTGCCGACGTTGGCCGAATAGTGACCAATGTCAGTGGCTTCAGAATGGGAACAGAGGCTAAGTTTAGCTTTTTGCCCATTCTTACACGCTGCCAGGGTCAAGGTTCATGGGAAAATGATTGAGAGGGGCTAAATAGGCATGGGAGAGGATGACCAAGGGAGTAGACATGATTTTGGTGTCTACATTTTCTCCTTTTTGTCTTGTTGGTTGTTCTGGATGAACTGCAAGACAAAAATAGGAGTTGGTTGCCCCAGGTGTGGGATAAGGTATTCCCCCTCAAAGTAGGAGTCGAGGGAAGGGAACCTAGAATCGGATGCTGATTTGATAGAGAGTGGATGGAAATGGTGAAGATGGAGTGAGAACGCTGCAAAAGTTGTGATTACACATATACCACTTCACAGGATGGTCAGGTCAAAGTGTCGCAGGTCAAGGGTCGAGGAGTGCCAAAATTGAAGTAATTGGGCCCCAGCATTTGGTCATAGCTGATCGGGTTATTCAATCTAAGCTGAAGCTCCAATGGTCACTGTGTTCCAGGTATCCCAGGATCGGGAAGTGCTCCTGGAAACACGAAAATGTCACAAGTAGTGGGGATCAACCAGCGTGCGAACCTATACTTGTGAGGGTCAAAAATATTCTACGCACAAATTTGCTAACCAGTCATGGGGTAGCATACATGCAAAAACAACCAAGGCAAAGTCATCTTGGAAGTAGTCAAGGGTGGAGGAGATAGGCATGATCTCCATGGTCATTGGTTGAGGTGGATGGATGGATGAAAGAAAGTGGCTGAGCTAACCTCAGTACACTGAGTGTTGCCTACATAGCCCCAGTGGTTAGGGCCTCAGGCCAATGTAGTTCTCCCTAAAGGGGAGGAAGAGGGTCGAATGTATGGATTGGTCTTGGTCAAGGTCAAAGTTGTGGTCAAAGGATTGGTCAAAGGCAAGAATGGTTTGTCCATCAAGGAGACGAACAAATGAGGGTGGTCGAGCTAACCTCAGAAGACAGTCGTGTAATTTGAGTGCTACCTACATAGCCCCGGTCTTAGGGCCTCAGACCAATGTAGTTCAGATGAATGGACAAAATGAGTGATGATTGGTGGGGTCAGGTGTTGAAATGATGAGGAGAAAAAGATGTTACAGCATTTTCCAAATGGTGTATTATGTAACATTGGTTGAGGGGTCTTTCATCCCTACCAATTTTCCATATTCGTGATGGATGTATGCTAAAAATGAATTCAGGTCTATTTATGCTTCAACAAGTATTGGTTTATGCTTAACATAAATTGTGTAGTCCATAGTCTCCATGTGTATTGGTGTCCATAGAAACTAGTGTGAATAGGCTATGTGAGTGGTCTGAAAAGAGATTGGGTTGAATTGGATTTGACAAATGATGAAGTTTGAATGTGAACAAAGTGTAAAAAGGAGCAAAAGACATATTTCTCTTTCATTGACAAGGACCAAAATGATGGCATGGATAGAGGTTGTTAGAACAAAAGCCCCATTCATGCATTATGTCGTTGACCAATGGTTGTGTTAGGGAAGCAATCGAATCATTTTGATATTTAAAATGAGCTTGAAATCCCTTGAGCAGGTGATAGGAGGAAGATAGGGTAACCCGTTGTAGAGCAGAGATAATTTTTCCCCTTTTTATAGGAGACCCTGAGACAAGTATAAGCCAAGTCCATGACCTTTTTTATTGTTTTTTATTGTTTTTTTTTTTTGGGTGTAGACTGATCAATGCGGGAAGTCTACATAGAGATGTCATTTTGCTTTGTGGTCATGTTGTGAAGCTGATCGATGCGGGAAGCTTCTAAGAAAAGTGTTGTGTGTAACAAGATTTAGTCATAGCCATCCTTCAAGGGAGTGGTCTATATTTTTGCTTTGTATATATATGAGGGCTTTGAATAGCTGTCCTTCGAGGGAGCAGTCTATTTTTTGAGTTGAGTTGGTGACTTTGGATATTTTGACATCTTGAATTATTATTTGTGATAGAAATGTGAGTCATGGACGAGACTATAGAAGTTCAAGGGCTCCCTTTTATTAGGACAAAGCATCCATACTGTATAAAAGGGTTATAGAGGATTTGTTAAGGGGAGTAGGGTTGAAAGGAAGGAGGACTAAGAGGATGGGGATTGCTCAAGGGATGAGCTTAAGGTAAATGTCAAGTGGATGAGTACTCGACTAATAGTAGAATCATTGTAGATGCAACGCATTAAGAGGCTCAGGTTCTAGCCATCCATCGAGAGAAGACAGATGATAAGTCCCTGATCCATATATGTGGTGATGATGTAAGGTCTGAGCTAATTAGGAGAAAATTTGCCGCATTTACTCCATTCCATATTGGTCACGTGTTGGTTCTCTTTGAGGACGAGGTCTCTGATGTTGAAATCTCATTCTCTCAGATTCTTGTTATATGCTCGTTTGATGTGATTCTGATAGACATGGAGATGGTTGAGGGCAGCAAGATGACATTCATCGAGTAACTCAAGTTGAGCTAATCGATCTTGATGAAAGTCATCGTTAGAAAGAATGTCATGCAGTGAGATGTGAAGAGATGGGATCTGTACTTCAAGAGGTAGGACAGCCTCTATTCCATACACTAGAGAGAAAGGGATAGCACCCGTGGAGGTTCGGATGCTAGTGCAGTAGGCCCACAAAGCGAAGGGAATGTGAATATGCCAATCCCTTCCAGTGTTGTTGACCACCTTCATGAGAATTTTAGTCAAAATTTTGTTGCAAGCCTCAGCCTGCCCATTTGCTTGTGGGTAGTAAGGTGAAGAGAAGCTAAGTTTGATGCCAAATGAGTCACAGAGCTTTTGGATAGTCTTATTTTTAAAGGACTTGCCATTGTCGGTGATGATTTTGTGAGGGACACCAAAATGACAGATGATGTGGGTGCTGATGAAGTCGACAATCTTTTCAGCTTTTGTGGAGATGAGAGGAATGGCTTCCACCCATTTAGTGAAATACTTAGTGGCGGTGATGATGGATTGATGACAAAGAGACGAGTGAGGATTAATCCTGAGCGACTAGTAAGGTGTGGCTAGGAAGATGAAGCAAGTTAGAGTGCTGCTGACACTTGATGCAACACCGAACATAGTCACTATATTCTTGATGAAGGGTGGGCCAATAATAGCCCAAGCAAAGGACGCGCTTGGCAACCAAATTACCACTGAAGTGTCTGCCACAAATCCCATTGTGGACTTGCTTAATGGCATGAGAGGCTTCAATGGAGGTTAGAAGTGAAGAAAGAGACCATCAAAGCCTCACTTATAGAGAAGACCCCCTAGCATGGTATAGCAAGTTGTGCGCTTGATAAAATCTCATCACGCATTACTAGAGAGATTGGGAGGATTGACAGAAAGAGATAAGTAGTCCACAAGTTGCTTATACCAGTCATCTCATGGGCTAGAGTCTATGGAGTTGACATGGTTGATGTTAGAAGAAAGGTATGAAGGCAACGGCAAATGATGTACCATGACAAAAATTCTAGATGATGCAAATGAAGATGGAATATGTGAGGCAAGAGAAGCCATGGTGTTAGCAAACTTATTCGTGGATCGAGGAACAATCTGCAAGAGGTAATGGTCAAAAGAGGCTAGAAGAATGTTAGCACGGTTTTTGTACCTTTGCAAAATTTCATTTTTATAGAGGTATGAACCGTTGACCTAATTGACGACAAGCTGCGAGTCGCCAAAGATGCTGATGGACTTGATGCTAAGAGAAAGGGCAATTTGAAGTCCCAAAATTAAGGCTTCATATTCAGCCATATTATTGGTACAATCAAAGTCGAGCTTGAAAGACAAAGGCATGGGCTCCCCTTCGAGTGGGATGAGAATAACTCCTGCACCCCCATCGAGTTGACATTTGGAGCCGTCGAGGAACATGGTCATTTGGTAGATGGTGTCATCAGTGAAAAGCACGGCAATAGACTCATCAGGGAACTCACACTATGAAGGTTGATTGTCGAGAAGAGGGGCATCTGCCAGTTGGTTAGTGATGGTTTTCCCCTTGATAGATTTATGCTGGATGAATTCGAGGTCGAACTCAGCAAGCAGCATGAGCCACCGAGTGATACATTGATTTTGATATGGCTTGGAGTGCATATACTTAAGAGGGTCATTGTGAGTGATGACAAAGGTTTTGTGGTTGAGAAGATAATGGCAGAGCTTAGTAGTGGTAAAGACTAACGCCAAACAAAGTTTCTCAGTATGAGTATACTGAGTTTCATAGTCGACCAGTGTTCAGCTGATATAGTAGACTGCTTGCTCATGGTGATGCTTGTCTCGGTGCACGATCATGGCACGTAACGAATGGTTGGTGGCAGAGATGTAAAGGTAGAAGGGTTGGTCATCTTTAGGTGGAGTGAGGACTGGTGGAGAGACCAGATAGTGTTTGAGGGCTTCAAAAGCCTCTTGACAGTTCTTATCCCATTTAAAGGAGACGTCCTTCTTAAGGAGATGATGAAAAGGTTGGCAGCGGTTAGAAAGCTGCAAGATGAAATGGTGAATGGACTGGACATTCCCTTACAGACTACAAAGCTGCTTGAGATTGGTCAGAGGCGGCATCTCGAGGATAGCGTAGATCTTGGCAGGATCTATCTCAATGCCATGAAAAGAAACGATAAAGCCTAAGAGCTTGCCAGAGAGGACTCCAAAGACACATTTCTTGGGGTTAAGGTAGACATTGTATTGAATAAGGTGAGAGAAGATGATTTTAAGAATGGTCAGATGGTCGTGGTGAAGCTTGGACTTGTTGAGTAGGTCATCCACATAGTCTTCCATGATTTTGTGGAGGAGATCGTGGAAAATGTAAGTCATGGCGCGCTGATATGTGGCGCCTACGTTCTTTAAGCTGAAAGGCATGACCCGATAGCAGAAAGCCCCCAATGGGGTGATAAAGGTAGTCTTGTGTTGATCTTTCAATGCAATCAGGATCTGATTGTATCCTGAAAACCTGTCCATAAGAGATAGCATCTCATGGCCAGCTGTGAGATCAACAAGCTGGTCAATGTTGGGAAGAGGAAAGTTATCTTTAGGACAGGCTAAGTTAAGGTCGTGATAGTCCGTGCAAATCTAAATCCCCCTAGTCACTTTGGTGATAGGAACAATGTTAGAGACCCACTGTGGATAATCGATAGGCTAAATGAAGGAGACAGAGAGAAGGCGTTGAAGCTCCTCTTTAACAAGGAGCGCGATGTGAGGATGCATCTTTTGAAGCTTTTGCCTAATAGGCTTAGCCTCTAGTTTGGTGACTATGTTATGGGTAGCGATGGTGGGGTCGATGCCAGGCATGTCACTGTAGGTCCAGGCAAAGGCCTTGCTATGGTCTGAGAGGAACTGGATGTAGGCTAGTTGCTCCTAAACATCTAAAGATTGGTCAATCTTCAAGACGTGAGGAACATCAGAAGAGGAAAGGTTGATGTCAATGGTTGATTCATTTAACATAACCTGGGTCTTAGAAGGGAGGGAGTGCTGGATGAAAGAGTCATCAGTGCCCATGTAGGAAAGGATGGCATCATCATCAATGCAATGGACAGTGTGAATGGTCGCCGACTCATCCTCTATTATACTGGGAAAAATGAGAGGGAGAGACCTGGACACCCCATTTAGCTGATAGGTCAGGGGTTCCAGGCGGATGGTGTTTATGCAAAAAAAAACTAGGAGGGATGGAAACCACCGACTCCGTAGGTGAAAGGGGAAGAATGGGCGAGCTTGGAGGAGATTGGTCATTAGTGAGCTTAGGACAGAGGTTTATAGAGGCCTGAATGGGGTCATGGTATCCCAGGCCATATCATTTCTTGGCACTGTCATCATTGAGAGGCTTAATGGGCTGATGGGAGCCTTGCTCATAGCGTCCAAAACCAAAACCCTTCCATGCACACCTGTAAAGGTAAGTGTGTGCAAAGGTGGGGTTGCCCAGAAATGAGAAGTCTGATGTGAATGGTTGCGGTGAAGAGAGAGGATTGCCATCAGTAGGAGCTTGATTGAGCCCCCCATAGACAAGGTTGGTTCAGAGGTGAGGAGGACCAAAAGGCATGACCATCCCGATCTGATGATCGTAACTAGGGCTGTGGTGAAGGCGTCCATACTCTTGCAGAGTTTGGAACATGTTTAAGGCCAACAAGAGATATTCCCCAAGTGAAAGTCATTAGAAGATGTCTTCCATGGGGTCTGTGATTACCGCTTGAAGAGGAGGGGTGAGGGCGACCGCCGGTTGTGAACTGGTCGAAGCTTCCGCATATGGAGTCGGCATCGGGGTTGATGGCTTGATAGGAATGAGGACATCGTTTAGCCGATAGGTTGTGTTACAAGTTTTGAAAGGTGATGGGTCAGCGGAAATAGTGTGGACTTGCCCGTCGTGCTCAAATTTCACGCAATGATGCAGGGTAGAGGGAACACAAGCCATGGCACAGATCCAGGGTCGGCCTAACAAGATGTTATATTGAAACTCTCCTTCGATGATATAGAAGAGCTCCGAGACTGTGTGTGGGCCAACGTGAATGTGAAGGATGACTATGCCAATGGTTGTAGCAATGGTGTCATTGAAGGATCACAAGATTGCGTCAGTTTTGGATACGCAATTCTTGGGCAGGGTCAATTGATTAAAGGCGTGGGTGGAGATAATGTTGATGTTGGCACCTCTATCAATCATAACGTGCTTGATGCAGGTTTGATCAATATAGGTAGTGATGAAGAGAGCATCATCCTGATCTTTCGTGTTAGATGTAGGAATCTCAGAATCGCTAAAAGTGATGGAGGTGATGGGGGATAAAGAGTGGACTAGAGCAGCGAGTGGTTGGGGGTCCTCAGGTTGGACCTCCGCTGCCTACAAGGCTTGGATGAGGGCCTGACGATGTTGGGGTGAATTTTGGATGAGGTCATAAAGGGACATCTTCACGGGCATCTGGTGAAGTTGTCTTAACATGGAGTCATGAATCGCCCCTGAAGAGGAAGAAGAAGAGGGTTGAGACGCGCCAAGGATAGAAATCTTGGGCTTTGGCGATTGAGGTGGCTGGATGAAAGTATAGGTCCAAAGAATGGTGGCTTTTTCTTTCGCCTTGTCCTTTTGTGACCTAGTGGTTATGTGAATGGCATTGATTTCAAAGATAGGGGGTGAAGGAGATGAAGGAGTCATGGCCTGCTGATGAGATGTTGATGTGGTTGAAGAGGTTAGAGGAATGTGGGAAGGTATCAAGGTTCGGTCGATGGTGTCCTCAAGAAGAAGAGTTTCCTTCTCCATGTAGCAGCGAATGACAACCTTGAGGGCACAGCAAGTCTCAGTATCATGTCTTGGCATACGATGATAAAGGCAAATCTTTATATCATCAAACCAGGAAGGCTTTGACTTAAGGGGTTGGAAGGGCTTGATGGGTGGAAGGATTATGCTGGAAGTCTATAAAAGTTGGTGCAATATCGAAGAGTATGAGCCTACTAAAGGGTCCGTGCTAGTTGATGTGTGCGATACTGTTGACTTTTGCTTGGGAGATATTGGAGGAGGCTTCCATACCACCTTCTGGGTTGATAGTGAGGTAGCAAGGGAAGATGACACGTTCTTCGTGAGAGGTGCCAAAATTTTTGGAGAGTATAGGTGGAAAGTAGGACAAGGAAGCAGTGGAGGCAACTGGTTTTGATTAGAGGTTGGAGTGGGGAGGATTTTGATCAATGTCGAAGGATGAGGGCCCAAAATGGAGGGCAATGGTGATGGGGGAGGAGGAGTTTGCCTCTGTGGAAGACTACTATTGGTCGGGGTCTGGTCTAAGTCCACCTTCACTTATGGATGAGTGAGGTTAGAGATAGGGTGAACGCCGAGTGACTTGATAGGTTTTGATGGGATAGATGAGGGTTTCGGTCTTGATGTAGTTGGTTGAGGTTTAGATGGTTTAAAAGTGGAAGTCTAGTTTTTATTGAGAGTCTCGAGAGATTCTGCCATGGGAGGATTGGCAGCATGAGATGAGAGGGCACGGGCATGTTGAAGAGCTTCGAGACACTCCCACAATACTTGATGCTCCACTTTCCTTGAAGGGAGAAGTTTGATTTTCTCCACTAATCAGGAAAATGGTTGAGAAGGTGTTGGATGAGGCTTAGGTCGTTGAGAAGATGTTGATGGTTGTGGGGCCAAAGATGAGACTGGTGTAGTGGTCTCAGACCTGAGGCATGATGAAGTTGTGACAGGTTCATCTTTGGTTGGAGACGGAGGAGAGACAGGTTCTTCCTTGGGTGGAGAAGAAACTAGAGAATGAGGCTCCTCAAGAGGGTAAAGGGCAGGGATGATTGTACCCTCCACTTGCGGTTGAGGAGTAGGAAGGGTTAGGTCCTCCATAGGTAGCAAGAAGGAGTATGGTGAGACCGGTGGTGCCGGTATGGTCGAGGCGTCCTCCAATATATGAGAGGTTGACAGAGAACTAACCAGAGAAGGGGGTTCATCCACATGTGATGGACTGATGGGTGGACTAACCTCTTGAGTTTGTGAAAGAGGTTGGTTAGGGATGAAGGGTGAGACCGTATTGACTGTTCATATATTATGTTTGTGAGTGTTATCAGTCATGGTCTGGACATTTTTTTGCGTCAGAGGATGATTGGGAAATGGTTGCTTGAAGATGTTGATGCCCTGATTAGGTGGCACATTGGGATTGTCGAGGACGAGGTCACCCTTTTCCAACATGTCTTGTATGATGTTTTTAAGGGTCTTGCAGTTGCCTGTGTCATGACCTTTAACACGGTGGTAGTTGTAGAAGTCATTTTCCCTATACCACACATGGATGGCGCGTGAGGGATCAAATTGTGGAGGTGGTTGGATTTGAGGGAGATTGAGAACCCCCTGTTTGACAAGTTTTTCTAGCATAGATGCGTATGACTCTCCAAGTGGAGTATACTGTCACTGCACGTATCTCTGCTGGAATTGGCGAGTGATGTTTTGGGATGTGGATGGCTCAGGCCAGTTGGTTGAAGGCGAAGAGGATGAAAGTCTAATGACTACAGCGTTTGCTGATGCCTTAGAGTTGGAGTTAAATGAAGAAGGCTTAGAAGAAGAGGAGTCATTGGTCTTGGATTTGGGATTCTTACTCTGTAACTTGACTTTGTTCTCCTCAATGGCATGTAATTCAAGCTTGCAGGCCATCATGAAGGCTTCGTCAAAGGTGCGGAAGGTCTGAACCCGCAAGGTAGAAGAAATATGCTTGGTGCAGGCTTGAGAGAAAAGTTTGATAAGTTCGGGTTGGGGTTAGGAAAATGACAGCTGATTGATGAGGCCTCTCCAGTGAGCAACGAAATTGGCTATGGATTCATCCTCGAACTGGCGGATAGAATAGAGGTCTATGATTGAGACCTTTTTGGTGATATTGATGGAGAAATGGTCAAGGAAGAGTTTTGCCAGCTGGGTGAATGTGAAGAGAGAATGGCTGGTAAGGGAGCTATACCAATCAAGAGCAGCACCGAAGAGTGACATAGGAAACGTGTGTAAAAGTAATGCATCATCATGTGCAATGAGATAGCAGGCATGTCTGAATGCCCGTAAGTGCTGTTGCGGGTCTTCCTTGCTCTGGAAACAAGAAAATTTAGGAAGCTCCCACTGACTGGGATATGGCCTGATTGGGATGGAGGGATGAATGGGTTCGTTGTAAATTTGATCATATGAGAGGGCATTGTGTGAACCAGAAACAGAGGTCTCTAGGCTAGACATCTTGTCCATTAGCATTTTGATGATGTCTACTATCAGATTGGTGGGTGGATCACCCCCTAGGTTGTAGGGTGCTTGAAAGAGGCTAGAGGAAGCATACGACATAGTCATTTGTGCTTGTAAGGGTGCAACATACTGATAACTAGTCATTGGGATGGAAGTGGAGGCTAAGGGCAGTTGGGTAGAAGGCATAGCTAGGCTCGATGTTCCCATAGAAGGTTGGATAGTGGTAACATGGGCCAACGGATGGGTAGCCACCCTAGTGTTGATAGGGGCGAGGGTAGGCAAAATAGAGACAACCAGATTTTGGAAAGGGGTAGAGATTGGTTGAATAAGTTGCGGTTGATAGGGGCTGAAACCCCAGTGGAACTGGGCCCAGAGATGGAGGGAGAGGCCACACTTAGATGGTTGGTCAAGGGCTGGTTATTGGTCGAGGAAATAGCCTGGGTGTCTACAGGTTAAACTATGGATGCTGTCGATACAGTCGCAGTCTCGACTAAAGAGGTCGGCATCCCATAAATCGAGTTGCCTGAGGAGTCTCGCATTTGGCTTCACGTGAGATAATGCTGCAAGGCTTTGACATTGAGGTCCAAGAATCTTTCAAAATCTTGGTCCCCTTTAGGGATGATGGGAGTCTGGGTCAGATTCGGTCGAGTAGGAGTTCTTTCAGTCTCTGAGTGGAACTCCATTATAGGACTGGTTATGGATGGGGAAGGTGGAAGCGGTTGATGTCTAGCGTGGTCAAGAAGAGCCTTGGTTTGACTACGAGTCAAAACCATTCAAGGCAAGAAAGAACGTCCTCACAAGCTCAAACAAGCAGATAACAACAAAAAAGATAGAGATGGAGACAGGCAGACCCTAAGCATTAAATCCTAAGAATCAACTTTTAGAATCTTGTGGCTTATGCCTTAGAATGTGTGTAGGAAGATTGGATTTTGAGACAGGTCTTAGAAGAAGTAGTCTATGGATGGTTTCAGGTTTGTTTAGGCACTCAAGAGTCTGTATTAGGTTTCATACTTGGCCTGGTGCTAAGGAGCAAGCTCCCCTCACTTCATGGACCCAATGATGAGCTGGTCTCGCTTAGCCAAAATATACTTCCCCTAGAGAATATTCTCCGCCAGAGAATAGAGTGGGCTTTCCCCTTGGTGGTGAAATCCAAGTGGGATTGTTGGGATGGGTAAGGTATCCGCTGGGTGATGAAATCCTAGTCGGGCCTTGTCTCAAGTATTGTTTGATGTTTGATTTGTCCAAGTGATTTGGTTGTGTAACATAAGTCTGATTAATTCATGATGCGGTCTAATTACTAGATGTGGACTAAGAAATGAAATCAAGAAGAAATGAAATGTAGTGTGTTTTAAGCCCAAGTCAAAATGTTAGTTCGTATGAAGACAAGTTGAGAAAGGGGGGAAGAGTATGATTTTTGACTAGTCTAAGATGCAAGAAAAGAAAGAAGAGTTCTTTTTAATCCTGCTTATGATGTCTTTTGGAAGATAGAAAGAAAGAGGTGAAAAGGAGAATCCTAATGCACCCTATATGAATAGAAAGAAAAGAACCCAAGGAAGACCCTAGGGTCCCACCGGGCATGCCAAAATGTTTCTATATGATTTTGCTTTCACATTCAAAGAGAGAATAAGAAACTAGAAGAAATGGTCTAAGGCTTGTATGTACCTGGATGAAGTCGTGCGCACCATTTTTCAGACGATCGCAAGAACTCCTCTTTGGTTGTGGAGGATGACACCTATAGAAGAAAGAGACTAAAACAAAGAAGGCATTAGATGAGGAGATGGTGGGATGCCAAGCGAAAGCTTGATCCCAGAAGTATGAAGACTTCCTTGAGGGATGTCAACCCACTGACTGATAAAAATAATGTCTGATAAAAGGAAAAATGATAAAAGACTAAAATAATTAAAGATTGAAAAGGAAATTAAAAAACAAATGCATACCTGATATGCAGTAATCTACTTTGCATAGTCACCGATGTCGGTGGTTCTACCGGCATCGGTCAAGGAAGGTCGCCGATGTCAGTTATGATACCGATGTCAGTAGGGGAAATGACCGGTGTCGATCAAGGCAGTAATCTGGGGATGAGGTCTGGGCAAGTTTTGTACTAGGTTCAGTGCTGCAGAATGATCTAAAAGGGTCTAAGTCTATTTTAATGGTCTGTGCAAGGGTCTGGGCAGATTTGCAGGGATAATGAACAGACTATATGTTCGGATATGGAAAAGCCTCTCAGCATTTCTGAGAGGAATTCAAATCTAGTCTGTGGTCTAATAGTCTAAATCTGGGTGGTGATATCACTTAAAAGCAATAACCAGAAAACAAAATGAAAGCATAGAAAAATTGCTTACCTGTTGCCTGTTGAAGAGAGAGTAGGAGACATGGTTGCAGATTGATTTTTGATGGTGTGTTGCGGACTGGTTGCAGATATTCGATGTAGAGGACCTCCAGCAAGGTGACTGATGTAGAGTACCTGAGAGAGAGATAGATCTTTTTGGTGGATTCCCTGATTAAGTATTCGCTGATTGTTCTTACTAAAGTCTGATCTGAGAACCTCTTGAAAGAAGGTCTGATAATGGATTGGAAACTGATTGGAAAATAGATAACGAATAACGGATTGGGAAATGAATTAAGAGACGTAGTTTTAAGGTTAACTGATGCCGGTAGAACTGTCGACATCAGCTGAATAGTGACCAATGTCAGTGGCTTCAGAATGGGAACAGAGGCTATGTTTAGCTTTTTTCCCATTCTTACACACTTCCAGGGTCAAGGTTCATGGGAAAATGATTGAGAGGGGATAAATAGGCATGGGAGAGGATGACCCAAGGGAGTAGACACGATTTTGGTGTCTACAATATACATACATTTTTTGGAGGGTGTTAAGCTCTGCATCAATACTTTCCACCTATAAAATTATTGGCTATGTGTAATATATCCAATTAATAGAGTCTATGAAGTATTGCATAGAGAAGACATATGGCAACTTGAGCCATGCTAAAAGCTCTCCTAATGGATTCATGCATATCCATGCAAGGGAGTAATGTTGCTTTATAGTAAATTCTGCTTGATCTACAGCCAAGGGGGTTAAGTCCTTTGGGATGTTCCACTCATTCCCAAATGTCACCTTAATCACATCAAACCAATACCTCATCTTTACCTTGTATGAAGGGGTGATATGCTAAGGATAAGTGAATGTTTTAAAGTGCTCAATGGGGGAATTGTGAGCAGGAAGGTACACCCACTTTAATAAACCCAAACTATAATATGGTACCCTAATTTTGTTGAAGACCATTAATAAAAGGATTTCTCTACAAGTAAATCTATATTTGGGTGTCTTATGGGCCCTCTCTACATCTTTGTTTATTTTTTGGATAAATTTCAATGCCTAATTGTACTTTAGTCCCTATGAGACTTGGTGAGCAATGTATAGGTGGGCCATGTCCACCTCCTTCCAGTGATTGATCCCTTTGATCTTGGTGGAAACAATCCACATTTTAACTCTAAGGGAGGGATTGTTTAGGTTCTTGATGTGCATTGCATTTCCCTACTTATGATACATTAGTATTGTGGCAGTCTTTTATATCTTCTCTGTGTCAACCAAGTCATCGATAACACTCAACCCTGAACACTGAAGTCCCATGACTTTGTTGATTTTTTATAGGGTGATCTTCATGCTACACCCAAAAAATTAGATATAGTCCTCATGGATGTGTGAAATGAGGAACTATACTACCCTCATAGGTTTACTGAAATATGGTAACTCAAAGAGTCGGAAGAGGCTTGCTTGGTCTAGTTTGTATTTAATGGACAATTCATAGACCACTTGATTTATTGTATTGGTGGTCTTGACCTGGTAATCATTTTGGAGCTCCACTTCATTCCCTAGTTGGTAGTGGTTATAGTCAAATATGGTGGTAGTTGATACTTTAGAGAGCCAATTCTCTATACGCAATACCAAATTTAGGTATTGCATCTCCTCTATCAATAAAGAAGGAGGTGGAGATGTTGGGGCATTTTTCATTTATAATGTCTATGTTTACTTCCCTTTCTTTACCATCTTTCCTTATTTTTCTTCCATGCATTCTCTCACTTTTTCTTCCATGCACTGTACTTGTTTTGGTCTCTAATCTTGTTTCTCTAGAGCCTCCTCTCTAATGGGAAACTACTCTCTTTGACTCACCTCTTCTTCCTCCAGTATAGTTGATAGTTTTTTAAGTCTCTTAGCCTTTTTCTTAGGCTACATTACCCTTCATAGAGCCTAAATGATGGTAGACCAACTTACTTTGGCTTTTTGAGCTTCATTCTTTGTCAATGGTGGACCTGTAACCTACAACTCCAAAAACTCACTTCTTTCCACCAATTTCGACTTAAAAATCTCTCCTCTTGCCTGGGTAATAACCTTTGTGACTTTTATAAATACAAACACTCTTCTCTACTCAAGAAGTGAGTAATTAGATCTTGGTGTGATCTCTAGTTCTCTAGTTCTTCGTTGATTCTTAGCACTAGCACTTAGAAAATTATGGCAAGGTAAAGTGTGAAATGGATTTAACATTATTATTTATAGGCTCTTTAAGGGGGTTTACCTTCATTAATTATTTCGCTCCCCATCACTTTATAGTCATAAATGTAAATATTTTAATGGCCACGATATTTTGAACCTTGCACTATGCATTTAATTGCTTAATAAATTTGTCCAATCTTGTCCTTGGCATGTTTTTCACCATAACTAAATTTATTAAATTAATGACATATCCCTTCTTATTGGGCCCCATTTTGTGTAAATTATGTGAACCACACCAACTATACCTTTCTCAACATGAGGCAACTGTTAGAGTGGTTTCTCCCCTTTTGTATATTTTGGCACCAACTGGAGACATCTGTGAGGATCTCACACTAGTTGCTAGGTAGTTATGTGGCACCAAATTTCAAGAGACATCCCCACCAAAACTTGTACATAGTGGCCCATGAAGCACAAATGTCAAAAGAGTGGATCAGGTAAGAAAGTGACCCCAAGTGACAACTTGACATATAGTGTGTGCTCATCTAACCTAGCCAATGTAATAGAGACGATAAACTTATGATAGTTCACCACTTGGCATGTGCATGTCTGACCTCTTAGGAAGATGTTATTCACCTATAAAATAAGACTCATAGTTGAAGATCAAGAGAGGCAACCAGGGCATCAAATCTCTAGATAAATAGAGAGTGAAACATAGTATTTCATATTCTACATGGTAGTGTAGAAGTTTGAATGTATAACCCAAGCTCACCTATGAGCCATTGGGAATAAGTAATGTCAGGAAATAACATAGACTCTATTTTATACTTGAACTTTGTATAATTAATTTTGAAATAATGGATAATTTGGTTGATGAAATGATGTGTTAACTTTTGATTTATGGTCTATGCCAAGTTATGTTTATAAGATAGTTTCATTTGAGTAATTTTTTAGCTATTCACTTGAATGTATTGTGAAATAAAGTTTCATCCTTGGTCACTATTGTCATCCTTGTGCCATATATAAATTTAATCTCACCTATAAAGTGACTAAGTGTTATAACTTGAATACATCAAGGCTCTAACATCCATGCCTAGAGCGCTACCTTAAAGATAAGCAGGTGAACTTACACCATCCCTATGATTTATCTAAGTACCCAAATCACCTTATAATAACTCTTCCCCTAGCCTACACTGTTAAGATCCCCACCTAGCCAAGTATATACTTTCACCTTAGAAACTATCCTAGTTAGAAGGGTCATACCTATTGAACCCCCTATAAGTAACCAAGAGCCAAAAGGCCACCTTAACCCCACTAGCCAATGTCTAAACCCCAATGAAATCCAAGTTGTACCATGTTCTAACTAGCCCAATGTGGGCCCAATGATCTAAGACTTAAAATATTTATTTGAAATATAATTCAAGAAACAAAAACAACATAATTATATTAATGTTATCTCTGAGAAGAGATGTTTTATTGATCAAATTTGTAGATCTAAACATATGCCTATCTCTGAGAAGAGATGTCTAATTTCCTTTTTGGGTTACATCTTCATTTATACACATTTTTAAGGTAGGAGGAGGATGTGTAAGGTCACCAATCTTGAGGGAGATTAAGTGGTTTGACTTCCATGATTCACAACAATACAAATTTTGAGGATTTACTATTTTTAGAAACTTACTATTTTTAGACTACACTACTAAAATTTAAAATTAGGGCACTTACATTTGGTTTCTAGGGGGTTAAAAACCCACTAATAAAATCTTTTGCCATCTCAATATTTTCCTCTCATTCTTATCTTTCCAAAAATTCAAACGGGGAGTCAAACGGAGCTATGGTGCAAAAGTTATGGCTCCCAGAAGTTTTGTCACAAATTGGGGTAGAACCATTGCCCAAATTATTGCTTGAAAAAAATTTCGGATCATTCCTCTCTCCTTGAGAATTAATGGTCCCAATTGCATCAAGATTTGTTATCAATTTTGGTAGTTGTGTTTTGATTTGATTCCCAATGCATACCTGGAATGGACTGTGCTTTGTGGAGCTGTGTTGGGACCGATGGTTCACCATTTCTATCTAACCATTAGTCTATGGATGGAAGGCCATAAACTTTTTTAGATTTGTATCTATTTTATTTATTTTTTGCATTTTTTGTGTATTTAGGGCTGCAACATATTCCCTTTTAGATTTTTGTGGCTTGACCACCATGAGAACAAATTTCTTAGCACTAATCAAGGACACAAATGTAGGTGGTACCTCTAGTACCCTGTAACATAGTGTTATAAGAGTCAAGGTGATCCTTTGAGTTCTTGATTCATATATGCCATGTCGATCATACATGAATGGCTAACCAAGGAGTACATCACAAACATCCAAATTGACCACATCACATAAGACCTCATCTTGGAAAGGTTTTATTGCATATGAGAGAAGACATTGGTGGGTGACATGAAGGTTTCTCCTTGGACTCAACCATCCAATACTATATGGATTTGGGTGAGGCTTCATGGATAGATTTAGGCTTTTCACAACATTAGTAGAGATTAAATTCTTTTTATTTTCACTATGAAGAATGAAATGTAAAGGCTTACCTTTCACCCATAACTTAGAGTGAAACAACCTTTCTTTGCCATCTACCCTCTCCTCATGGGTCTATGATGAAGTAATGATGGCATCAAGCTCAACATATATAATCTCTTCTTCATCCTCTTTGACTGTAGGGTGTGTATGAGGTAGAGCAGTAGATATTGAGGATTGTGACTTAGAAAGCAAGGACTTGATGGCTCAACATTCTTCTTTGGAGTGAGTTCCAAATTGATGGTAATCACATCATTTTCTAGTCTTTCCTTCCTTTTGCTTCTAATTTTGGCCTTGTGTTTGACCTTCTTTGTCACTTTTCCATTTTGAAGGCTAACTCTTTGTATTTATTCTTCCATGCTTCTGCTCAATCTTCACTATGAACTTGTATACCTCACCAAGGGTTTCCAAATTGAAGAGTTCCATCTCCCCCAATATATACCATTGTAGTCCACCATGATATTTGAGAACCTTGTGTTTCTCACTTTCTTGGATGCCCAATCCCATAGATAGAGAATGAAAAATTTCAATGTAATCTTGAACAGATAGTTCCTTACCTTAGCAAAGTTGTTACCACTCTATATATAGATCATCGTATGCTCTAGTGGGGTAGTATTCTTCCTTTATAGATTCTATGAAAATGTCCCAAGTAGGTTCCACCTCAATGCCAATATCATCTATACTGAATCTCTTCTTATACAATTCCCACTAATTTTTGATAGGCAATGATGCTTTCAAAAGACAAAAAGTGATCTTCTCTTTATCGATGAATTTATTTACAGAAAAATAAGATGATAATTGATCCAACCAATTTTCTACTACATCAACATTGATTTTTCCTTCAAATATAGGGATATCAAAATTCACCTAAACCTTGAAGGGTGTTGGGACACTAAAAATATGTGGGCTTATAGATGAGGAGCCATAATTTCCCATCAAGATTTATTTGAGAATTTGTGAAAATTATTATATCATCTATGCTTAGTACTATTGGAGGTCTTCATTCACCATTTCCTTGAAAAGATCAGATGTCTCAGTGTTGTCTTCCATTTGAGGTTGTTTGGAGTGAACAGGTAGATAGTCTATTGGTTTCATTTTCCACCCAAGATTCTTGTAATTTGACCTTATCCTCAAGATCATACACTCTAAATATAAACCACTCTAATACCACTAATCTAAAACTTATAAGCTTTGGCTGAAAGATAATTCAAGAAACAAAAATAACACAATTGTAATAATGTTATCTCTGAGAAGAGATGTTTTATTGATCAAATTTATAGATCCAAACATATGCCTATCTCTGAGAAAAGATGTCTAATTTCCTTTTTGGGTTACATATTCATTTATACACATTTTTAAGGTATGAGGAGGATGTGGAAGTTCACCAATCTTGATGGAGATTAAGTGGTTTGACTTCCATGATTCACAACAATACAAAATTCAAGGAATTACTATTTTTAAAAACTTACTATTTTTAGACTACACTACTAAAATTGAAAGTTGGGGCACTTCCATTTGGTTTCCAAGGGTCAAAACCCACCAATAAGATCTGCATTCCATCTCACAATGTTCTTCTCATTATTGTATTTCTAATGATTCAAATGGGGAGTCAAATTGAGCTATGGTGCAAAATTTATGGCTCCCAGAAGTTTTGCCACCAATTGGGGTAGAACCATCACCTAAATTGTCACCTGAAATGTTGTTCAAATCACCTAGTCTGATATGAACATGATTATTCAATATATGTAGAAATACCCTTAAAGTAGGGAAACACCATATAATACTCCTTTAGGAAGGAATAACTCCACCATGTCTCTTCGATGGGACAACCTCCAATAGCCTCTTACAATAGAAGACTCAATGCTTACTTGATTTCTTTACCATGATAATCATCTCCTATATAGATACATCTATCTAACCCATGGATGGATAACCTCCTAATCCCAATGTAGGCCGACCATTACCCAATGTACTACTTCCACAAGTTACTCTATTATCCTAATATATTGTACTCCTATAACTAAGGGGATGTGTGCCACATGTTGACATCTCCATCAACCCATATACATCAATATATCATATCCCTAGGTACATAGCATTACTTCCCTCCTTGACATGTTTCATCCCCAAAACATAGGAAGAAACCAAATAATGAGTGTGCTTCAAATCATGGCACACTTGTCTCCAATATCAATCATCTAGCCATCCAAAAGTGATCTTGGTAGGTGATAGCTCTCCAAGATTGTTTCCAAATTCCCTTGTGCTCCTCTAATTTTGTTTATGATCATAATTATAATGCTTTGGTGTCCCAGCATAATTACTCCTCTTTTTATTCCCTGTACCATATTCTACTACACTTCTCTGATTCCAACCATGACCATAGTAGGTATTCTTCAATGCATAGTCATAATGATTTCCCCATTCATTCCATGTGCCATAGTATTTTTTCTTTGGATTCCATGCATATCCATAATGATTGGAAATTTTATTTCTTGTATAGACAAAATGATTGTTATTATGACACTTCCTCACCTAGTTCCATGATTGTTTCCTCTCATGATGATGTGGGTGTCTATATACCTCAACCTTTTCCAATACTTTGATTTTATCCACCTTTGCTTCTACCTCTTCCATCTTTTCCTTCTTTGTCTCTTGAGTAGATGAAGTGCTCATTTATAGTGTGTCTTTATCTATATCATTTGAATCTTCATCATGTTCTTCATCACCTATTTCCATCTCATCCTCATGATCTACCTAGATTGTTATTGGTGCCTTTTTCAATATGATATCTTGTAAAGTGATCTTCTTTTTCTTATACCAAAAATTCATGAACTTTTTTTGAACATTAATATTCATTGTTCCCAAAGTCTCTAACCATGGATATCCAAGAACTATATCCACATCATCCATATCCAAAGCATAAAAATCTGAATGCAAAACATATTTTTCCATAATGAGCTTCAGATCTTCAAACATTGAAATATTCTTACCATCTACTTGAACCTCTTTTATATTCTTTTCTTGAATATGTAGATGCTTGGACACATTCATGTTGATGAAGTTATACTTACTGGTAGGGTTTATGGACACAATAACCCTTTTTTTTTAATGCATCCATGAAATTGAAAAATTGACTCAGATTTCTTTGGAGCCAAATAATTTAAACCTTTATCATCCAATTCTTCTTCTTCTTCTTCTTCTTCTTCTTCATCATCATCATCTTCTTCATCATCTTCTTCTTCTTCTTCTTCTTCTTCTTCTTCTTCTTCTTCTTCTTCTTCTTCTTTTGCTTCTTCTTCTTCTACTGCTTCTTCTTTTTCTACTTCTTGTTTTATATCCCAACGATCTAAAAAGATCTATTCCATTTTTGTCCATGAAGAAAACTTTCCTGTATAGCTCAATTGATCAAACAATGTAGTGCAAGCCCAGACAAAAAAGGAAGTAATCATCTTTGCCCAAAAGTTTTTGTAAAATGATTCTCCAAAAGGATCCACCATTCTTTAGTATCAATATCATCTTCCCCTGAAAATGTTTGCAACTCCATGATCCTTAAAAAATTAGGGTTCATGAAACCCTAAAATGTCAAAATTGATCCATAAAATCACAAAAAATCACTCCAAACAACTGTAAAAATTCTAAAATTTTGACTGTGATTCTCTTATATCTGCTTACATCTCTAGTAAAAATTTCAAATAAAAATTCCTTATATTTTGGAAGATATAGTGAAATTATTATAAAACCTAAAATAGCAATAAATCTCTCAAAACGAATCAAAAAATCTCTTTTTTTTTACATAACTTATTTGAAATATTCTCCATATCTAATAAAAAATTTGTAGAAAAATTTGCAACCAATCAAAATTTATTGATGATTAAAAAAACTAGGGTTTCGTTCCAAAAATTTCCCAAATAGAAGCTCTGATACCACTTGATATGAACTTGAATATTCAATATATGCAGAAACACCCTTAAGGTAGGGAAACACCATATAATACTCCTTTAGGAAGGAATAACTCCACAATGTCTCTTCGAGGGGACAACCTCTAATAGCCTCTTACAATAGAAGACTCAATGCTTACTTGATTTCTTTACCATGATAATCATCTCCTATATATATATATATATACATCTATCTAACCCATGGATGGATAACCTCCTAATCCTAATGTAGGCTGACCATTACCCAATGTACTACTTCCACAAGTTACTCTATTATCCTAATATATTGTACCCACATAACTAACTAAGGGGATGTGTGCCACATGTCAGCATCTCCATCAACCCATATACATCAATATATCATATCCCTAAGTACATAGCACAGTCCCTTCACTATAATGCTTTAGGTGAGTACACAAGGCTTCACCTTATGTAAAACTAATGCCAATTTTATAGTGTGATTAAATGTTGTGTACCAAACCTTACTATGCTCATGCCTAGCCCCATTAAGCCTAGATCTAACTTGGTTTGATAGCTAACTACATGACCAAGCACAAATTCCAATCTAATGAACTTTTCTACACTGTGGATAAAGTGGTAGAGTGGTGCATTAGATAGTTACATGTTGGAGTTCATAGTGTCAACTTTTTCATGCCTTAAGGAAGTAGAGTATGAGTTTCTTCATGAGCCAAGGTGCATGTTCATCAAAGGACATAGTACTAAACTTAAAAATCTTCTAGTGGATTACGATATAGAAACTATAAGGATGGAAGGCTAAAATCCTTGCCCATATGAGAAAACATAGAATGTGAGAAGGGGAAGTGTAGATAAGGTGTGATAAAAGAGGAATAACAACCTCACACCTAAGAGTTATGGAGGTTGAACTATAGTAAGTAAAGGCACAGGTTGATGGAGGATCTAGAACTTGGAAGTGTTGAGAGGACTCGTAGTGAGTGGGAAGGGTATGAGGAAGGATTCCTTTAATTATACTAACATGAAGAGAGAGAAGAACAAGTAAGAAACTAGACTCATTAGTTAGGTGTAGGATGCAATGGGTTCCTACAAGATGTGGCATTTGTGAATGTGTTAAAAGCACCTACCCCTTTTGAACCTAAAGTGCAAGCTCATGCACTATATTCTCCATTATAAGAGAGAAGAATGCTAACTGAACTTGTTATTGACATAGGCTTTGATAGGGTCAAAATTTTGGATCAAGACTTTGTAATTGAGAAAGTAATTCCTTACAAGAATTGAGTAACAATATGAAAAATCTAGCAAGCACCAACCCAAGAGCCTTGAACATAGGTGTGAGCATTCCTTTGTAGATAATTTTAGCTACACTGACTAGACAACAACCCATAAGAAGTGGCACGATGCCACCATTGAGCATTAATACACTTATTAGTTTGGCAATATAGCCTACTCCATCAAGGTTAAGACTCAACCCTATAAGTGGAGGCACTAAAGGGCCACATCCAACATAGACACAAGGGGGATAGACACCTCAAAACCTATCACCACCCCCTCAATAGATCTATTATGAGATGGCAATGCACTTTCTTAAGTATCATGGATTTGAAAATGTCATAGAGTATGTGTTGAAGTGAGTTGTAATGGTGCACTCAGGGCATCACTCAGCCCAAATGCAAGGCAATCCAGTTTACAACCACTTTGTTGGATCGTGCCCATACTTGGTATCAAAAGTTTGATCTAGACTAGGCTATAGTTGATTACACTATGTTGAAGGAAGCCTTCTTGAAGGAGTTTGATATACCTGAGCTTGAGCAACAGAGCATCACATTGGTCAAAGAGATCAATCAAGGATTATCTGAGAGTGTGCACATATATGATGCATGGTTTTAAAATCTTCTATAAAAGCTTTTATATGACATCCACCCCTCTTAACATGAGCAATGGTTTGTTGGAGGCCTATTAATACCTTTCAGATGCATGTTGTCCATGAAAACCTTTATGGATCCCCAAGAAGTACTTGAAGCCACACTCCAGGTTGAGGTGATAGGTAGTGTAGACATAAGGATCAACCCATTCATGGAGGTGTAGATTGCATCAATGGCCTCCTAGCTATAGCAGTTAACCATTGGCTTGGTGTATGAAAATCAAAGTGGGTTATGGTGCACCAACTATGAGATGGAAGAGCATAACAAGAAAAATTTCCCACAGAGAAATGTTCATGCCCTACTTCTTAACTATGAAGTTTGTCATATACCACATGAATCTTGAAACTATCCTCTATTGCAGCATACTAGCCAAGTGAACACCACCATTTACTACTAAATGTGTGATGTTTATATGCATTCAACAATAGATTATAGATTCATCGATGAGATGTGCCAAAATATGGAAAGAGGCATAAATTAGGTGATGACATTAGGCAGTGATGAGGTAGGTCAAGGCAATGAAGGTTATGAATTTAACAATATGGGATATGGCAACCAATGAGGTGTGTAAGGGAAAGGAGGAGGATGTGGTAGAGGAAGGTTCCCACCATGATCCTACTATAATTTTGGGTCAACTAAACATTACCAGTGTGATTACCCCATGCATCTAATATATGATTATCATCAAGTACCGCATGTAGTCGAGGAATGCCTAGACCTATGTAAAAAGATAACTCAAGGTCAACTTGGCACAGACAGAGGTGCCATGATGGTTAGGAATGAGTCTTGAGAGGAAAAGTGGGCTCCTAAGCCACAATAGACTTGCAAAGAGCCACCCAAGGTACAGACCACAATAAGTAGTGGGTTCACCACTCAACCACCCATGGTTTCAAACCAAGATCTATGCTTGGAGTATGGTGAATCAAGCCACATTGAGTCTGTAACATAGTTGGAGCCAAAATTTGGACCATCCCCAACCTTGCATGATATAAGGACATCCTACAACAAGCCATGAGTGTGATATAGAACTTGTAGGGCAAACTTTAGTTGGACAAAGATTTAGAGGCATAGTCCATCACTTCGTATAAGAAGCAAGATCACTAGGAGGTTAAAGTGCAAATTTAATAAGAATTGGTGGAGAGCCAAATAGATTAAATTCATGTAAAATACATAGATAAATAGTTTCAATACAATAATATATTTCACACTTCTATTCTCTAAATTATTTAATTCACATTACCTGATAATAATACATTTGAGGATATTACACACATATATAGGAAATATATTTCCTATAACTTCTTCCCAATATTCTCTCTTGAAATCCCTCTAATTAAGCACACGATATATTGTTATAAAAATATATCTCAATAGATATATTCTAACATAATATTGTTATATATTTCAATATTCTGATTTACTAATTACTAACCTATTACATATTTACTTTTTACCTTCCCGTAAATACCTAATTTCACGTAATGTGAAAAATATTCCCAACATTCCCCCCCATAGTTTTTACATGGTATAATATATCTCATTTTTTTATTATAGCATGTTCCACCTCTATGTGCTTATGATATTCTCTGCATATATGTGTCATCACACATCTCTTCCTTCACACTCATTTGCAATTGATTTTCATAGGTTCACCAATAACCTTCTAAAATTGTTTTCTTAGGTTCACCAATAACCTTACAAACTAGTTTTCTCAGGTTCACCACTAACCTTACAAAATGGTTTTCTCAAGTTCACCACTAACCTTATAGAATAGTTTTCATAGGTTTACCAATAACCTTACAACATGGTTTTACCAGGTTTACCACTAACCTTTCATCATGATTGCTACAATGTTTTTTAGATCAACATTCTCCAATGTAAATACAAAAAGGGTTACATGGTAATATCACACATAAGTGAATAGGTATAACTGTTATTATTTTTCACTCATACTGAAAAATAAATGTAAATACGACACTGAAATAATTGAAATGAAAAACACACCACACATGTCACCAAAACATGATGCACCCTGTCATTGGTGACTAATGAGAGGTCACTGAAAGAACTCCTTCCTTCATGTATCCTCTAGCCTCCAGTAATGGATTCTACTTACTCAGGTGATATGTTGATGAAATGCTCTGATGGTTTTAGTAGGTTATTTATTGGTTGCTTTCATATAAATTGGAACCCCATCTTTTTTTGGATGTCGTGTATAAGAGAAAATGCATCCATAAGGCAATTTTTATTTTATTTTTATAATTTAAACTTTTTGGAAAATGATGACACAACTAGACATAAAACTGACTATTAACACTTGACTCAAAAACTGACTTGATTCTGACTAATGACACTTTGAATTTTATAAAAGACTATGCTTTTGATGATTAAAATGACTATGACAACAAACCATTAATAACATTTAAACAATGTTACAAATACTATTAAAATTAAACATTTGACAATAAAAAATAAATGAACCCATTCTAAATAATTCTTGACTCATAGTTCTAAAAGACCCTTAAACAAAACTAAAATCATATGATGAAAAAAATTGACAACTATATGATTTAGATTAAATACCAATGAATAATTCAATCTAGACTAACGACCAAACTATGATTTAATGACCACCTAAAAAATCTAACAAATAAAAACTACACTAGAAATATAATGACTCGATACTAACATATACTAAAACCAAAAGATATATAACTATATCTTTGACAAAAGACAAATCATAAACTCAAACAAAAAGATTTACTATGCTTTATGATCATGCACGAGATTTGGCATGAGAGGATGGATTGATGTGACCTATAGTCAATTTCATCAACATCAAACTTGTTGTTGGATCCATCAGTCAGAGAGCTGGATGATGGTGACTTGGAGTGCCAATTGATAATTGGATATGTATGTATGGCATGCATGCGGACGGTCGATTGAAAAAAAGACAAAACTTATGCATGGATCAAACAAGCATAAGACTTACATTGAAATGCATGATGACTATTGAAATGCATGATGACCACTGAAATGATGAATATCCAAAATTCAACCTCATTATTTATGAAGACTCAACAGAAACTATATTTCATACGACATAGATTGTTATCTGATGAATTTTGCAAGTTATATATGTGTAAATTACACCACTCTTATCTAATGCAATTGCATTTTCTATCAACAAATTTGTGATTCACCTTATGCCATTCTCATAATAGATCTTGGATGCAATACAACAGAATGTGTATAGAGGTCTTCAACAAGCTTGTGAAATGTATTTGAGCAAACATATGGGTCGTTTGTGTCATGTTATGTAAATGAATTGACACCACATCTATTAAAGTTGTTGATGAAGACAATCTTTTGGATGGATTTAATATTATATGAGACATCATCATTGTTAGTATAGATCTAAATGAATGATAGTGAACTCAGTCTAAAAATCAATCCAAACACTGAATGTCAATGCAAACAATATTTTTGATGACCCAAATTTTGTTTAATGTCTTCATTTCAATGGAGAGCCTTTACTCAAAACTGAGCCAAAACACCAAACTAAAATTCTAAACATTAAAGATATTTCAATTCTTCCTCATAACAAGTAGCAACAAACAATGGTGAATACCTCTTACAAATAGTCATAGTCCCATAGCCATAGCTGATCTGATACCAATGATAAGAATTGGTGGAGAGCCAAACATATTCAATTCATGTAGAATACACAGATAAATAATTTCAACACAATAATATATTTCATACTTTTATTCTCTAAATTCTCTAATTCACATTGCCTGATAATAATACATTATGAGATATTACACACATATATAGGAAATGTATTTTCTATAACTTCTCCCCAATATTCTCTCCCAAAATCCCTCTAATTAAGCACACGATATATTTTTATAACAATAAAAATAATATATCCTAATAGATATATTCTAACATAATATTGTTATATATAAAATTGTTTTGATTTACTAATTACTAACATGTTACTTATTTACTTTTTGCCTTCTCATAAATACCTAATTTCACCTAACGTGAAAACTATTCTGAATAGGAGTTGATCGAGATATTTCACCTCCTTAAAACTGAAGGGGTTCAACCCCTACTGAAAGACTTGCTTCTAAATCTCACAGGAAAAGAACCAGTGCAAGAGGATGCCTCTCAAGTGATAGAAGTTATAGTGCCACATATGGAATGGGCACATGAAGTTAGGCATACTCAGAAAACCAAGTATGACCAAGAATTGTTGATAGATGCCACCATCAATGGATGGTCAGCTTGTGAAGTACTAGTTGATATGGGTGTAGAGGTCAATATTCAGACCAAAACCACATGGGAAAATATGGGGCATCCACCCTTGAGGATTTCACCTCACATGTTTTTTGTGGCTAACAAAACCCAAGTGCAACCAATGGGATATTGAAGGGCACCATTATAGATATCATGGGCACCAAGTTCTATGCCAACTTTGATGTCATCGAGTTGGAAAAACAAGACAACTATCTAGTTTTATTAAGAAGGCCATGGTGTTATTCTAATAATGTAGATATGCACTTTAAGAAATGATATATGAATTTTGAAAATGGCAAGGAAAGGGTGGTGATCCCTCTTTCAAGTGATCAAGGACTAATATACGTATAAAGTGTTGATCTCAAGGATGAGATCAACCACATCTATAACTTCATGGTGTAGGGTGTTGAGAATCTCAACCTTAATGACTGAGGCATACTCAAATGTGAGTATGGATAATCAATCTCTAACACAACTAATTTCACCTGTAAGTGATGGATCAAAGAAGCCTATGAGGTCATTAGCTAAAGGTGTCACCTTATTTATGTAGCCAAGATAGGGTTGATTAAGATTTGGCCAAAGAAGAAATGGGTTCCCTACACATAAAAAGTAGAGAAAAGGGTGCTCTAAATTAGTAAAGGGAAGATTACAGTGCTTCTAAAGTATGAAAGGATCTAGAAAATTACATCCATGATATTAAAGCATGTATCCCAGAGGAGATAGATCAAATGGGTGCACTAGTGCATACCTTAAAGAGAATTGTTGGTCATTGGTGGGTAGTACAGAGACCTAGCTTTCCCACCTTGTATAAATGTACCCATATTCACTATATTTGGCAAGAGTAATGAGGATCTGGACATACCTACTTATGTTAGCAATTTTTACCCAATCATGCATGTGCATCTATGTGAAGAAACCTAGATTATTTGTGATGAGAATATGCCAAGAGGCCTGTGGGTGCATGCCTTTTACAAGACCTTAAAAACTTGGGTGTGAGCATGTTATATTATAAATGAGATGTGATGTGAGATAGGAAATTAGGAAATGCTCAAGGAGAGTTTTTTGTACACCTTCTCCTTTTCTTCATGGAACTTAGAGCTATTGGGACCACTACAAGTCATCCATAGGGTAGTGTTTGAGGACACTGAAATCCTAGAAGAGTGCCTAAAGTAAATTTTTTAGGATAAATGACTAGCACTCTTGACATTCTTTAGATAAATGACACTTAATAATGACTCCATAAATAAGATGATGAGACTAGGAAAGAACACAATTAGAAGGATCTAATAGGTAGACAAAAACTTGTGCACCTTGTGGATGATAACACCCCAAATGATGAAAATCTGACACATATTCAAATTGAAACATTACAGGGGATAAGACAAGTTGAGGACTCTCATCAGGAGATAAATTAACCCTACCATGCACCACTCAAGACCACTAAAGTAGACATCAATGTAGAAGGCAAGCTTAATATCACCACTATAGGTGCTTACTAGTCTGAGTCAAAGATGGCACGAATTTTAGACCTCCTAAGGGAATTTTAGGACTTATTCCTATGTAGCTACAAGGATATGAAGATCACCCACACTTCCCTTGGAAAAATAAGAATCAAGCTAGTGGATGGTGCAAGGCTAGTCAAGAAGTGCCCATATTTCATGAATCAAAACCTCCATGCTAAGGTAAAGATAGAGATTGATGGAATGATAATGACCATTGTCATCTACTCAAAACAAGAATCTAAATGGGTAATCTCTATAGTCATCAGCATCAAGAAGTATGGGTGCATATGAATCTACATCGACTACAAGATGTTGAACATTGCTTGCATCAATGATCCATTCTCAACCTCATTCACTAATGAGGTTCTAGATGGAGTCATAGGCTGTGAGATCTACACTTTCACTTAAAGGTTTTTGAGCTACCTTCAGGTGTAGATCAAGGATGAAGATAAGCCAAAGATAACCTTTACAACTTAATGGGGTTATTTCACTTATAATATGATGCCCTTTGGACTTAAGAATATATCAGTCTTATTCTCTAGGGCAGTGATTGATCATTGCCTTCAAGGACTTTATCCATAGGTTTCTCAAAGTGTATCTCAATGACTAAACTATGTATGGTCTTGTAAAATATCACTATGAAAATTTGTGCCTCATGTTTGAAAGGTGTAGGCAGCTCCAGATCTCTTTAAATTTTAATAAGTGTATCTTCTCAACTCCATTTGGGATATTGCTTAGGCACATCATCTACAAGGATGGTTTACTTGTTGATCCATTGAAGACAACTATAATAATATAGCTCCAGACTCCCTCAATATAAAAATATGTTTTCATCTTTCTAAGCCATTTTGGCTACTATAGAAATTTCATTCAAAGCTATGCAAAGATTTTGGTGCCTCTAAAGGAGCTCTTGTGAAAGGATGGCCCATTCTACTAGGGTGAGGTGCAAGATGAGGCCTTTGAAACACTAAAGCTAAAGTTGGCTAGTGTGTTAATTCTATAATTTCCTAACTGGACAACTCCTTTCCATGTCCATGTTGATGCTTTATGATCTACCATTGGTGCCATATTGGCATAGCTAGGTGAGGGTAAGATGGACCACCCCATCTCCTTCACAAGTATAAAATTGATGTAGGCAAAGCAAAATTACACCACCACCATACATGAGGAATTGGTAATGGTCTATGCCTTAAAAAAAAATTAGGTAATGCCTATTAGAAACCCCATTCATCTTTTTCATAGATCATGAGGTGTTTAAGTACCTTCTGAACAAGATTATTTTACACATGCACATATGTAGATGGATTATTCTCTTCTATGAGTTCTAGTTATCTATTGTAGTTAAACTTGGGAAGCAAAACTTAGGGATAGACCATTTGTTTTGTATCATTTTTGGTGATGAATTAGTGATAATTGAGGATGACATGTTAGATGCACAACTGTATAGATTCTAATGCATTCTTGAAGATCTAGAAAAGATTGTCACTTTCTTAATGTCTAGGTTTGTGCCCTAGACCTTGTCCACTAAGGAAAATAAATAACTTGCAGTTCATACCACCCCCTTCTAGATCATTGAGGGGGAGCTATAAAAACTAATTATGGATGAAGTTATACATTAGTGTGTTTTGAAACACAAATGGGATTTCATCCTACAAAAAGTACATGAAGGGATCACAAGAGGCCATTGCACTGGAGATGCAATGACATGAAAAGTAGTACAGTCAGGCTTATGGTGGCCAAGCCTGTTCCAAGATGCCAAGGAGTATGCTACATCATGTGATATATGCTAGAACACTAAAAATTCCAACCACTAGGATGATATGCCTCTCATCCCCATTCTCACCTAGGTACCATTCAAAAAATGGGCCATTGACTTTGTTGGGCCAATCACTCTCGCAACATGATACACAAGTGTAAGATACATTTTAGTGGCCACTAACTATTTCACAAAGTGAACCAAAGTCACCTCAACTAAATATTTCACAATCCCAATATCCATGTGCTTTATATGGGAGAATATTATAAGCCAATATGGGTGCCCATTAAGTTTGACTAGTTATAGGGGCACTCATTTCATCAATGAGATAGTGCACATCTTTCTGACTGAGTACATGGTGGTGCACCATAATACCACCCCATATCATCCCTAAGATAATGACAGATATAAAGCCTTTAGCAAGATTCTAATAATTTTCATAACAATGATATGCAATTTTGGTTGAAAATATTGGGATAATCGAGTTTCAGTAGTACTTTGGGCATAATGCATGATCTATAAGCACCTAAATAAGGCTACACCATTTTAATTGGTGTTTGGCACTGAAGAAGTTTTGATCATGGAATTCATGGTGCCTTATTTATGCATTTCATCCATTGGTTAGTTACACAACCAAAAATATTTAAATGCAAGGTTGGAAGACTTGGATCGCTTGGATGAGAAGCATGCCCAAGCCAAATGGAGTTAGCAAATTAAGAAGGTGCACCAGAAGTGATAGCATGATAATCATATCAAAGACAAGGAGCTGAATGAAGGAGTAATGGTATTTTTCTATGATTCTAAGTACTTCAAACACTTAGGAAAGTCAAAAATCCAATGGATGGGTCCCTACATAATCCACCATATCTTAGAAATAGGTGAATGCAAGTTACACCAATTATTTGGAAAAATGTTCCCTGAGAATTTCAATGGCTATTGATTGAAACCATACATTCATTAGGTTGGCACTTGCATCATGAAAACACTAACTTCTTGGTCATTAGTTGGTTTTAAGTTGAGATGACTAGGATAAATTTTGGTGCAAGCCAAACTAGTATTTTATTTTATTTTATCCCTTATATAGTGTATAGAGGTAGTGATCGGTATGGGGTAGCTTCAAGAACTTTTATGTCAACACTTCACACAATTCCAATCAGGTGAGTCAAGCACTTATGCCCATAAGTGCATGAGGCTAGACATTTAAGTAGTAGGCATGTGAAGCTTACCAAGCACAAACAGAAGAAACTAGAGAGATATATGTGTAAGATGAAAAGTGTCAGGCTCTTAAAGGCCCAAGAACAAACCACTCTAGAATTACCTTTTCCCCAGAGTTACAAGAAGGTGTATCAATTTATTTGGAACTAAATACCCCAGAAGGTAAGAAGTGAAGATTCCCAACATGGTTGAGTATAAGGTAGATAATGAAGATGCACTATAAAAGTGCACAAGAGAACCAGAAGAGAAATAAAGCAATGGAGAGCCAACTTAAGGGATTTGTATGGGGTAGGACAAGCCAAGGTAAGATGACACATAAAAAATTGACCAAGGTAGAAAAAAGTGCTTGAAATAAGAGTGTATCTAGAATATAGTGGAACTGAGGATGTTGAATCATACACATGTGAGGCACTACACCTAGGTTACCATAAGAAAGGTAAATGATACACCAAGGATACACATATAGAAAGAAGTTGTCTAAGATAATTGGCATCCATCTAGGAAAGAGAAAGAAGTGACCATTTGAACCACACATCACTTCACTAAAAAACACATTAAGAGCATTCAATGAGGTGATGGTGGTGGCATAAAGATATGCATTTAATGCATACAAGATAGGATATTTTTGAAGATTTTATAGATTTTTGTGTTTTCAAAGAGATCAAGGTACCTACACCATTATGCCTTCATTAATAATGGTAGTTGACAAAATGAATGGTATAAAATGGTAAATGGTGGAATGGCTTAGGTTACCAAGTTTAAGCTAACTTAAAGACTTAGTGCAAACCTAATGAGAAACCAAAGATCCAAAGCAAGAATGACCTTGTCATAGTGAGCAATTGAGCATTCTAGGTACCTTAGAGTGAATGGAAAAACATGAAGAGAGAGTGAATTCATAGTGGATATTGGTGTGAAGGATTGAAAAAATAGGTTTGTGTAGAGAACCAATTTGAACTAGGAAGATATTTCATAAGCCATAATTAATGGCTAGCAAATCTCAGAGCCAAATACACAGTCATAGATCCCACAACTATAGAAGTGTTGACCACCATTAGAGGCTTTGACAAGCCACATCTTCCTTGATTCAACATAAGTAGATTTAGAATGGTGAATAAATGAAACGCATCAAGCTCTATAGATGCATAATAAGAACCCAATATGGTTAAGATTGTAGAAGAGGTGATGGTTTCCAAGACAAAGGCATAGCTGATCGAGGTAGTTAGTGTCATAGATATTAATACCAAGGCACTAACCAAGTTATCCTATCAATATATGCAATATCCCCCAAAGGTTCATGTAGGGGAAAGTTGGTGTTATTTTATGCATAAGTAAAAGCTAAAGGATTACAACCATCAAATGTCAAGTTATTTGTAGGTCTTAGCATAATATTTAATGGTAGACATAGGGCACAAGATTCCAAAGGGTGATACCTTATTTTATGTCTCAATTTGGTATAATTCAGCTCTATGAGTTGCCTTGCTTTAGGATGTCATAGGAACTCATCCAATTCCAACTCTCATGCATCTATGAGGACCACTTCTATTTTTTGATGTGGCACATGAGGATCTTGCCATAGCTAATCAAGAGGATAATTGGGCTACCAGATGTTGATCAAGACATCCATTAGATGATGGATGATGTTGAAGAGGTAGAGATAGTCACAAATCTCCTCAATTACTTCAAGTGGGGTTTCATGTTCCTAATCACAAAGTGTGAAGACCCTAACATGAGAGTGGAAACATTCCTTATGAGTTCTAAATTATGTCTTAGTAGTCGATGGATAGATGTATCTAAGGTGTACCTCTACATTGCATGTCATATGGCATAGGGCATACAGTTTAATATCATGCAGTTTATTACTAAAGAGTTGATCAAGAATACACTATAATGCCACAACACTAAGAGGACCTTTTAGTGGGGCTCCATCCTCATCTTGATCTTGATGGAGGAGATCAAGATCCCCAATGGAAGTGAAGATAACCTATGGGTATTCTTTGAACACCATGAATCCCCTATGAAAAAGTATAAGGACTACATTTTCCCCACCACCTTCAACCCCAAGTATAATATGCAAGTAATATGCTAGTGTGAGAATTACATCGAAGCCTTTAGACTAGAGTGGTTCATTCCTTTGGGGCTTCCCTAAAGCATGTTCAGGATGGAACCTTTTGTTGTGATGCAACACTAATATATCATGTGTTTGGTGCTAAAGGATGGGAATAGGTTAGGATGGATGAAGCTTCCCTTTGCCTTCTTATTAGAATACTTAAAGGATTCACTACATAGGATCTTTAATATGTAGTAAATGGAAATTATGATTAAGGAACTAGATGAAAAAAGAAGGAAGTTGAGGCACAATTTTCCTTGTGTGGATGGAAGAGCTACCAAAGATGAAGAAGATGTCTTAGATTGAATGAACATCGATCTAAGTAAAGAGGTAAACATCCTCAACTTCATCCATAGACTTTACTATGAGATGAATCCAAGGAATAATGATTACAATTCTAGGTCAAGCATCAAACAGAAAGAAGACCCCCCAATTTAGATTGGGGAGGAAGGAATCCCAACACCCGTTGATAAAAAAAAATTCCCTAGCAAAAGAGGGGAAATTTTGGAGGAGATAGAGGAGTGATTGAAGCTCAAAATTACCTCAAAAGAAGAGGCATCCTCCTCAAGATATTCTAAGAAGCACACAAAGTTTGTGCCGAATACCTACCTCAACACAAGAAAGAAGGGGAAGGCATGGATTTTGGTGACGAAGACAATTCTTTTCAACGTAAAAGAGGAGTTGGAGGAGGAAGAAGGTGTGACAGGAACCTATATTATGCTTGAGGATTTAGAGTCCTCATCAAGTAAACTAGAGAAATGAGCTAGAGAAATGATGGTGGAGATTAAGGAAACTCAACTTTAGTGAAGTTGAAATAGAGAGAGCAAAATAAATATGAGAGTAAAATTAATAAATGACTAAGGTAGGGGTGTTAAAGGAAGTAATTGAGATGGTGGAGGATAAAAATTAGATAAAAGAGGAGGAACACTAGGCATTGATAGAAGAAGGAATCTAAGAAGGAGAAAAGGGTAAGGATCCTAAAGAGGTGACCTAATCAGGTGCACTGATGGAATAGGAACTATAGTATGAGTGGAAGGACATGGGCCTTGACCAAGTGCATATTGATGCAATGCTAAAATTACATTGGAGGTGTGAGGAGATGAAATCCAAGGGCATGTCTTAGGCTAAAATCAATTAGCTAGAGGTTAAGGAAATAAGAGAGTGAGAAAATAAATACATAGTGCAAGCTACACAAAGGAAGGCCAAGAAGGAAAGGGCCAAGAAGGAAGAGATAGAAAGAAAATCCAAGGAAGAGAAGGCCAGGAAAAAGGAAAGGGATGAAGAAGTGGCCTAGGCTAAAAGGGCCAGGATGTTGAAAGAGAGAGAGGAAAAGAAGATCACCATAAGTGCAGGACCAAGTAAAGAGAAAACATAAAAAAAGACACTAAGTGCCCCCACCAGTATAGTAGAAGAGGCTACAGAACAAGTTCACCCTAGTTTGTAAGGGAAACATAGAGATATAGAAGGTGATATTTGCACCTTGGAGAAGCAAATAGAGAAGGAAGTCAAGGCCCCATTAAATCAAGAGGGAGAGAAAGATGACACAATGCAAGTTTGTGTCATCAAACCATTTCAAGAGAAAATGGATGAAGGGGAAAAGTCTATAGAAGAAACCCTATAAGAATAACATTATGGTGAGCTAAGCACCAAAGAAAGAGAAGAAAAAGAAGAGGGAAGAGAATAGGGATAATAATAAGAATAAGAAGAAGAAAAATTCATAGAATAAGGCATTATCTTGAGAACCAACACAAATGAGGAAGAAGAACTGGGAGAGGATGAGGATTTTGTGCTAGGTAATAAAGAAAGGGTGTAGTAGGAGTTTAAGGAAAACAAGGATCTCTACCTGATGGAGTGCATGCCTTCAAAAATTTCCATCACCTTGATGCACCACTAGGTTTCTTAGGTGTTAGATTGTTATATGGATGAGCCTAAATTTAAGGTTCTAATAAGGCAATTTGGAGCACCAAAAAACCAGAGGAAGGGAATGATTACCAACTCCTAAATACTCATGACATGAACCATGTGCACTCAAACAATACCTTGGTCAAGGTGGCATATGTTGTAGCACATAATAATATCATCAATAATGTTCATGCCTATAGTTAGAAGAAAATAGTGAAGAAGGCTAAGAAGGAGATGAAGCCAACCAAGCTCTAATTGCAATGGCTTGTAGAGTGCATAGGAGAGGTAGATCCATCCCTCTTATAGGAGGTGGATACTTCAGATAAGAGTGAAGTTGACCAAGTCTATGTGCTTATGGAGTAGATGCTCCCTAGGATGAGGCTAGTGCTTGAGGACCAAGAGGAGCCCTATAAATCCCTAAAGAAGGAGCTAAATAAAAATATGGATGTGGTTGAATACCTATGTGCCAAACTTGAGGGAATTGAGGAAGTAGACATGATATTTTGTAACTTCACCAACTAGGCAGTAGTCTTGGATACATGCCTTAAGAATGCAAATGAGGATAAGGATGATTTGTTCCAACACTCCTTCATGATAACTAGGACTGAGCACACATAAGTACTGGCCAAGGTCAACTCCTTTAGTTCTTAATTGAAGACTCAAGATCAAGACTTGGAGGTGGTCTTTTGCACCTTCCAAACTAAGGCAAGTGAGTAGGGGGAGGTTTTGGATGGTACGGTGAAGCACACAAAATAAAGTCTTGAATCCTTTAGGAAAGAGATGGAAAGAATAAATGTGCTTGATCTTGAGGCCACCTCCATAGAAGTAAATGGTTCTATTAAATAAATTAATATTATCATCCAAGGATTTGAGAGTTTCAAAGCAAACTTAGAGCAGGGTGTGCTTGAGTTTTATGTACCTAAGGCACTAAATAATAGTTTAGGGTAGACCAAAAAATTTGTATGGGGTAATGTTGGGCCCTCTTTTATGGTAATTACTTGGATCACACCAAATGGACCTCTCTCAATGCAAGGCAACCTTTGGAGTGGTTTCTCCCCTTTTTTACATTTTAATGCTAACTGAAGATGTCCCCAAAGATCCCATGTTAGTTTGAAAGCATTGCATGGTGCCGAATTTTAGGGGACATCCCTACCAAAACTTGGACATGGTAGCCTATAAATCATGGATGTCAAAAGAGTGGATCAAGTAAGAAAGTGACCCCAACTAATATCTTGGCATACAGTGTGTACTCATCCAACCTAGGCAACATAGTGGAGAAGATAGACTTGTGACAGCTCATCATTTGGCACATGCCCATCTAAACTAGAAAGATGTTTTCCAATAAAAAAGACTCATAGTTGAAGATTAATAGAGGAAACCAAGGTAACCAAGCTCTATAAAAATAGAGAGTGAACCATATCATTTACTATTTTGCATGGCAGTGTATAATTTTGAATGTATAGCCCAAGCTCACTTGTGAACTGTTGGGCATAAGTAATTTTATACTTGAACTCTATATAATAAATTTTGAAATAATGGAGAATGTGGTTGATGAAATGATGTCTTAATGTTTGCTTTATGGTCTGTTTTAAGTTATGTTTATAAGATAGTTTCATTTGAGTAATGTTTTAGCTATTCACTTGAATGTATTGTGAAATGAAGGTTCATCCTTAGTTTTTAATGGCATCTTTGTGACATATAGCGACTTCAACTCACCTAAAAAGTGAATAAGTGTTGGAACCCAAATGCACCAAAGCTCCAAGACCCACACCTAGAGCACTACCTTAAAAATGACTAGGTACCTGAATCACCTTATGCTAACTCTTCCCCCAACTTGCACCGCTAAGAGCCCTGCCTAGCCAAGTATAAACTTGCACCTTAAGAACTATACCACTAAGAATGATCCTTCCTATTGAACCCCCTATGAGTAACCAAGTGTTAGAAGGCCACATGAACCCCTCTAGCCAATGTCTAGATCCCATTGAAATCCAAATTGCACCATGTTCCAACTAGCCCAATGTGGGCTCGGTCCCTTCATTATTGTGCTTTAGGTGAGCACACAAGGCTTGTGCCTTGTGTGAAACTAATTTTAATGATATAACATGATTAAATTTTGTGTGATAGACCTTAATATGCTCGTGCCTAACCCCATAAATTCTATAACTAACTTGGTTTGATAGCTAAGTATATGACCAAGTGCAGAAGACAACCTAGTGAACTTTTCTACAACAATTCACATGATTTTCTTTGTAGTGGGTGACAGTTGTATCCCATCCTTTTTATGTGGTAGAAGACAGCTATCCTTTTTTAAAATTTATAACATATGGTAGTAACCTTACCCATTAGTGCCTTAAATGGCTCCCATGCCCTTAATAACTTATGTGCCTATACAACTTGTGTGTCCAAATATGTTATGCACCTATTTATTTTCACACTTTTTATTTTTAACCTTACATGTAATTTCTTACCCCACACTAAAATGGTTTGTGGTCCTCCATAAAACCAAAAACCTAGAAACACAAAAATATCATAAAGAAAGAGTTGCATGCAATAGAGGCAATGCTTTTATTAAAAGCAATAAATCCTAATCTAATGGCATAAGCCTTATTAATTACAAAATTTAGTTATTCTGATGTGAAATATGGGTGAATCCAAATCCCATTATATTTCCTTAAGATAAATTGACCATCCATGCATTGTAGCTAACATGTTCCTATCAATCTAATACTATGTATTACAAATGGGCCATCCTGATGGATATGGAGCTTTTCAGGGTGGTGTGAAAACTTATAGTCAAATAACAATACCTTCATGTCTGAAGAGAAAATCTTGTTTTTGATATGGTGATCATGCCATGCCTTCTACTTGCATTTTTTGACATCCTCCCTCTAGTGAGTGAGGAACCAAGTCTCATATAATTACATTAACATATCTAAATGTGCTTTCAAAGATGCCTCATCATCCAATTGTCATACACATGTAATGTGGAGAGATGGTACCAATAAATCTATTGGCATCAATACTTCCTTGCCATACACCAAGTTGAATGGTGTGCTTTTGTTTAAGCATTTTTAGGTTATTTGGTAGGCCCAAAGTAATGCTGACACCTTAACATCCCAATTATTCTAGCCAGCATTACAATGTTTTGTTAAAGTGGTATCAATAATATTATTCAATGCTTCAATAGTTTCATTGGCTTGCAGGTGGTAAGGTTTTTCCTTATGGTACACGATCATGAACTCGGCTACCAAGATGTGAATGGTTTCATTCAAAAAAGGGGTTTCTTGATCACTAGTTAAATACATGGGACACTCAAACTATGTTATAACTTTTTCCCATATGAACCACATAATAGTCAATGTGATATAGTCTTTTGTTAGCACTACTTTAGCCTAGCATGTGAGGTAGTTATTTGTTACAATGGTGTATCAAGAACCCATTCATCATCTTACTAGAGTGATGGGCTCCACAAAATCAATAGCCCATTTTTAAAATGGTTACTAAAAAGGGATGGGTCACAAAGGCATAACATCTCTTCTTTTAGGTTTACCTATATGTTGGAAAATGTCATATTTCCTAATATACACCTTAACATCTTTAAATAGAGTTGGCTACCAAAGTCTAGCTAAAAACACCTTGCACATGATAGCCTCTCCAACATAGTGTCCTCTAAAAATTCCTTCATGAACTTCTCATAGTACCTCTAGGCACTCATGTTGCATTACACACTGACAAAATACCTCATCTTGATCCATCTTATAAAGATCTCCTACTATGAGTTGATAGGGTCCAACGCAGATTATAAGCCAGTTTTTCTCTTACATGGTGAGAGAGTTAGGCATAGAGCCAATGTTTTAAAATGTTGTGATATATTAATATTTTTTAGGTACCTATACAACTCAAAATAACTATACATTAGGAAGATCATCCTCTATGGCATGTAGGGGTTCTTCATTCTCATTCTAGGATAGGTGGTTAGGTCCACAATTAGCCTTTCCTAGTTTTACCATTACAAAAAATTAGAATTCTTGGAACAAGACAATCTAATGGCAAATTTTTCCATGTATCACTAGTTTGTTAACAATGTATTTCAAGGCCTCATGATCTATATAGAATTTAAAAGGAGTGGCTACAAGATACTGCCTGAACTTTTGCAAATCATAAACCATAGATAAAGATTCACACTCCATGGTGGTATAATTTCTTTCAGCTAGTGTCAGCTTCTTACTAGCAAAATAAATAGGGTGATCCAGGTGACCATCACTAGCTTGTGCAAGGATTACACCAACCATGATAAATGCATCAACATGGACATGAAAAGGCTTTGTCCAATTAGGGAATTGCAAGATAGGATTAGCAACCAACTTTTATTGAAGTGTTTCAAAAGTTTCCTTACAAGAATTAGTCCATATGAATTGCTCATTATGCTATAAAAGTTCTTTTAGGGGTACAACAATCTTGGCACAACTATGAATGAACTTTTTTTAATAACCCATGTGCCCTAGGAAGGCATGCACCTCACATTGAGCCTTGGAAACTAGTAGATGAATAATCATAGAGACCTTTTTTGGGTCCACTAGGAGTCCTTCCTAAAAATAATATGCCCAAGAACTATGCCAAAACGTGTCATGAAAAGGCACTTTTTCAAATTTAAGGAAATTTTTAATACCCAAAAATGCTCAAGCATGATTTTGAGATTAGCACAATGATCTTTGACCAACCCATATACCATCCTATTATCCAACTAGACTTGGAGGAATTTATGAATGAGATCTTTTAAAGCTTCAACTACTATCTATGAAAACACTGTGATAAGGGGTTATCTATTTGAAGACTTGTATCCTAAATAATTCATGTACCAATGCTTGTAGGAATATCTAAATAGTTGTTCAAAGGGTCAAGTGAATTAGATCTGTCACCTTCATCTATTCGGAAGATGAGTTTTTTCTTTCCTAGGCAAACCTCTTGATGTCATTCTTCATCAAGAACTAGAGTAGGTGTAGAAATTAGAAGTGTGGAAGGCTCATTGAACAAGTGTAAATGTTCCTCAAGTTCCTAATAGATGTTTAATAGGTGATCTTCTAGAGGACTTAGGTCTTCGAGAACTACTTCATGCATGGAATAGAGAATAAGGTACAAGTCCATCCTAGGTGAGGAATAGGAGAGTGTTGATGTCATGTTCCCTTTAATAATTTCCATAATCTAATTCCCATGTGTTTTTCTTCATGAATATACCAGGCATGTGCCCATGTGCATAAGGTTCTATAGAATGCATGTACCCATAGGTACTTTAGAAGGTATCTTTCCTTGTTTTTCCATATTATCTCACAAGCTTTAATATGAGGTTTAGGTGCTTGTATGCCACTATAACTAAGTATTCCCTTGACCTTATTATCATGATGAAATCTATGGTGTAGAGTAGATCACACTTGATCCTAGTATAAGAGGTGATATTTATGAGTACACCACCATCTAGTGGTGGTACTATAAAAAATGTGATATAATGACCTCATTAGATCATTCTCAGTATCATAGAACTCTTCAAAATGATAGACAAAGTCACATACCTCCATTTTTCCTTAGAACCATGGTGCTTCACCAAGTATCTCCAGCAGTGTTCCTATCAATAGCTCTCTCATTTCTAAACCCATGAGGCAAACAAACTTGTGACATTTATGGAGTGGTTGTGGGATCTTCTCTCAACTATTGATGGTGTTACATACTCTCCTAGTGAGATCATGATCACCATGGGCTCATAAATTACATGAATTATTTGTGGTATCAAACATTGACTAGGTATTTGTCCATCATAAAATATCATCTAGGTTTGGATCATGTTGCTCATCATTTCTGGATATGACATTATATAAGTGGTTGATGTCTTCCTCCACATTGATGGGTTATATATAAGGGGGTCATTATGCTTGATCTAGTGGTATTATAATGCACTATTCAGTGTTATCAAAGCTAATTTAGCACTTTTTAAAACTTAGGTCTACATTATTCTCATAACACCAAGGCCTTCCTAATATGGTTGGGTAATCATCAACTTTAACTAAATCTAAAACCTCAAAATTGACTTTGAATGGTACTCTAAGTATGTCAACCATGGCATTCTTAAGGACCACAATCAGGTGAGTGTGAGTCTTATTAGTCATGAATAAGACATGAGGTGAAGGTTTTAGTGCTGACTAGACATTTTGTACCAAGTTTCCTTGGTGAGGACATTAACCTATGCTAGTATCCACTAAAATTTCCCTAATTACCCATCCATTGATGGTAGTGTTAACCAAAATTTCTCTAACTTCTGAGGTAGTAGATGAACTATGAGTGTCCTGATACCAGGTATGATTTAGATAATGGTCTTCACATTGTAAAATTATATGAGGATGAACCTTATTTGGTAGTCAGGCTTAACTCTTAAGCCAAGCATTAAGCTATGGAATGATATCTACATCCAACATATGCTTACATAGTTCTTGGAAGTCATCTTGGGCCACAATTTAGAGTTCAACTTCTCTTTACATAGCAGTGTGTTGTAGTATTTCCTTATCTTTTAGGTATTTAATCTCACCTTGGATCTCTCATACAAGTGCCATTGTATCTTGAATGACATCCTTTTACTTCTAAGTATTAGGATACTTTTTAGCTCATGGTTCTTCCCATTTTACCTTTTCCACCAGATTGGTTGTTGACAGAGTTTGTCCCTCACTGCAGGTGGTAATGTTTAATTATTGAATTATGGGGATGGTTGGGCATGTGTGCTATTGTGGTTTATCAATTTGAATCATACCATCACCCTTTTCATTTCGCTCCTTGGTCATATCCACATATAGAGCAGGACACTCTTCTAGCCGATGGTCCTTTCTCCAAAATGCACATGTCAAGTACTTTGGGCCATCCCATTGATAGTGGTATAGTGACCCACATTTATAAAAATTCTTGGGTGTAAATCATCTACCACCTCATCTTCATCCTCTCCCTCACCCACAGTATCCAACATTGTCTTGTGTATTAGTGACTAAGGTTTGGCACGTACTACATGCTTGAGCTTCATGGATATCAATGATCAATTGGGAGTCATTGGTGTCATGAGTGTAGGAATCATAAGTTTTACAATATTCAAGCACTTTAGTGTGTTTTTACCATTTCAAAAGAGGACAAGAATGGAGATCATGTTCCTCATGGCATATTTTATATGTTTTTTTAGTACTACATGGATGTTCTTACATGGGTAGTTGCTCCTCATATGCCCTTTAATTTCATAGTCATTACACCATACGCCACTACATATTTCATGTGCATTTTTCATTATTAAATTTTCTATATGAAATGCCATTAAGTCTATTTGGGCCTCTATAAAGGGACTAATCCTAGTGTTAATGCTTCTAACTACTTCAGCGTGGAGAGCAGCTTTCAAGCCCTCACGTGGGTTAGTGAAGGTTCTTTATGATATGGTTCATCAAAAAGGTAGCATCAATCCTCCCAAAAACCATTGTGCATGTTGAGAAGCATTTATTTCAAGTGAAAATTTAGTAATCAAGGTTTTTAACTATGTGTCATACTCACATACACTCTCTGTAAGTCCTTACTTTATGTCCTTCAAACTGCTATACTCTGCTACTCAAACTCAATAATGTCAAATTATTGCAAGAATATTGTTTTGAGATGATCATAATCAACCATCAATTATTGAGGGTAAAACTTTTGATACCACTTGTACATGCACTCTAGAAGCATAGTTACAAATTATGTATCCTTACATTAGAAAGATGTGATACTTTGCACTCTCCAAATTAGTTCATACTTATGGACATACTCAAATGCATTCTCTACCCCTCGATATTTAGGTAAATGTAATGTCATCTCATAGTAGACTATAGTAGGTTGTGTTGGTTGAATGGGTGATTGTTGGGAAGATCCAACCCCTATTATTTGAGGAGGGGGTCTTCTTCCTCCTACACCTCCTTTTACTCCTCCAGTGCCTCCAATAGTAGTGCTCATGATAAGAGGAATGGTAGCAAGTTGGTTACCTAAGTTTGGGCCTATACTCTATCCTTGATGACCTAACCCCCCAAGCATCCCAAGCTATGCCATATAATTCCCTTGAAGATGGAAAAATAATGTAAAATTTGAATGATCATCTAATGGCCTAATTTTTGTCTCTCTTATCAGTTTAGTTTCTGACTCTAAATTGTTTATATACCAATTTCATATATGTACTCTATCTGACTCAAGGGCATGAGTATGCACTATGGTGGGGGAGCCTAGTTGATTTAAGCTTGGTTCCTTGACTCTTTTTTTCTATCTCATTTTTATTTCATAGGATAAAAGGGGCAAAGAATTTAGTTTAAAAGTGATGGGTTCCTTGTGCATGTTTTCTTCCCTACAACTCTTCACAGCACTCAAAGAGGTTTCCTAGTCTCTTCCTGCATCGTTAACTCCCATGATATTCTACCGAGCTTCATTTTTGACTTGCTACCATGTTTAAACCCACAATATTCAATCAACCCCTAGTCTCCTCTTACAAATGTGTGGCTCATGCACACAATAATTTATCCCTCCAAGGGTATTATTTTTATCCCAAGATCAAGAAACAACGTTTTTATCTCAGAAGCAAAAATCCTAAGATAGTAACCCCTCATCTCTTGAATAAATTGGAATTTGGCTTCTTCAATTCATGAATAGGTAATCACACCATACTCCAAAATGTAGTTTTTCTGAATTCCTCTCCACCAAAAGTTAACTACTCATATCCATGAAACTCCAAGTCATGATAAAATCCACTATCATTTGAGCATCCAAGGTTGCCTCCTTCCAACATTTTTGAATCATCATTGAGTAGAGATTATTATCTAAGAATGTAATAAAACTAAGACCTCAAAAAATAAGGTCTCATATAAGAGAATATAAATATTTTGCTCTACCCACTATCATATAGAGATTCTTAGTTTAAAACACAAAACCACAAAGTTATCTTCAACACTGGTAACCCATTCTTCTATATTATCTAACATAATGTGCTCAAACATTTTCCCATGATTGTGCTTCAAGTGCTTTGGGTCTTGGCACCAAAACCAAAATGTTGGGTTCTATTCATTGATTCTAGCTCTGGCACTAAAGTCTATCCCAATAAACTAATGTGCTGCCCCTACCACACAAGTTAGGTCTCACATGCTCACCCAAAGTGTACAGTGAAAGACTGGTTCCTAAAGGTTTTATAACATAGTAATGTGTATCTATTCATATTTCATTATGAATATCTAAACCAATATTATTTAATAGATAAATACATTACCAATATCCCTCTTGTACCAGATGTAACTACCACTATTACAAGGATCACCATTAGTGTCTAATAATAGTGACTCAAAAAGAAAAAGATACCAATAATAAAACAAAGAAATAAACTATATCCATTTGTAGAACTTAGTGTATATCATCATTCATACACAATTTGGTGAAAACTAATCTCACATTAAATGTTTAATGAATTACAAATCAAAGCTCTATTATCTTTCTCCAAAAATGACCATCATTGCAAATAATTACAAGGGTATTTATACATGTATCCCTGACCAAGTGTTACTTATCATTAATACAAAATCAAATGGTCCATAGACTCCCAATAGATTGAGAGTAATGTCATTTACAACAAGTTCTTCTTGAGGACCCAAGGCCTTGTGCCCCTAGTTCCTCACTTTATGCTATATACTAGTGGTTGTGTGTTTCATTCTTGGTAAGTTGGTACAAAACCCATGGTCAAAATGGTCAAAGTGTCCCACATAAATTATTATTCTAAGATCTGTCACTTCCCACATGTTCACCTAGTCTTTTGATTTTGTTATGAGTCATATGTTCTCAGGTTCCTCATGATGTTCTCTTTTGATTAGGTCCTCTCATGTTGGTTCTCATGTGCCATTGTCTTCTTGTGCCCAGTAATTCCCATGCCATGACACTTCTACCCCTTTTAGTTACACACCATGGTCCTCTTATGCCATGGTCCTTTCACATCATGCTCGTCTTACGCCAAATTGGGATGATGGTCTTTCCATGCCATGCTAGTCCTACACATAGAAAAATGGGATAGTACTTAGTCAAAATTTAGGGGCCAATAGTGATAATATCTTGGTTGTTGATTAACGAGTTGTAGTAGCATTTTTTATCTCTATCTTGGTCACTAGTTTGCTAGAAGATAGAATAATACCTACACAAGAAGCTCTGATCTCTCACACAAGGAGTTTTGATCTTTATTTCACCTCCTCTTCCTCTCTTAATATAAAGGAAAAGGAGTGGTGAAAAAAAAGGTTCAACAAGGTGTCTAACAAGCTATCTAATTTTAACCTAACATGCATTGATTGTGTGGATGGATAAAATAGATATTAATAAAAAATCAAGTTGGAATTTGAGTTGTAGTTAACTCCTAAGGTAGTTAAGGGCAATCCATCAGTGGTCAAGGTTAATTATTAGTGGTTAAGGGTCGACCATCGATGGTTGGGGCATAGTGAAAATTGGCTAAAGTTAGTTATTTCCACTAATGACTAGAGGGGCAAATGGTTAGGAAATGGTCTTAAGGGGTTCCAGGGGTCATCTTAAGGTTAGTACAACATTTAGAACCATAGTGTATAGTTTTCTAGTGTCTACATTTTACCCCTTTTTGTTATGCAATTTGTATCTTCAAGCTATAAAATAAAAAATGGAAGGTTGGTAGAAGGTCAGATGCCCTGAGTGTGGGATGAGGTGTTCCCCTCAAATTGGGAATTGATGAGGTGAAACAAAGTTAGTGGTGGGTTTGACAAGTTGATAAGTGGGTGCTAAAATATGAGTGAACTAGGTTGGTTGATAAGTTGGGCATTGAAGTACAAATACGTGCACAAAATGTGATAACATAGATCACTTGTAGACTAATCTACCATAGTTGAGGTAGTATGTAAAATCATGGGTGGTGTAAGAAGGATAGGTGACAAGTGGACCAAGTGACCACATTTAAGTATGGCAGTTATGGTTTCACTCATAAATGTAAGTGTCCTATGCAAGGTCAATGTGTTCTTAGGTATCCAACATAGGATATAATCTTGGGACGGCACTAATGGTTGGTACACAAAGAGGTAGTGTAACTTCAAGTTATTTAAATATGTAAAGGGAGTCTTAACAATCAAAATGACCAAGGCAATATTTTTTAAATAGTGTAAAATTTGGGCCAAAATGACCAAATCTAGGTGATTGGGTTGGTTGGTGTGTTGGTGGAGAAGGTGATCATCAATAGGTGTGGTTAATGGTAAAGTTATTATGGGGAAGAGTTGGTAAAAAGTGTAGTTTTTACAATAAAAAATTAGAGAGTTCGATCGTCAACAATCAGGGTTAACCATCGGTGATCACATAGTGACTATCGATGGTTGGATGTCATCCCTAAAAGGGTAAGGATTAAAATTTAAATGAGGATTGTATTTCCTCATTTGTTTATTTTAACCTATGGAATTGGTTCTTAGATTGAGTAAAGAACATCGATGGTTGGATATTTGTGTGAGCTAAGTGAGTTAGTGATTAGGTGAGATTGATGAAAAGGTGATTGGGTGATCCTATGGACCAGAGCCTAATTAATCCAATGAGGATGCAGAGAGGTGGAGGTAGAGCATGGGGCTAAATGGTGTTGGTTGTGAGAGTACCACCATGATGATGGTTTCAAAATGAGGTAAGTGATACAATTGAATTTTTTGGTTGTGAAATGCTTGAATTTTTTATTTTTATAGTTATTTTGGGTGGGTAGGGGTAGGTGTTTTAAATTGAGGGTTTTTTAAGATTTGGGTATGACATTGGGTATAGGGTGGGTAGTGGTTGTGTGAGAACTAGTGGAGGTGATAATTATATTAGGGGTAGGTTAAATTTTGGAAGGTTTGTTGGTGTTTTGGTTATTTAGGTAAGCCTTAGGGCTTGGTGTGTCATTGGAAGTCAACATCGATGGCCATTATCAACCATCATCAGTTGATAGATGATCATTGATGGTCGATACGTGATCGTTGAAGTGGTCAATGTGTATAAAATCGATGGTTCACCACCAAACCATCACTGGTTTAGGATAAGTTGAAAATATAGTGGAAGGATGGGTAAAGGATGAGGATGGGTGAAGGGTAAGGTGATTATAGGTGTGGGGTGAGGTGAATGTAGGTGGTTAAGGGTGAATCAGGTGAGGGAAAATTAGGTAAGGTGGTTGAGGGTGAATCAGGTGAGGATATACAAAGATGAGGTGAAGGGTAAAGTTAGGTTTATGGTAGTAGTTATAAGTGGCATTTTAATAGGTAAAGTATACTAAGGAATGTTTCTAACCTTGTAGGTGAGGGAGTAGCTATAGGTGTGGAATCAAGTGTTACAGTTCCTAGATGAGGTCTATCGATTGATGATAGACCAGGAGTGGGATCACTTGATAATATTGGGCATGGGAGGCATCAAATATTATAACTACATGCGTAGAAATGTAACCATGTTGGTGGCCCTCATCGATAGATGGGACCTAGAAATCAAAACATTCTTACTAATGACTAAAGAGATGATGATCTTTGTTGGGTGAATATTTTATCACCAGATAATTGATGAGAAAAATAGGTCTCTTCAACCATAGCATAGGGAGATTGGTCATCTAGATGTGTAGGTTTTGTAGACACTGAAATCATGTCTACCCCCTAGGTCGTCATCCCCCCTTGGCCCCCTTGGCCCATGTCCTAACCCTTGTCCTAGCCCCCTCCATTTAAAAAATAAATATTTTAATTTATTTGGCCCTCTTCCACCTCACCCATGCCACCTTGGATCCCCTCCTTGGATCCCCCCACCTCTCTCCTAGCATTTATTGCCCAAATCTCCCCTTTATCCTTTCTCCCGCGTCCATTTATGCCTCCCTCAACCATTTTCCCACGGCCCTTTGACCCAGCGGCGTGAAAGAATGGGAAAAAGGCTAAAATTAGCCTCTGTCCCCATTCTGCAGCCGCTGATGTCAGTCATTATTCAGCCGACATCGGTGGTTATGCCGGCGTCGGCAGCCTTCAAGAATGCATTCCACCTCCAGAACGCAGATCTGCTTTTTTGACTTTCAATCACCTGACCTCTGATCATCGGCTCCTTCAATCTTCAGTCTTTGACCATCCACCACTCTGCCAATCAATCTGCCAATCTTTAAACCAGACCTCTCACTCTCCCTCTCACAGGGCTTCTGCACCAGCAACAACATCAGTCTTCTACACTAGTAACAAGTCCTCCACATAGGCTACATCAACAACAGGTACAGGTATCAGTAGCACTCTTTCAGCGGGCCATAGGTATGTATATTGTCTATGTTCTCATTATGTTTTTAGTTATTACTTTCAAGTAATATCCCCCCTAGACCAAACTGTTAACCAGACTAGACCCGAATCCTTATTTCTCTATCTCCCTATTGCCTCTATCTTCTGTCTGACCATACACTCTGTCCATTGTCCCTACAACTCTACCCAAACCTCTACACAGACCATTAACCAAAACCAGACTCTCTCAGACCATTTAAACAGCATGAAAACCCATCCAGACCCCTTTTTAGACCTGTCTATAGACCACAGACCCGACCACAGACTACTGCCCCGACTAATGCCGGTTGCAGAGACCACCGCCTCAACCAATGTCGGTAGACTAACCGACGTCAGTAAACCTTGACAACCGACACCGGTAGGAACACCGATGCCGGCGAATGTGACCAGGCCGACAGCAACATTCAGGTAAGCATTTGCTTCCATTTCCTTTTCAGTCTTTAATCATTTTAGTCTTTTATCATTTTGCTTTTTATCAGACATTACTTTTATCAGTCAGTGGGTTGACATCCCTCAAGGAAGTCTTCGTACTTCTGGGATCAAGCTTTCACTTGGCAGCCCACCATCTCCTCATCTAACACCTTCTTTGTTTTAGTCTCTTTTTTCTGCAGGTGTCATCCTCCACAACCAAAGAGGAGTTCTCAAAATGTTTGGATTACGGTGCGCACAATTTCATCTAGGTACATACAAGCCTCAGACCATTCTTCTAGTTTCTTATTCTCTCTTTGAATGTAGAAAGCAAAAATCGTATAGAAATAGGTTTACCACATCAAAAGGGGACAAATCTCTCCTCTCATCAAGGGGAGGTTCCCTTATAGCTATGAGGAGTTATATACTATAAATATAAGCTAAAAATAACACTTAGGGGTAGGATAACACCATCCATCTCTCTTTTTTTAGAGATGATGTTCATAAGCAAAGGAGAAATCCTGGTGAAGACACTGAAGGCACTTCTCTTCTTTCAGAAGTGGTCGTGCAACAAACAATAGGAGTTCTTTCAAGTAGGAAACAAGTAATTGGTAACAAGGGCGTAGTAACCAGTAGACTGAGGTGTAGCACAAATTATCCACCTTGACTACCCAAGAGTGAAATACGAAAGATAATGAGGGCACAAAGTCATCCCAAGTCCTTTACATAGGAACAAAAAATAGACAAACACACTAAAGGCAATTGTAGATAGCACAAAGTCTTCCCACAATTAGCTTCAAGACACCTTCCTGATTACTTCCACAAGTTCTAATTATTTCATTAACTAAATAAGAATGCATTCAAAAGATAGACATAAGAATAATCTCCTAAAATGACACAAGCTATAATAGCACAAAGTCTGAAAGTAACTTGCTTTCTCATTCAAATAAAGAAATATGATTAACAATCTGAGCTCAAAGTCTTAGTAATCGCCTTTCAATTTTGGTAGAGTTTTGCTTCTATATCAAAGAGATCCCCTTTGCATAAAATAGGATATTACAATATATAGCAGCCAAGAAAAGCTTGGCACTTTGTTCCATGGAATAACCCATGCTACATTCAATGCCTTAAATGCATTTTTAATTTTATCAAGGGGCCATGCTGGAACAAGGTAGCTACCATAACTATGGTGTGTAAATTAATATCAAATATCTTCTCCTGGTCCTAGGTCATCTGGTCTATCTCCAGATATCTACGCAGCTGTCTACTTTACCTTTAATCCATGGAGAAAAATAGGCCATGCCTTTAATGCTTGCAAGCTCAAATATATACTTGATGGACTATTACACCTACTAGAATAACTTTTTCATAGATATTTCTAGTCTTTCCCTCTTTCTTATTGCAATTTGAGCTCTTAGGTTATCTTTTCCCTTTATGTCAGCTCTCTCAGCTCCTTCAGCTGGTCACTGAGTTTGTTTTTAGGTTCCTTGCCACATTTGAAAATCAAAAGATATTTCATTGTCTTGAATTTAACATCCATGGGGACATCATTGGTTCACTATTTCAATGGTTCAGATGGCCTTCTCAACTCCTTGGTTATATTGCTTCCTTGGTTCAATCACTTTCTTGGTTCAATCGCTTTCTTGCTCTTTGTTTGAACCATCCCTTTGAACTAGTCTCTGGAAACATCCACTTCCTTCCTTTGTCTAGCGCTTCCTTTGATCTTTGAACCAATGTTCCCTACCCTCCATAAGGGTACCTACCCTTAGTTCACTACCCTCCATAAGGGCACTTATTCTTTCATCTTTGGGGCACTCCTTTGAATCGACCACATTGAACCTTTGAACTGTTGAACCTTTTTTCATTCAAGTTTCAACGGTTCAATCTTGTTCTGCTCATCCAATTGACTACTTAAACCAATCTCTTTGAACCAACTGTGTTGAACCTTTAAACCTTCAAACTGTTGAACCTTTTTGGTTCAAGGTTCAATGGTTCAATGGTTCAATCACTTTCTTGCTCTTTGTTAATTCTTTTGAAGCCGTTGAACTTGCTGAAGCAGTTGAACTATGAACTTTTGTTGAAGCACTTAACTCTTTAAGCTTGCTGATGTCATTGAAATTTTGAACCCATTGAACCTTTGAACCTTTTGGAAGTGAGGTTCAATGGTTCAATGGTTCAATCCTTTGTTTTAATCTTGTTGATGGACATTTTTGGTTGAACTAAGGCGTTGAACCTATTTTGAAATTGCCGAAGTGTTGGAAACTTGTTCCTTTCTTGAAGATTTCATATAAATGAGCCTATAGAGTCCATATAAATCAGCCTATGAAGTTCATAGAAATGAGCCTGCAAATTCCATAGAAATGAGCCTGTGAAGTCCATAGAAATCAGCCTGTGAAGTCTATAGAAATCAGCCTGCAGAGTCTGTTAGCTGAAAAAGCTTGAAAAATGGAGAATTTGAATGCCCAAAATAATTTTTTGAGAGGGGAAGAGATAATTTTGCCCTGTAAGACCAAAATATCTCATATGTTGTCCCAAAAATGAGTGCCATATTTTGGGAACAACAATCTTGATAGAGGACATCCATCTAATCATGAGGCTACAAATATGAGGTAAGTTGATATAGTACATTGATGATGAGGAATAAGATGAGATCATGGATGTGTTGTTTGGGGAGGACTCAATGCACATGATGTGTCATGCAATAGGCCTCCATTATGTACCCCTATATCATATGGATAGGGGATCGATATGGGTCATCATGATGATGATAATGGTCATGACTTGTTATGCACTACCAAACTTAAGTAGTGGTAAATTTATTTTGATGTTGTTAGGAGTTTTGGTAGGTATGATTAAGTATTGGTCAATGTATTCTTGGGCACTTGTGTTACTAGTAATGATCTACTAGGATCTCTAGGGTAATAGGTTACATATGAGCTATGGCATCAGTGTTAGGTTTGTTCTCTACTACTAGGCATATGGGCACATTAGGGTGTTTCGACTAGGTGGGTTGCCATGGCATCAATTTATTTAGATGGACTACAAATTTGGCTTTATTTATTATAGGGATGATTATGCTATCGCACCACAAGGTTGAGGAGCATGAAACCTAGAGTGGTACCAGGATAGGCTAGACGCATTTGTTGAGGCTGATGTCATCTAGAGACTGTATACCCAATTTCTTACATGGGCTAGTCTTACAAGGTAGATATTGTCATTGCAAAGTTATAAGTGGATTGAGGGTAGACATGACCCTGAGGTAGAGTTGATTCCTTTTAATAGGGTGATCTAGTAACTTGAATTAAGAGAGGATGGTTAGTATGGTGTTAGTTCCAAAATGAAAACAAGATGAAATAAACACACTAATAGCATAATATCTCTAGGCCTAGACACTAGAGAAAGATTAGTTAATAAAATTAAATGACAAACACACACAAAAAATCAAGGAATCAAACACAAGAATTCCTTCACCTTCCTTGGATGATCCAAATGCCTTTTTAGTGGTGGCTTGCTCAGCTTGTGCTCATGAAGTCGTCATCAAAGGAGGCTTGGCTATCTCCTCTTCTCCTTGGCACCTTTGGCTTGTGGCTTGGCTTGGCATCAATTTGGCATTATAACACTAGTTTCTTGAATCTTTTGGAACCAATCTTGCATTATAAATTTCAACTAATTAAGCTTAGAAATGATGTTGTGAGGCCTCTTATTTATAGATTTTTGGATTTGTTCAGAGTCAACCTGAACCATCCATCTCAATATTTATATGTGTGGTTAAGGATTAATTAAATTTTTATAATTAAGTTTGTAATTATCCTCATCATGGCATTGGAAAAAGGGGCAATTAAGAGGCATGGAGGGCATCGTGAAAGGCATTGATGAGGTATGGAGTGCATGAATCTTAATATTTGTGGCATTTATGGCCTAGGGATGTCTTCCCAAGAAATGAGATCATTTGATGATGTATACATTCAATATTAATTTCTAAAAACAAGTATTCAACAAGTTTCCATGTATTTATTAATTAGGCCTTGATTTGGGTTAATTAGCTCTTAAGCATGATTAAGCACTTTATGCATAAATTACTCAAATTGATTAGAATGTCTTATTATTGGTCCAAAATTTGAATAGATTATAATTGGAAGGTGATTTCAGATGCATTAGAATTGTATTCCCATTTAGGATGCTTTCAACAAAAAATAACAAAGGCACATGTCTTGTGTAGAATATTTAATAGGGAAGAGCAATCCAGAGCACCCACGTGCAAATTTGGCATTTTGACTTGAAATGAACTAATCAAAGTTAGTTGGTCCATAAATTGCATTACCCCATTTATTGATACCCTAGCCAAAATCAACACTTGAATATGTCAATTTCACATCATTTAGTATGTTTTAGTGTTTTTAAGCCAAATTATGCATTTTGAGTAGAAATTGGCCAAAAGCTTGGTTGGAGGTTATTGGTGGCCAGTTTTAGCTGTCTACAATTTGTCCCTATTTGGGAAGGCATTACAAGCTTTAAACACATCAATGTCTTCTCAAATAATGATAAATGGCCTATATGCCTACAACTACAATGATGATAAACTAATTGTATGATGCCCCCTCAAGGGAATGGTTGGCACAAGGAGGTAAGAAAATGGTCCTTCAAAAAGAAAGAAGCAAAATGAGGGGACCAAAAATAGGAAAGATGATGGGGTGAAAACATAATGATATTGAAAAGGTAGTCAAAATCATTGAGAATGTAAGTAGGATGGTGTACAATAGTTTGCCCAAAGGTAGTTATAAGCATTATACCCTAATAGTGGTAATGTGGTATGATAACACAATGATTTTCCCAAAGGTGGTTATAATCATTGAGAATATGGAGCTACCCCAGTTAGGATAGACAAACAAGAGAATAGCATGCCCCTAGATGGGTAGAAAAAGTAAAATGGTGACAACACAATGATTTTCCCAAAGGTAGTTATAATCATCAAGAAATATATGTGGGTTGGTGTGCAATGATTTGCCCATATGCGGTTATAATCATTGGACCCTGATTATGGAAAACATGATAAACTTGGTCGAGGATGATGATAAATTAACACAGAGGGTAATGATGAATTAAAACAACCTATTAGTAGGGCAATGCTCATCCAAACCAAGTAAAAGTTAAAATTCTTTCATGTTTAATTACTCTATTTGGGATATGATTAAAATGTATTCAAGATGTTAGTGTTGAAGAGATGTTTCCATTTCTGAATAGACTTTGTGAAGCTAAGGTTTGCTATAGCATGTGTCGTTAGGCTTTATGATAGAACACCATAAAGACTTGGCCAAAATATGCATAAGGACTGACTCCCATAATCCAATACTCAATAGAAAACAATACATCAATGATATAAACCATGATGGCAATTTAAACATATGAATATGGATGGATTCAAGTGTAAGTGTGGGCAAGAAAACACCCAATGAACACACATAAACTGAATCAAGGCAACAGTGCTAAAAATAAACAAACAAATAAAACAAGAAGAAATAAACAAACAAATAATGCAATAGAAACCCTACAAACATTGTACCTAGAAAATAAGTAACAGAAAAATAAAATGGGGGAATAGAAGAGAAAGAAGGGGGTGGCTGAGCTATCTTTATATGCACTAGGCAAGTGGGCACTGCCTACATAGTTTCATGGATGTAATATTCAATAAAAAACTTCAGGCCAAATGTAGTTCTCCCAGGGAATACAAAGAATGTGATAACTAAAGAAAATAAATAGAATGGATGTGATAGAAGAATAGGAATGATCTTTTAAAATGGCAAGTACGTGAGAAAAAAAGGCTAAAAAGGATGGGGAAACTAAATGACAAGTGATTTGCTTGTAACTTAGTAAGGGTTCCCAGAATCCTTAAGGCAAAGAAATGGTCAATGTTTTTGTTTTTTTCTAATAATTTTTTAAATGTTTTTAGATTTTTTGGAAGTGTCTCAACTTGATCAAGAATGATGAGACACTAAATGCTTCAAGCTTGCAAAATGGTGAGAGAATTTAAATGAAGCTTGCTCACAAAATTGTGAGAGCATGGCTTAGGTTGCTTGAAAAATAGTGAGAATGTGGCTTAGGGTGACTAAGCTGACCTCAACCAATATTGAGCATTACCTACATAGTCCTAGAGTAGGACCTTAAGTAACTATAGTTCCACCATTACAGTGGAGGAATTCAACTAGTGCAGGAGTCAATTCAAATAAAATAGACATAGTGGATAGAAAGACATAGTACGACATAGGAAGTGGAAAGTTGGTATGTCAAGGCTTAATGTTGCCCCTAGTTTTCCCATAGGCCATTATAACTAGGACATAATGGCATATATCAATGGTACTAATTTTCCCAAAGGTGGTTATAATTAGTAGCAAGACTAGTGGTAAGAAATAATAGTCAAATGAAGGATACAACTATTAAAACTTCTATCACACCATCCCAAAATATGATCTCTATCTAAATTACTTGAACCAACTGATGAAATTGATTAGATACCTTAATGTTGAATATGTAAAATGGATGACAAAAACCAAGGTCAAACAGGCTAGGCTGTAGAACACATGGGATTGGTAGGTTGTATATGGAAAGTGGAAATGGCAAAGAGGATGGATAAGGATGGTATTTGTACAAAGAAGAATAGTGACAAAAAGGCTTAATTAAAATGGTCCTTATAAACAATACACCTTAACACTCAAGCATAGTACCACTTGAGATGAATAATATTCATTGGCTCTGGAAGTTCCTCTCCATCTGATGTGGCAAGCATGTACGCTCCTGATCCATAATTTGTAGTTATTATGTAAGGCCCTATCCATTTTGGTTTGAATTTTCTTTTATGATTTCTCTAACCCATGGTATTCTTTTAGTTTTCTTTAAGAACAAGATTGCCAAGTTCAAATGTTCTATACTTGACACGCTAATTATAGTGGCCTTTGAGTCAATTTCGATACGCTTGAAGATTATTGAGCATGTTTGTGTGTTTATCATCCAGTAGGTCTAGCTCTTACAAGTGAGCTACCCGATAATCATGATCATCCAAAACATGCTTAAAAGAGATGCATAGTGAAGGCAAATTGACCTTGATGAGAAGGATGGATTTAGTACCATAAATAAATGAGTATGGAGTGGATCATATGGGGGTACGATGATTGATACGATAAGCCCAAAGTATAAGGAACATCTAGAGGTGCCAATCATGACCAGCATCATTAACAATCTTTTTGAGAATATTGACAATAGTTTTATAAGATGCCTTAGCCTGGCCATTACATTGAGGGTAATATTCTATGAAAAAATATTGTATGATATTATATTCAGTACATAACTGGTCTACATCCTTGTTATTGAATGATCCTCTATTATCAGATATAATGTCAAAAGGAATACCATAGCAGTAGATGAGATGGTTGAAGATGAATTTGGAAATTTATTTTCCAATCACGTAAGTGAGGGGTATAGATTTAACCCACTTAGTGAAATATTCAATGGCAGTAAAGATATATTTATGGTCATCAGATGAAGTGGGGTTAATCTTTGTAATGAGGTGAAGTCCCCATGTAGAAAATGGCCATGGTGTCAACATCAGCTTGAGAGTTTTTGTTGGGGCATGAATCAGATTAGTTGTTGTTGACATTTGTCACACTTCTTTACATATGCAGTAACATATGCATCCATTATGGGCACATAATAACTAGTACGCAAGATATTTTTGGATATGACTACCCCTCTAGAATTCCCTCCACATACTCCTTCGTGAACTTCTCTTAACGCTAATGTAGACTCTATCAAAGTTAAACAATGAAGTAAAGTTCCATCAAAACTATGATGGTAAAGGGTAGATCTAAGTAGACTATAGTGAGTGGAATGATGAATGAAGGCTTTGGTTCATTTTCAAGATAGGTTAGGTGGTATAACTTGGTCATGAAGGTAGTTGTAAAGGTAAGAATACCAAATATAATTAGGACCAATAATATCACAAATCATGGCAATGGTTGAAGGTTCATGAGCTGGTGCTAACAAATTATTTATGAGGAAATGATACTCTCTAGCTTTGTCTATTTATTGAATCAGAGAACCAATAGTAGCCATAGCATCTATAGTTATGTTACTAGCCCTGGGTATATGCTCAAATTGAATGTTGACAATTTGTTGTTTAAGAGTGTCGACCATGGCTTTATATGGAACTAGGTTGTCATCTTTGGTCTGGAAATGATCTATAACTTGATTTATGATTAACTAAGAATCACCATAAACTTGGATATGAGATATATTATAATGCACTACTTGATGAAGTCATGCAACAAGTGCTTCATACTCGGCCATGTTGTTTGTAAAAGGAAATCTAATTCTGAATGATTTAGGGATTAGATCCCCCTGTGGTGTAATAAACAATAGGCCTACCCCCAATCCATGTGTAGTGAATGAACCATCAAAATATAGCTTCCAAGGCTACTCTTCAAGGGGTGTATCAACAACAGTCATGATGGATTCATCAGGAAATTGAAACTTGAGTTGATGTGTGTTCATGAGAGGTGTTTCAGCAAGTTGATCTATAAGAACTTGTCTTTTGATTGCTTTTTGATTGACATAATCTATATCAAACTCACTAAGAAGCATGATCCATTTATCCATTCTACCTTACAAGGCTATTTTAGATAGTAGATACCTAAGTGGATCTACTTTTGAAATGACCATGGTTTTATTATTTAACATGTAATGACACAATTTTTGAGCTACAAAAACCATAGCTAAACAAGATTTTTCAATAGGCACATAGTTATGTTCATATGTAACTAAGGTACTACTTAAGTAGTATACAACATGATCTTTTCCATTGTCATCATGTTGAGCCAAGAGTGCCCCTAGGGCATGATCAGTAGAGAATAGGTATAACAAGAATGGCTTTTCTAACATAGGTGGTAATAAAATAGGTAGATTAACAAGATAGTCCTTGAGTTGTTGAAAAGTTGTTTGGCAGTGATCATCTAAGTGAAATGCAACTCTTTTCCTCAAAAGATGTGTAAATGGATGGCACTTTTTTTTTAACTAAGAGATGAAGCATTGGATTGACTAGATCTTACCTTGCAAACTATAGATTTACTTTAAATTGGTTGGTGGTGGCATCTTGGTTATAGCATGGACTTTATTCAGATCAACTTCAATACCTCTATAAGATACAATGAATCCAAATAATTTTCTTGAAGTTACACCAAACACACATTTCTTTGGATTGAGTCTAACTTTGTACTCTCATAGTATTTCAAATATCTTATGTAATACTTCTGGGTGGTCGGACCTAGTTTTAGATTTTCCTAATATGTCATCGACATAGTCTTCAACAATATTGTGTATCATATCATGGAATATGATAGGTATGGCCTTCTAATATGTGGCTCCATCATTCTTAAGGCCAAATGGCATTACCTGATAATAAAATATTTCCCATTGAGTGGTGAATATTGTTTTATGTTGATCTTATTGTAGATTTTGATTTGATTGTATCCTAAGAAACCATCGATGAGTGAAAGCATTTCATAACCTATCATGGATTTGATGATCATGTCGATATTAGGCAATGGAAAATCATCTTTAGGATAATATTTTTTGATGTCTTGAAAATTAGTACAAATTCTAACCCCTTTAGGATTTTTGCTAATAAGTACTACATTAGAGATCCATTTTCAGTAGTCAATGAATCTGATACATCCTACTTCTAAGAGTTTTTCCAACTCTTTATTTACCAATACAACAATGTGAGTATGAATCTTACATATCTTTTGTTTGATTAGTTTGGCATTGGGATTAACCACAAGGTGGTGCAAAACCAAGGTGGGGTCAATATTTGGCATGTCAAAATAAGCCCATGCAAAGATATCTACAAATTCTCTCAATAGAGTTGTAAATATGTCACATTCCTCCTTAGTGAGGGATGTACCTAATTTTATCCATTTTAGTTCTGATGGAGTCTTGATGTTTACCTTTGATGTATCTTTGACTATAAGGGTCAAACCATCTTCCAGGATAGTAGGCAATGACTTAACCTATTGAACTATGTCAGGATCCTCTATTAGGAATTGCTCTTCAACTTCTCTTAGGCATGATGAATTTGAGTCCCCTAATAGGAGATATGGACATGTGACAAAAATAGTCAAACGTTCTTGAAGAATTTGATCAAATACATGTTATTTCTCAAAGTTAAACTCATATCTAGAGGCAATTTCATCATTGGTGGTCTCCTGATCTAAATTTGAAGAAGAATGACACCCCCATATTATAGCACCTAAAATAGGTTTTCACCACTAGATTGGCCTTTATCTTTACTTTTTTCCTAGTCAGAAAGCACCTCAAAGAGGTTTTCACTTTAGGACCTCAATGTTTTACTTATTTGTTTTTCACTAAAGGTGTTCACTCGCTCTCTAAAATAAGTTATAGGATCTAATGTGATTGAGAATCCTGATTTGTGATCTCCCAATAGAATGTTGTCTCTAAGGCCTAAGCAATCATAGAATGCTTCATCATTTTGGAACTCATCAATCAATAGTCTGGATTCTTGTTGGCCCCAATATATTAGTTGGGGATAATATAATGGCAATGGGTTATGATGAACAGCTAGGATAAGGGTAAAAATGGCATTATTATCAAAAAAAATGGTTTCATCTAGGTCATCAAAGGTGAGGCTATGATTACACTCTGCGTCTCTATTGGCATCATCATCACTAGTCATTGGTGATGAAGTTTGAATAAGATATGTGGGGTCACCCCCAGGCAGTTTAAATCCAAGTCTATAAGGTCTTTCATACTTAGTCATGGAAATTATCTCAATGGTTCCTTGTTGATTTGATCATAGGCCTCTTCCTTCATAATTATGATGATCCATGATCCTATTGGGAATAGGATACTTTTCACTTTTATAAAAATCAGGCTGGTTGTCATTGTATAACCATGATTTGTCTCCTTTAAGAGGGTCAAGTTCTAGGCTAGATGTTGGTACAAAAGTGATAGATCTTGTATCTTTGTGATTTTGTTACCAATGCCTATGTGGGGTGAATTTAGGTCACCCAAAGGTTTTTGAATTCTGAGGAAGGTTGGCAATATGAAATGTATCATGAGTCACATACTCTCCTGATCCATTATCTAAAATGGTGAAATGATTAGAAGCTTTAGGAGGTGGCATGTGGGAAAGAGAATCCAAGGTATTAGGATCTATGCAATTATCTAATTGAGGATCAATAAGTATAACTTTTCCTTTATCCTACTTGGAACTTGGATTCATACCATTCATGATCAATTCAACTAGGGTTAAAAGTGAAGAAGAAGGCACAAAATCTAATAGAACATGTAGGCGAAGTGAACCTATCATATTATTAATAGAAAACAAATCCTCACCATATGTTAGCATGCCCTAAGGATAACAGTGTTCCATGTTCCTATCCAATTCTAACGGCCTTGTCTCAGAGCTGAGTGATACATTATTCCTGATTCACATGGTCATCACAGATCCTCCCAGTTAGTTTTAAAATTTATATCTCATTCATATATTATTAAACTCATATATAAGTTATATTTATTTATTATTTCCCATTTTAATATCTTTCCAAATTTACCAATTTTCAAAATGGTTTGTATCATTTATTGCATATTTGTAACATTCTAACTTTACATAGAATTTTATTTAATTAGTTAAGTAATTCATTTTTTTCCCATATTTGATAAAAACACTTATGTCCTTATCAAAATTTCACATTATGTGATCAATATTCCACATATAGTGTAACAATTCATATTAAAACATAAATCAACTCTATGCCCAAAACAAGCAAAAGACAAAACAATATTAAAATGGAACAACCATGTTTATTGGCATGATATCTTTTTCATGTTGTGTTAAAATAAATATTTATATTAAATGTGAATTTCATATTTATAGAGTAATCTTTAAGATTAGGCTAGAATCTAACAATCCTATGGGAAGTACTTACGTTATGGAATAAGAATGAGAAGAAAAAAATGTATTCTTATTAGAATACAAAATCATGTGTAAAACAAATGCATGAACTCCTTCAATCATTTATTTCTCATTTCCTCATTACAAAATCACTACTAGAGTGCTCAATAAATAGGAAGGAGAGAGCTATAGAAAACCCATAGTGGGCATGTTATCACCATGTGCACACACCAAAGTGGGGTATGTCACCACCATGTGCACACACCAAAGTGGGGAACAAGGTGGTGGGCAACCCATAGTGGGTTGTGGTCCACATATGTGGAGTGACTAGATTGTGCACAAATACATGTGCACATAATTAGACATCTAATTATGTGCTAAATATATGTATACATTATTAACTCTTAAGTAAATTTAATAGTGAAAAAGAGTATAATTCACCCAAAGGTGAAACTAATTCACCCAAGAGAAAACCCAATTTGAGTGAGAACCCATTTCACACAAACACCCCCATTTAAGTGAAATTAATGGGTTAAACACTCATGTAAAAAAATAAATGGCTCCTATAAATAAGGCCTGATAAGGTACCCATGTACAAAAAATCCCCTCAAAACATAAGAGAAGGAGAAAACTCATAGAAACCCCCTCCCCCATGAGAGGATGATGTTGGAAGCTCATGTGACACCCCCTGAAGTAGTGTCATACACCCCTAGGAAAGTTTGAAAGTGATGGAAATTCTCTTAGTAAAATGTTTGGTGAATATATCTACAACTTATTCTTCCATAGGATAATAGTGTATATCAATTATATATTCCTAAATCAACTCCTTGATGTAGTACACATAGACCTTGATGTGTTTGGTATGTTGATGATGAATTGAGTTATTTGAGATATAAATGGTACTCTAATTATCAAAAAGGATGATATATGGCCATGTAATAATGATTCCAAACTTAGTTAAAATATTATGAATCTAAATAACCTCAGAAGCAGTATTAACATCCCCTTGATACTTAGCTTCAGTCAAAGATAGAGCAATAACATGTTGCTTCTTACTCTGCCAGCTAATTGGGCCTAAACCAAGGTGAAATTTGGAACTAGAAGTGGACTTAAAATCCTCAAAATCAGTAACCCAATCAAAATATGTATATCCAACCAAGTTTAGACTCATCCCTATTACATAGTGTATCCCATGTCGAGGAGTGCACTAAATGTAATGTAAGATGTGTTTGGTTGATTTCTAGTGAAGATCATGTGGATTCTACATAAATAAATAAACCATACCAACTAAAAAATAAATGTTAGTGTGAGTGTGCATTAAATATATGATACTTTCAATAAGTTGATGATATAAAGTGGCATCGACTAGTGGAGTGGAACACTTCACCTCAAGCTTAATTCCAAATAGAAAGGGAGTATATGCAGGCTTAAAATCAGCCATGTTGAATTAAGCTAGAAGATCAAGAGCATACTTAGGTTCAGTAAGAGTGATCCTAAAATAATATTGATTGATCTCAATCCTAATAAAGTAGTGAAAAATGCCCAATTCAATCATAGTAAAGCACTCATTCAAAGTTGTTTTGAATCTATCAATGATGGATGCAAAAATTCATAGTAAGTATTAAGTCATCAATATAGAGGATCAGAAGTAAATAGGAGTCATTCTATCTCATAATTTAGACAATAGGATTGGAATGACAACATGAAAAGCTAGTAAAGAGAAGAAATGAGTCCCTATTGGCATACCAAGACTGAGGGACCTATTTGAGGCCATAGAGAGACTTCTGCAAGCAACAACCCAAAGAAGAGTCCTGAATGAACCCTTCTGGTGGCTCCATGTAGATTTATTATTGAATATATCTATGAAAAAATTCAATCTTCACATATAAATGATTTAAAACCCACCTATGAGCTACACCAATAGAAAGATTCAAGTGAAAGGAGTTCATCTTAGTAATAGGCACAAAGGTCTCAATGTAGTCAACACCATGTTGGGTGAATATTTTGTCGCCAACTAACTGAAGACAAAATTGTTATATCGACCACAGCATGATGAGATAAATCTCTCCTCTTAGCAAGGGGAGGCTCCCTATAAACTATTATAAACTAGACCTATATTAATACTAACTTAGGGGTAGAATCTCATCATCCATTTCTCTTTTTTCAGAAATGATGTTCACAAAATAGAGGACAAACTTCCCAGGTAGTAACTGAATTCACAAGAAACCCATGAAAGCACAAAGAATTTCATTTCTTCTCTTACAATTTAAGTAGGTAGGACCACTAGAATGAAGTGTAGCCCAAAGTCTCCACTGCAAACTACAACAGGATAAGATAACAAAAGATATAGGTAGTTCAAAGCCTTTTCCAATATCCTTTGTTCTAAGACACGAAAACATAGACTAAAGATAATTATGTAGCACAAAGCCTCCACAATCAGCTTCGAAACATCTCCCAATTTATCTTCACTTGCTCTACTTATTTGATCAGACAGATAAGATGATATAAGGAAAAAGACATAAGAACAATTTCCTATATAACACAAGCTATTTCAACACAAAGTTTGAAAGGTCACTTGCTTTCTCATTCAATCGGTAAAATTTGATTAACAATCTGAGCTCAAATTCTCAAAATGCCGTTCAATTTTGGGTAGAGTTTTGTTTCTGATAACTCAAAGATCCTTTTTTTCCAAAAATGAAATGTTAGAATATATAGTATTCTCTCAAATACTCAGGCACTCCTTTCCACAAGTAGCCCATGCTACGTTTAATGCATTAGAAAGAGAAAGTCCTATGAAGAGGCCATGTTGGTGGTGTTTAAATCATATTCAATGTCCCTTCATAGGCATGGGTTGTCTGGTCTTCTAAGAGGCAAGGCCACTCCTCTTTATGATATTTACATGACTATCCACTCGCCTTTACTTAATTGAAGAAAAATGGGCCATGATATTGAATGCTAATGCTCTTTGATATCCACCTAGTGGACTGTTCCACCCACTGAAATAACTCTTCTACCGACGATTCTAGATTCCTGTCATGTTCCCTCTTCCTTTGCTATATTTTGTCCCTTCCTCATGTTTTGAGCTCTCAGGGTCATCTTCTCACCTTCCACTAGATTTTCTAGCTCCTTTCTTCGCAAGGCATTGAATTTGTCTTTTGTTTCATGCTATTCAAAAATCAACAATTATTCCATTGCTCTAAATTTGATGTCCATGTGGACGTCACTAGTCGCTTGAACCTCTTAAACCTTGAACCATTCTTGTGGAGTTCATTAATTCAATGATTCAATGGTTCAACAACTCAACACTTATGTTTTTCAAAGAGTCATGTTCATTCGGTCTTCTTATGAGTTCAATGTGTCATTTGAACCAACCGCTTTGAACTTCCCACTCGATCCTTTGGCTTGAATCTTTTGGTTGAACCTTGAACCTTGAAGTGGAGTTCAAAATTTCAAAAGGTTCAACGGTCAGTCCCTTTAGTTTATTTCATCTCATTGAACCTCACCAATGAACCATGTATAATTGAACTCCGACATTGAACCTTACTCAACAATTATTAGGAAATGCCTTCAAGTCTTTTGAATTATTCCTTGTTCATTTTCTCAACTGAAAAACCTTTGAAAATGAGAAATTTCCTTTGCCAAAAAGGCTTGGGTAATTGGATAACTTGACTACTCAGAACATTTTTAAGAAGGAAGGAAATTATTTTTTGGCCCACAAGACCAAAATAGTTAACATGTTGACTACCAAAATGAGTGGCCACTTTTAAGGACAATAATAGGCTTCAGTTGGGGAACTTCCATCGGTTGTACTCTGAAATAATTGAAGGGAGTAGAAACTATAATCCAAGTGCCTTTTTCCACGCCATTGGGCCACAGAATCATGCCACCAAAAAGAGAAAGACACCCAAAAACAAAATGAGCAACACAAAACAAAACAAACAAAGACTATATAAATGTACAAAAAAACATATCTGATACTTCAAAAATTGAAGTGCTTCAGATGTTACCCACTGCAAGGCAGTGAGAATGGCATTCCATCTTGATATCTCAATAAGAAACTATTATCACGACTAAATCGATGGATGGTGAATAGACCTCTCCACAAGGAATAAAATTTTTCATGCATTCCCTTTAGTTCTCTCCTCTTGTCCCATAACAAGACTTGATCTCCAATCTAAAACTCATGAATGCTTGCTTTCTATTTGAAAAGTTTCATCACCTAATATTGATGTTCAGAAATATGGTCCACTACTATAGTTCATTTCTCTTCTAACTTAGTCAGACACATGATTCTTTTGTCAATAGAATTTTCAAAAGTTGAATCTTCTACTGCCTTTGCCAACTTCAATGTTGGTAATTCCAAGGTAATGGGTATTTCTGCATTTAGATCATACAAAAGTTAGAATGGGAACATACTTATTCCCTCTTAGGTTTAATATTATCTACCCATAAAGCATCAAACAATGCTTTATGCCAAATCCTCTGATTGTCATCAACCAGTTTCCTGATGATAGTAACCAGATTTTTGTTACTTGATTCTGCCTGACCATTTCCTTATGGATAATAGTTTGAGGAGTGGGAAAGAATAATTTTGTGATTGTAGAAAAATTCAGTAATATCTTAAGAAGAGAAACATGAGGCATTATCTGCTATAATCTTGTTTGGAACTCCACAATGGGAAATAATATTTTCCTTCAAGAAATTACACACCACTTCTGAAGTGGCATGCTTGACTGGAATGGCTTCCACCCACTTAGTAAAATAGTTTGTTGCGGTGAGGATATAGCTATGTCCAACACTTGAGGATAGGTTCATGGTGCCAATGAATTTAATTCCCCATTCCTGAAAAGGCTCTTCGATCACCACAGGCTTGAGGGGTAATGCAGCCAACTTGGGTTTCCCAATGAACTGTTGACACAAATCACATCTACATACCCAATTATATGCATCTTGAAATAGAGCAGGCCAATAGTATTTGGTTCGTATAATTATATGAGAAGTCACGGGTGTATAAAAATATCCTCCACAAGCCAAGTTATGGAAAGACTCCAAAAGCTTGCTTTGTTGTGCTTTATCCACACAGTGAATAAATACCCCATCAAGGCTTCTTTTGTACAAACCATTGTCCCACAAGACATAGTTAGCAGATTTTAACTTAACATTTCTTTTTTCTTTATGAGATAGATGGGTAGGACACTCACCATAGGTAATAAAATGAGTGATATTGGAATACCACTCATCAGTAGTAGTAACAAAAATAACTGTTGGCATGTCATCAATCTCTGCCTCTTCATGTCCTATTTCTTCTTATATGTTTTTAGCAATCAATTGACAGAGACCTCTTCCCCGCACCAGCTTAATAGGCTTGATATCAAGATAAAACTCTATAATTTTGGCAATCTAATTTCCCCTTTTTGTACCCAACTCTTGCTGAGTTAAAATAGCCTTCACTGTGGTATCAGGTACTAGAACAACAGTGTGTGAATTCAGGATATAGAACTAGAAATATTTTATCACCTTAACCATTGCATAAGCATACTTTTCCATAATTAAATAATTCAATTCATGATCTTTGAGATGGAATCTCATAAATGATATGGGAAAATCCACACCTTCTTTGTCCTACTAAACTAAAATGGCTAAAAGTGTGTGCTCAGAAGCATAACTATATACCATGAAGTCTTTGGTATAATCTAGACAAACCAGGATCGAGGCGTGAGAAATAGCCTTCTTGATATCTTCAAATGTTATTGTGCCTTATTCAGTCCATCAAAAATTATATTTACCCTTCATCATGTCAACAATGTGGCAAGTTTTCTCTATAAATTCTGGGATGAACCTTCATAGAAAATTCACCTTTCTAAAGAAAGAATGAATTGCAGACTTACTAGTAGGCAGAGTAAGATCTTGGATAGATCTGACTCTTTTTGAGTTAATTTTTATACCTTCTTGGGATACAATGTAGATAAAAAGTTTACCTTTTTTAACCCAAAAATTGACTTATTGGGATTAAAAGAAAGACCATTTTGCTAATAACATTCTAGCACTTGTTGCAAATGATGCATATGATCAAGATGATTCTTGGAGAAGATAGTTAAGTCATCAAGATATACCATAATGAACTTCCATAATTCATCTCTGAAGGCAAGGTCCATTACTCTCTAGCATGTGGTACTAGTGTTGATCGAACCAAAAGGCATTCTTTGATATGCAAACGTGCCCCAAGGTGTAGTGAAAGTGGTTTTATGTTGATCTACTCCATCAACTTCTACTTGAATGTACCCAGAAAAACCATCTAACATTGATAACATCTTTGAGTCAGTTACTATTTACAACACTTGATCCATGATAGGTAGAGGGTAATTATCTTTTAGAGAAGACTGATTGAGATTTCTGAAATCCATGTATATACACATTTCTCTATTCTTTTTCCTTACAAGAACTATGATGGCGATCTAGGTGGAATAGTGAATTGGAAAAATTATCCTAGCATTCAACATCTTCTAAATATTTAAAAGGACAGTACCTGATATCTTGGGATTGTATTGCCTTTTCTTCTGCTTGTGAGGTAATGACCCAGTCTTGAGAGGAATTTCATGCCAAATTCCTTTAGGCCTGAAGGATTTCAATTCATTGTAGGAATATGCCAAAACATCAAAATAATGGTGAAGAAGAGTAACAAATTTGAGCTTTTCATCAGTAGTGTAACATTTCCCAATGTTGACCATTTTGGGATTTTCTTTAGTACTCAGATTTGCTTGATCGGACTCCTTGGATGAACTTGAATCCATTGGTTGCTGCTTGATACACCTGTCATGATTATCAAATAGTTTTTCAAGAGAAACTAAACCCTTTGGGATTTTATTCCATTTGAGTTGAAGAAACTCTTCACCAGTTCATGAACTTGTTTTGGTAACTAATTCCCATGTTGGAGAGGTACTACCTTTGAAATAGAACTCCTCAAAACCAGCCATCTATTCCAAAAAAGTGATAATTTTATTATCACCATTAAACACCTGCCAATGGTCGGCATTGTCAAGTACACTTGGTCAAAAGACCAACTCAATAGTGTACTTATTCCCTTTGAAATATTTATGAGGAACGATGAGGGTTGCAGAGATAGCCAATAAGTCTATATGATCATTAAATTCTCTAGGCACTATAGAAATGTTGAAATCATCAAAACTTTCAATGCAATCCCACACAAGATTGTGATAATGTCACAGTCTTTCATTCTTGGTTTGGTACAGGCTCCTCACTTGGCAGACCACCAATTCAGCATCTCCCTGGGCATTAATAACTTTAACACCTTTAGCATGAGCAACTTGTAATCTGAGCAATAATTATTCATACTCAACGGTGTTGTTGGTATTGTCAAATTTCAACTTATATGAATAAGGGGAAATATCTCCCTGTGGGGATATCAACACAATTATGGCTCTAAAACTGGTAGAAGAGTAGCTGCCATCAAATTCTAAGATCCAAAGATCATTAGGAATTGATCTTCTTAAAGATTTCTCTTCATTAGTGAGGGAAGATTCCTTTTCCCCTGAGCTTTCCTCCAAAAGTTCTTCTAATTTCCTGTCTGAATTATCTGAGTTGTCACCTAGTAAACTTTGGTCTAATGAAATAAGAACATCTTTAGTGGACAAAAAATAGTTACCCATTCTTAAAGATTCAAACAAAATTTGAGCCTTAGGGTCTGATGTCTGAATAACAATGTACTTTGCCTCTCTCTCAGGAAGTAACTTTCACATGATCCCTTTAATAGGTATCCTTGCTTCAGATAGGTCCATGTTCAACTCTCCACCAGCATCTTTATAGAAATTTCATTTGAGTAGGATGCCATATGAAGCTAGAATATCAACCACTAAGACTGTCATCTTAATTCTCTTATTTAGAAAGGCCAAAAATGCAAATTGGGCATCTTTGATCTAACCCAAAAGTTGTACTTGTTTGTTTTCCATGGAGAAACATCTCCCAAAAGTCTCAGTTAAGGTAAGACTGATAGAATCTGTTACCTTGGCAAGCATAGCATTATAAGAGGCTCCAGAGTCTATTATACAATTGCTCAACTTATGACCATTTATCAACAAAGAAACATAGAAAGGTTCTATTTTCCTAGGGGCAACCAGAGGAGTAGCGACAAGATTACCTTGGATGGATTTGTTCTTTGGTGGATCATGAGTCATTTTGGAAGAATCTTGTCTTGCAGGGATGTTTTTTTTTGATGCATTCAGCCAACCTATCCAACTGCTCAGGATTGGCTTGTAGGTATTCAAACTCAAACATTTGGATCTTGGTCTTCTTAACATGATCAATTATGTCAAATGACTGGAATGAAATAGAAACAGAGGAAGGAATTCCATCCTTCTGATTTTGATTTGATATAACACTGGGCTAAGGGATAGAAGTAGAAGGGAGAAGATTGTTTGAGGTACTTAATTTCTTATTGGTCGTCGGGTCCTTTGATTGGAAAGATAGTGAAGTTCTCCATTTAGCAATCGAGATTACTGGCTGAGGATATTTTACTACTTTTCCCCTATCAGCTTATTGAGTTGACTGATTTTGGGACCTAGTAAAAATAGCATATGCTCCATCAAACACTTCTCCCTTTTTTAAAGATTAATCTTGGTAATATATAAAACCAATATTAGAGTCTCTAGTTAATTCTTCTTATTCTTCCACAAAGATATTAACATCCTCTTCTTGGTCCATCTCAGGTTGGAAAGATAAATCATGTTTAGCTTCATAGTAAATGACTATTGAGTTGACCTGTGTTGCTTCAATGGCAAGCTTCCCGTATGTGGGAGGAAGTCGATTAGGTCATCCTTGATTTTTGGTAGCATTGCCTAGATATGAATGGTTGGGAAATGTCTTCCTTGGTATATCTCGATAAGGAGTAGACATACCTTAGGCCATTTGCCTTTTTAGAGCTAGCAATTCATTTGCTAACTTTTGCACCATAGGATCAGTAGTGCTTGTAGAACTTTCAGTAGATGATAAAAAAATATTTCGATTAGGATATCTCTTATCTTACCCACAAGGATAAGATCATCTTCGACCTTGATAGCCAAAATTTGAGATATAGAAAGATCTATATGGCCAACCTACCTTAATATAAAACTCACTTTGGGAAGTTGAGAATTGATAAAGAAACACTTGAGATTCTTGGGTGTTGGTTGGGAAATTGCAGAAATCATATTCCTCAGCTTATCAAATTTGGCAATGAAGTCTCACATGGGCTCATGAGGCTCCTTCATTTGCATAAGTTGTGCCAATAAGGCGTGTGCATCTTCTATTAGTTTGAACCTAGCCTCAAACTTGGTCCTGAGAGTGTCCCAATTGGTTACAGTCTGAGATTGAAGATGATAAAACCAATCTACAGTAGCACCTTGAAATGTTTCTACAAATAGTCTTAATACTATATCTTTATATTCAGTGATTATGATACCACAAGCTATGTAGAAAGCTGCAATATGCTCATCAAAATGAACTTTCTCGTCACCATAGAACTTGAAAAAAATCTTTCTTGAACTATGAGTTAGTTCATGTAAAGGTGGGGTTAGATTTAGGAGACCAAAAGTATTACCCCAAGGGCCTTGGTCTACCATGATATGACAATTGAAAGGATGGATAACAAACCTTTGTGGAGTATGTATCGACAAAGCTCTACTAGTAGAGAAAGGAGAATCTTCACTTGGTATTAGAGATCTGAGGTTGATATGAGGGAAACTCTTGGTTCACTAAAGATGAGGTCAAGGAGGAAATAGATCGAATCTATTTTAATACACCAACTCAAATACATGATCAACAATACCTTGAGCTCTTTGGCTTCGCATATACCATGGATCTACTAGAGTGTAGAATGGAAAAAAATTGGAACTACCTCAAATTGAAGCGTGAGGCTTCAACTTGCATGTTCTTCCCCAGCAAATTCACCAAAAAGCTGTTGGGTGAATATTTTGTCACCAACTAACTGAAGATAAAATTGTTATATCGACCATAGCATGATGAGAAAAATCTCTTCTCTCAGTAAGCGGAGGCTCCCTATAAACTATTATAAACTAAACCTATATTAATACTAATATAGGGGTAGAATCACAGCATCCATTTCTCTTTTTTTAGAAATGATGTTCACAAAATAGAGGACAAACTTCTTGGGTAATAACTGAATCCACAAGAAACCCATGAAAGCACAAAGTCTTTCATTGCTTCTCTTACTGATTAAGTACGTAGGACACCCTAGAATGAAGTGTAGCCCAAAGTCTCTACTACAAACTAAAACAAGATAAGAAAATAGAAGATATAGGTAGTTCAAAGCCTTTTCCAATATCCTCTATTCTAAGGCATAAAAACATAGACTAAAGATAATTATGTAACATAAAGTCTCCACAATCAACTTTAGAACATCTCCCAGTTTATCTTTACTTGCTCTACTTATTTGATCAGAAAGATAAGATGATATAAGGAAAAAGACACAAGAACAATTTCCTATATAACACAAGCTATTTCAAAACAAATTTTGAAAGGCCACTTGCTTTCTCATTCAACTGGTAAAATTTGATTAACAATCTGAGCTCAAAGTCTCAAAAATGCCTTTCAATTTTGGGTAGAGTTTTGTTTCTGATAACTCAGAGATCCTTTTTTTCCAAAAATGAAAGATTAAAATATATAGTATTCTCTCAAATACTCAAGAACTCCTTTCCACAAGTAGCCCATGTTGCATTTAATGCACTAGAAAGAGAAAGTCCTACGAAGAGGCCATGCTAGAGGTGTTTAAATCATATTCAATATCCCTTCATAGGCATGGGTTATCTGGTTTTCTAAGAGGCAAGGCCACTCTTCTTTATGATACTTACATGACTGTCCACTCACCTTTACTCAATTGAAGAAAAATGGGCTGCGCCATTGAATGTTAATGCTCTCTGATATCTACCTGGTGGACTGTTCCACCCACTGAAATAACTCTTCTATTGATACTTCTAGATTCCTATCATGTTCCTTCTTCCTTTGCTATATTTTGTCCCTTCCTCATATTCTGAGCTCTTGGGGCCATCTTCTCACCTTTTACAGGCTTTTCCATCTCCTTTCTTAGCAGGGCACTAAATTTATCTTTGGTTCCATGCTATTTGAAAATCAACGGTTATTCCATTGCTCTAAATTTGACGTCCATGGGGACATTAATGGTCGCTTGAACCTCTTAAACCTTGAATCATTCTTGTGGAGTTAATCAGTTCAATATTTTAATGGCTCAACACTTATGTTTTTCAAATATTTGCATTCATTCAGTCTTCTTATGAGTTCAATGTGTCATTTGAACCAACCTCTTTGAACTTCCCGCTTGATCCTTCAGCTTGAATATTTTGGTTAAACCTTGAACCTTGAAGTAGAGTTCAAAAGGTTCAATGGTCGGTCCCTTTAGTTTATTTTGTCTCATTGAATGAACCATGTATAATTGAAATCTGATGTTGAACCTTACTCAGCAATTCTTAGGAAATGCCTTCAAGTCTTTTGAATTGTTCCTTGTTCATTTTCCCAACTGAAAACCCTTTGAAAATGGGAGATTTCCTTTACCAAAAATACTTGGGTAATTGGATAAATTGAGTACTTAGAACATTTTTAAGAAGGAAGGAAACCATTTTTTGGCCCATAGGACCAAAATAGTTAACATGTTGACTACAAAAATGAGTGGCCTCTTTTGGGGACAACACACCAAGAACTTGTAAGAAACCTTTGGCAACAAGACATGCTTTGAACTTATCAATAGTTCCATACATTGCATATTTGGTCTGGTCTAGTAGATCCATTTACATTGAACCATTTTCCTTCCCTTTTGGAAGGGGGACTAAATCCCAAGTGTTGTTCCTCATCAAAAAATTATACTCTTCTTCCATTACTGAGTCCCACTTAGCATGACCAGATGCTTCACAAATAGATTGTGGATCAAAAACAAGTGCATCGTATACATGTGGAAGATGGTAATGTTATGATCACATCCTCTAAGTGTCTGAAGGATCCCCAATAAAGGTGACTAATAGCTAAAGAGTCTATCAAACCCATCAAGGTAATTATAAAGATAGGGTTGTAGTAGTTATTGAAGATGGTCAATGTGGAGGTGAAGATGTAACATCTGAGTCACTATCATTTGATTTCATTATGTATGTAGGAGATGGAATATTAGATGCCAAGGGAAAAATTATCTCCTCAAAATTAACATTCCTAGCAATGAAAAGCTCTTTCATCTATGAATCCAAGAGTTGATATCTCTTGACACCATCAGGATAGCCAATGAAAAGGCAATGTCAACTCTATTATTGTAGAGCCTTAAATTTATCTAAAGGAATGTGTGTCAATGTAGGGTAGCCAAAGAGTCAAAAATGTCCTATAATAGGTTTTTGACCACGCCAAGCTTCAAAAGGAATCACACCTTTCAAGGCTTTATGAGGAATGTGGTTTTGAATGTGAGTGGCATAATTAATAGCTTCAGCCCAAAATTATTTGACTAAGATAATGAGTATGAATCATGTAAGTTGCCATTTCCTTCAAGGTATGATTCTTCCATTTGATAACACCATTTTTTTGTCTTGTGTAGATGATGAAATGTTGAAGGTGGATCCATTTAATTGTGTAAATTTTTTAAAGGTAGTTATTCACATATTCTTGGCCATATCTATGTGGATAATTTTGAGATATTTTTTAGACTATTTTTTGGCATGAGCCTTGAATTCTTGAAACTAGTTGAATACTTCACTCTTCTGATGAAGGAAGCACACCCAAGTAAAACATGAATAGTTATCAATGAAAGTGAGGACATAATGGGTTTTTCTAAAAGACAATATGGGAATGGACCCATAAGATCATCATAAACCAATTAAAGGATCTGTGAAGCCTTCTAAGATGAACCTTTATCAAATTTATCATATGGATGTTTGCCAATTGTACATCCTAAATATATGCCATTAGAAACCTGAATGAGGAGTCCTTGTACTATATCCTTTGAACTAAGTTTTTGAAGGTGGTGGTAGTTAAGATGGCCAAACCATGCATGCCATATTTTAATCACTAAATTTGTATGAGTGAGCAAGATAGTAGAAGGGGAATGAGGCAAAAAATGAGAGAATGCATATAGATGAGACTCATGATTAGATTTTCCCAATGTAATAAAGGAATCATCTTCAAGATCCTAAATTTCTACTAAATTAGGGAAGAACTCAACTATATTTCAATTCCCAATATGTGTGATCTGGTAAACTAAGAGAAGGTTGACACATAAATCTGGAACACACAATACATAAAAAAAGTGTCTCCTTGCATTATAACTGATCCTTTTCAAATAACTTCCACCAGTGTATCATCTCCTATGAGAATGTGAGGCAATGAATAAGGTTCTAATGATAAAAAATGTTCTTGATTAGAACCCATATGATATGTGGCCTTGGATTCAAGTATCCATTATTGAGAAGACTTTCCTATTGTGACAAGTAATTGACCTTTCCCTTTATTTGATTGTGAATAATTAGAAGGAGAGGACTCCTCTGTATAATATTATAGAAAATTGATGTTGTTATTCTTGATCAAATGCTTCAATTCATCAAGTTGATTAACATGACATTGATGCTCATCATGACCAATTTTCTTACAATATAAGCAAGGTAGTCATCCTTTATTTTGAAAGTCCTTTTGATTGTTATAGGATTTTGATGTTGTTGGTGCAGTATGTGAAGAATGTAATGACTTCTCTAGATTAAGTAGCTATTGTTTATGTTGCTTAGAACCTCTTAAAAGTTTAGGAGGCCCTGCCATTAATGATTGTGGCATAGATGGCTTGAGAAGACCCATAGTGAGCAACTTGGTTTACTCAAGCATTATCATTTCAGTAAAGGACTCAAATATGTGCATAACATAGGCCTGGCCTATTGTCAATCGATGAGTATGCAAGCTAGAGACAAACACAACATATTTAGTGGAAATTTTTCCAAGCACATTTAAAATTAATTAAACATCCTTTTTATCAAGTCCACATTCTTTGAGTTGTTCATGAAGTTCATTCACCTTAGTGACATAGTCTTGAATGTTATCAAAATAAGATAGATCAAGATTAGAGAGTTAATTATCAATTTAATACCCCCTAACCTCATCCATTTGACCATACAATTTCTTAAGGATGTCTCATGCCTACTTAGGGGTTTTACATTGATCGATATGAAATACAATAATAAGTGAAATAAATGTGCACAAGTACCCAAGTGTCTTTGTGTGTTCAATCAACCAAGTATTATTTTCCTTTGGATTTGTGGGTTTAAGGAATGTTCCCTATATATAGTGGGTGTATCCTTTTTCCTTTAGGTCACTCCATGCATGATATTTCCACGTGTTGTAGTTATATGGAGTTAAAAAAAGAAAAGTTGGATTACCCATGGTAAAATAAATGCAATCACATAAAATGTGAAGTCAAGTACACTGACACAACCCCCCCAGAATCCACTAAATGAATAACTCCCCCCAAATCAATAATGATTTTGGCACTTTATAATTAGTGCAGTTATAAATTCCACTTGGAACAATGGTGAAGTGGTATTGAGTATAATTTCTATAATTTTCCAAAAGAGGTGATGTTGTGTAAGTTAAAATTTGATAAGTCAATGATACAAATTGATATCACCACTATGAAGTACATGAAAAATTATGTACTTTAAAAAAATTATACCAAAAATGGGTTTTGAATGAGCCCAAATGAAGTCCCCAAAGGTCCAAAATGGACAACATGATTGTAAGGCTTGTGAGAAAGTGACAACTACTTAAAAACCATTGATTAAATACAAAAATGGTTTGTGCCACCATGAAGAGGGTAGAAAAATAGCCAAAATCAAAAAAATAATTACTTGTCATTTGGAGGTCCAGAGCTCAAGATATTATTCAATGAAGTTGGGTTGCCAAATCATCATGTTCATTGGAGAGGGATTCACCCACAAGTTCACCAAATTTAATATAACCACTGCCAAATATACAAATTTACCAAGTTTAGCAAACTGCCACTAAAGTAGAGGAATCCACCAAATTTAGAGAAATCTATTAGATTTAATGGAATGGTCACCAAATGTAGAGAGCTTCCACTTTTAATAGGAATCCACCATATTTAATAGAACTTGACTGGTTTCAAAAGATTTACAAAAACAATGACTGGTTTTATTTTGAAAAAAATAGATCTACAAAAAATGACTAATTTGGGAGTGTTTTTGTTTGTTTTTTTTGTTGAAAAAACATAAAAAAATAATAATGATGTTTTTTTTGTTTAAAAAAATAATAAGGCCGAATGGCTTAGTTGGGGTGACCCCCACCCAAAGGCCTATGACCTTGGTGTTGGGGGGAACCCCACCTAAAAGGGTCATCAACCTGGGTTGGGCCCCACCAAAAGGCCCTCGGTCTTAGGGTGTAGGCCTACAACCTACGTTTCGTTGCGCTGGGCCAGTGTAGGCCATATGGCTTACATTTTGAATTGTTTTTCTTTTTTATATAAAAAATGTATTTTTTTATATATTTTTTTAAACATAAAAAAAAATACGTATTTTTTTCTATATTTCTAAGTTTTTATATAAAAAACCTCTTTTTTTAAAAAAAATTATAGTTTTTTTACAATAAATTTTTTTTGTCAAAAAAATAGAAAAATAAAATAAAATTACAATTGACAGGTAAAACCAAATTTTTGAGAGCTAGAGTTGGAGGGGTTTTGAAAAAAAATTATAATTCGATTTTGAAGGTAAAAAAATATATTTTTGAGAAAAAACCTTCAAATTCATTCAAAAGTTGTCTAGATGCATGCAAAACTGCTACATAAACCAACTGTAACAAAGAAGCCCTTAATGTTCAACTGAAATGATACTGGAAGTGAAGTTGTCTTGATTTAGACAATCGATTGGTGGTGAGTTTTGATGTGCTTCAATCAAGCTCTAAGAATAAAACCTATAACTAAACACTCAATGGAATTACCCTAGAATCTGGTTATTCCTCTTACATCTTTTTTATTCTCAGGACCATCCTATGGATACAAGAGAAGAGTATACTTGATAGTAAGATAAATTAATAGATTTAGACTCTACTAGACTATCCTAGGTACCTTAACCAGCTCTGGTACCATGTGAGATTAGGCTAGAATATAATAGTCCTATGAGAAGCATTTATGCTAGAGAATAAAATTGAGAAGAATAGACTATATTCTTATTAGAATGAAAAACTCATGTGTAGAGAAAATGCATGAATCATTTCATTCATTGAATCATCATTTCGTCATTAAAAATGCACTTCTAGAGTGTTCAATATATAGGAATGAGAAAGGGGCAGAAAACCAATAGTGGTCATGTCATCACCATGTGCACACACCAAAGTGGGGTATGTCACCACCATGTGTAGACACCAAAGTGGGGAACAAGGTGGTATACAACCCATATTGGGGTGTGGTCCACACATGTGGAGTGACTATATTGTACATAAATATATGTGCACATAATTAGCCATCTAATTATGTGCTAAATATATGTGCACATTATTAACTCCTAAGTAAAGTTAATAGTGAAATAGAATAAAAATCACCCAAAGGTAAAACTGATTCACCCAAGGATGAAACCAATTTGGGTGAAAACCCTTTTCAACCAACATACTCATATTACATAGGTCTAAGCACATAATCTATCAAGAAAAAGTTGTGTTGTACATGATATCCTCCTTGTCACCATAAGAAAATTTATCTTAAATTTTTATATCACACAATTATTTCTTAGCAATTCATAAATATTAGGATGACACTTTCCCAAATTAAATTCAAATTTTACTCCATAGAGCTAAGCAAATATAGTATAATTAATTAATATGGTCATTGACAATTCCCAAAAAAAGAATCTATCATTTTGTTAACACCCATGTCACTATGCATAGGATCACATCAAAATCATGTGTCATCAATAGAAACATATCTCTAGAAGCTTTCACCTAACGTAAGATTCATATTAAGGTTAAGTGTTGTGAATTATATATGATACCATTTTGGGTTGAAATTTTGATTAAATTATATAGCAATCAAATTTGTTTGGTATGCCAATTTTAGATGGGTATTTTTCCTTGAAAGGTGTTAAGATGCAAGTTTTATGCCTTTAGATTTTATTCATGATTATATTTTTGTTTTTTAAATTTTCCATATTGTATCACTTGAATTCCCAATCCAAATTATTTCCTATAATAACACTTTTATCCTATTTTTAAAACTAGGAAATGGCAAACAATGGCTAAGTTTTAATGTGAAATCTAGTTGTTAGGGTATTTCCTAATAGCTATATATTTGGATTAGAAAATATGATTCTTATGAAAATAATTTTATTTCATTCATGTAAAAAAATGTCACACCCATTTTTCAAACCCTTTGAACTTGTTTTTATTTCCCAACACTATCCCAAAAGATGTTATCTAGATAATTATGGAAACTACTACTTGTGAAAAAGTATGTGAAATTTCATTGAAAATCATGAAGATCACTAAAAAACTAATTATAGGCTACCATTTTCATTTTAGAATAATCCTCCTAAGATTTTCATGTTAAAATTTTACCATGGTTGCATTTCACATTGATACCTCTTCACATATAATGTGTTCCCAAAGGTCAACAATGTTGGACCCCACTTTGATAAAAATGTGTAGCACCCTTTCATTATACTCCATAACCAACCATTAATGAATAAATAAAAATATTGAATCAATTATGCATGTATAGTGTTTAGGCCCATCGTTCTACATAGACTTAATATATATCACCCAAATGTGAAATAAATAAATAAAAGTTATCTATAATTAATCTTGTTAGATTAATATGGATGGCTTACCAAGCTAGTCTTGGTTCACTCACAAAACACAAGTTAGGTTATCTTTTCAAGAGGAAATTTTAACCACATTTCCAATGAGTTAATTCTAACCCTATCATCATATTTATACCACCCTAAGTATTAGTCTCTAATACCCATACCCACTCCCTAAGATACTTACATATTGCCATATGTGCACACATATATGTGGAATCAATGTTAGCTATATTCTACTCGATAACCAAATGAGTGACTATAAAATTTTCCAAATTTGATGTTAGGTATAACAAAGAATTTGTCTAGTGGGTAACTGATTATATTAGAATATAACCTTAATTAATTATCACACTTACCTATTTTTACATGGTCACAATAAAATTATGTCACAAAGTTTCGTGGAACCACAAGGTTCTCGAGGCCATGCCACACTATTTACATAAACGAAGTCATCACAATAAAATTATAAAATAATGTAGATACATGGACACCAAGCCATAAAAAATGGTATTTTTTCCACTATATAAATATGATTTTACCATGTCACCAACAAATCCCTAAATGCTAATGAGATAATAATATACTATATACATGTAAACAAAGTGGTGCCATCAAATAGGTTCTCAACACCATATAATGTCCACATGGCCTTTACAAAACTATGTGACTAATTTTACCATTTTCCTCATGGGTGTGATCCCCAAATTTGAACCAAGACCCATAATACAACACTTCATTAGAACCAAATAAATATCATGGAGTCCACTTATAAAAATCAACATTACTTTTGAGGTGAGTAAGGTAGTGGGTCCACCATACCCATGTGTCCGCCAAGTCACTGAGTATAGTCTCTATATCCCTTGTGGCCTCCACACAAATATTTATTAATTTTGTGCATTGACTCGATCCATAAATACATACATGTATTTGACCAAATTTCATATGTATATAAATGCATGCCCCATTTCAAATTGGAGAATATAGACCATCCACATGTATCCTTCATGCCATCTTAGAGTTCACATTTGAAATTCACTTCCTTCCCATGTACACATTGAATTCTTAATTCATGATTTTATCTACTCAAGTTCGAATGCATTCACTATAATTTATGAAATAAATTCAATCCACTTTATAACTACCACTTACAAGTTAATTAGAGTGTGCTCATGATTTCCATGTGGTCTATTATATCATTTCATATGATCAAATTATAATTTAATCCACTAAAAACACAAACACTACCACATAATAAAAATGGGTTGCATGTCCAACTAAAGTGACACATGTGGCACACATAACAGGTTCACGAAGTCATGGAATACAAAGAACCCATAGAAATTTCACTTAAAATTGAATACTCTAGGTGTTGGGTTATTTTCCAAGTGACATGATCATAGGGAAGCTCCCATTATGGCCATAGTCGATAATTAATATTGATTTTAATCATATTCCATGCCTTAAATTTATTAATAATGATTAGGGAACCTTAATTCCATGCGCTAACTATTTTTCTATGACTCCCACATAATAAGTGTTACCACAACAATGAAACTAAGGCCAATGAATAAATACATAAATTAAATGTAATAAAATGTGGTCTATGTTATAATGCACCCAATAACTTCACTTTCTCATTTAAAACATGCTCAGACCTTTGTGAGGAGAGCTAGAGTGTATGACATCAAGATGGAGGAAAAGTGTCACCATCATAGAAAACATCATACTAAAGACCTATAAAATTATAATATCTTTGTAAGTGATAAAATTCACTTAAACACTTAAGACATCCATCTATTAAATATACATGAGGGGTCTACATTATCCACATGGCCATATAATCACTAGATTCAGTTAGAATAACATTTTTTTTATATAAAAGGAGTTTTTACAGTACTCAAGTTGACAAGTGACATTATTAATAAGCTAAGTAACTAAGGTTGTATCCTAGGGTAAGGGACTCATATATTTCGCATGCTTCACAGAGTGGTTGTGGAATGTCAACTTAGTGGATTTATCTACATTATTACATATGGGTGTGATTCTTCCAAATGGCACAATCATGCACTCTTAGATTACAAATTATATTCTTGGATGTGTGAACTAGATTAAACACAATAAACTATAAAGAGGAGTTATAATCTCAAAATGAAATTAGCTTATAAAATAATATTATTTCACATTTTCACTCACTACAAATGTAACATATAAAGATGTTAATGGTTGCAATCTAAAAATATTTAGATATCCTATATTCTAACGCTTAAACTATGGTCCTCCTTGCATATTTATTTTAAAATAAAATACATGTATCATTTGATTTATGAGAAACTAGTGAAGGATAAATTTATGTTCTCCTTATTGAATACCTGGTTAAGGGTCTACTTCGCATAGCTTGAACTATGCTTGAGAATTCTTCGTGTGTGAGAGTGGATGTAGTATTTTAACTATGGATGCTTTATATTTTTATAGTGATGCACTTAAAGCACACAACCACATCAAATTGGGTGAAGGTAAATACATAAGTGATTTAGTTTATTTTTAGTTGAAGTTGGCCATATCCATGACACACCACCCATTGAAAACCTATCTAAATCATCCATAATACATTTTGGTCTTATCAAGAATTAAAAGGGATTAATATTAATTACCATATCATGGTGTGAAAAATTCATAAGTCAACATTGAGAGATTTTTTAGTTTATATGCAATGATCACTAACTCAATTAAGTGATGAATAGAAGGGGCCATGAAAATTACATGACTAAAATTCTAGATATAATTTCAAGCAATGACTCACACTTTAATTATCAAGATACATAGTCTAATGCTGAGGCCATATGAATTACTTCAATGCCCATTTCACATTATAACACATGATTATTTATCCTCATAATTTACTTTATTATTAGTGGCCTTGTCTCTATTTTTATTCGTATGAAAAAATGGGGGAAAGTCCATCTACTCACGGATGTGCAGCATGCGGTTATTTATCCATTTCCCATTAAATCAGTTTTATTCATTAGGTAAGGTGAAACATAAATTTTTAAGTTGTCTATTATCCCATGCTTACTTTATTATGATTATGCATCTCATTTTTTTCACAGATTTATCATATATCACTTATAGCACTTTTATTATAAATGAAAGTATAAGAAGCTTTAAGGGATTAAAATGTATGCATCTAATTAGTGAGGCTTTCTTTCTTTCTTATTTGGTTTCAATATGATCATCAAATAATACTAGACAAAGAGATGATTTTGGTACCATAATCCACTAGACAACCCTCATGGTGTTTACACGGAGTTCATAAGGTGGTACCAATGAATCCTATGCATGATTAGTCCATAGAGAAATCTTAATTCACTAAAGATACATTCATATCTATTGATCCATGTTTAATATAATATTTCCATCAGTTTGAAATTCAACACATCGTCTCTATCATAATCCACCATTGGTTCATTCATTTGTTTGGCCCACTAAGCACTATGTGGACATAATGAGAATATCCAACTCAAATAAAAAATAAACATGTTGTTACACATTTATTCTCCATCCTAATTATGTTAACACATAATAATTCCATATATTTATTGTCCCACATCTCAATTCTCAAAAACAAGAGGAATAATATAAGGAATGAGATTCATAATTAGCTACAGGGCATTTGTTCACCGTGGTTTCCATAACATGGCTTGTGGGAATATATTTTGTTGATCGAACTGTAAATTCATAATGGTGGTCCTATTCACTTTGTCATATTTTTACCTTTTCACTTTAGTGATCAAAAATATTTTGGCTTCAATATCCACATCTCATTTAATTTATTTTCCTTTTCTCTTTATCATGTGAACATGTGGATAATTGTCAAAACTTAAACATAGCGTGTCCCTTAGTATTTATGCCACCAAAACATAAAATTAAAAGTGTCCTCATGGCCAATGCACCATAGAAACTAGCACATATAAGGTGACTACTATCAGAATCCCCCATTATCAAATCCATGCTCTCTACAAACATCTGTTGTTAGATCTCTCACTATCTCCATCCATTTAGATAACCACTCGATGGATTCAATGCAAACCCTTATAAAATAATCTCATTATGAGTATATAAATGAAATTAGAACATAATATTAACCCTTATTCCATCCACATAAACTAAATTCATCATGATATCTCTATGGTATGAAGAGATATAACCAAAAATATAATAACCAAATGTTTATTTATCACAACCATAATCGTATATCTCTTTCTTTTTTTCTATGATCTAATATAAGATAATTAAAAGTTACATGAAAAAATATCCCTAATATTATAAGATAACTCAATTAATATATCTAACCCTAATCAATACTTAACCATAGACCTAAGCAAAGGTTAAGCAAGGCGGGGCACTATGCACCAAATGTGATTGAATTTCAGTACATATCACATGTCCATATTTATTAAGAAATAGTTAAATAAGCATTCAAGTAAAATCCATAAATGCAATTTACCATAGAGTAATATTGTGTCTATAGTAGGTAGACCATAATTATTTTATTAATTCAAGTACATAAGGGTGCCTATAAGTAGTTAACCTCAAATGACCAATCGAAGACATATTTATAATTTTATCTAGAGACTGATAAAATAACCAACTAAGTAATGTATTAAGGATTGTTTACCTATAAAAAATTATTATAATCTAACTTAATCAAAATATATAAAGGGGGTGTCTTAAATAATAATCATTCTCCTTTAATTTATTAAAAATATATTAACCTAAACTATTACTAAGACATCCAAAGTCAGTTCTTTGGATACATTCCAAGCATTTTTTCTAAATTTTTCAAATTTGATTATGTCAAGGGATTTTGTGAAAATATCAGCTATTTGATATGTAGTTAGGAATTATGTTGGTTCAATTGCATTCTTTATCACCATCATTCTCAGATAATGATATTTGACATCCATATGTTTGGTTTTGGCATGAAATTCTATATTTTTGGACATCTTTATTGCACTTTGATTATCAATACATAACTATGGAGAACCAATCTAAGAAATTTGAAGGTCTTCATAGATGTGATGTAAATACACAATCTCTCTAGAAGCATCCCATGTTGTTGTTTATTCTAATTATGTTGATGAATTCACCATAATATCCTACATCTTAAAATACCATGCAATGGTAGATGAACCCATCTGCATAGTGTACCCTATTGTGGATACTCGATCATCCACACATCTACCAAAATGTGCATCACAATATCCAATAAGTTTTAAGTACCTATTATGGCAGTCTCAAGGCCATATTTTTCCATTCCTTGAAGGTAATGAAGTACTATTTTTGACATATGCCAATGAATTTATATAGGCTCATGCATAAACCTAGACAAAATTCCCACTACAAAGGATATGTTGAGCTTATAGTCATCAAGTATATTAAACCTCCCACTAATTGCCTATATTTGGTGCCATCAAAAAATGCATGCCATCATCTTTAAACAATTTTAAGTTACTCCCCATCAGAGTGAGGATAGGTTTGCAATCATTCATATTAAACCTTTTTAATAACTCATAAATATACTTAGTTTGAGCAATGAATATGCTTTTATCTTTCTAAGTAACTTTTATTCTAAGATAATAGTGAATAAGTCCAAGATCTATCATCTCAAACCCATCTTTTAGTTCCTTATTCATAGATCTAATATGGTTTTCATCATTTCTTGTGATAAACAAGTCATCAACATAAAGAACTATAATTACCAATTTCTTTCCTTGCACGTTAATATAGAGAGTATCATCAAATTCACTATGTAAAAAACTAATTTTTTGCAAGTGGGAATCCTTTTTTTATACCAAGCCTTGGGTGATTTTTTGAGCCCATAGAGATCTTTGATTAATTTACACACCTTGTGCTCCACACCCACTTTCTCAAAACTTTAGGGTTATGTCATTTAAACTTCTTCTTATAAATCACCATTCAAAAAAGCACTTTTCACATCCATTTGATGTACTTTATAACTATTCTGTAATGTTAAGGCAAGAACCATACAAAATGTGTTTCAAACGTTTCCTCGTAATTAATTCTCTCTTATTATGCATATAATTTTACAACAAGCCTTGAGTCATGTTTATCAATGGAGCCATTTGATTGATACTTGACCCTATAAACCCATTTGTATCTGATTAGTTGAACATGTGGAGGAGGAACAATTAAAACCTTAGTATTATTATTAATAATTGAATCATACTCATTTTACATTGCAGTTTGCCAAACCTATTCAGTAGAAGCTTCCTCAAAAGTGGATGGCTTAGTGGAATAATTAGTAATAACCATTACATAATTTACCTATTTATGAGAAATCTTGGGACTTATTTTACAAACTTCATCTATTGTCAAGTTAGAAAAGGTAATTTGAGCCCATTTTATATACTTGTGTAAACTATCAAGATCAGGAATATCCAAATTCTCTTCATGTGCACCATTTGGAGGAAGACTTAGAGAATTTTCAACATTTTCTAAGTCATTATTTTGTCTAATACTCAAGGAAGCAGAAGAAATGGAAGGGATACTTATCTCATGACATAATCTATGAGAGTTAGCTTCATTATTCAATCCCTTAACATTTTTTTTTAATCTTCCTCTCTAACCTATCAACTTATAAGTCTATCTCTATAACATTTATATTACCAAATTCATCAAATATCACATCCCTACTCACTATGAATTTTCATGTATCCTATACAAGTAAATGATGCCCCTTTTTGTTTTTGAATACCCAGTAAAAATGTATTTTCTACTTGATGTTCTAACTTAGTTTTGTGTTCAATAGGAACTAAAGCAAAGAAAATGCATCCAAAAAAAATCAAGTGTTTAAATTTTGGTTTAAACCTATGCCAAGCCTCATATGGAGTTTACCCAAAATTGTAGTTGTAGAGGATATGTTCCTCAAATACACTATAGTACCAATGGATTCTACTTAAAATTTCTCATCGAGCTATTTATAGTGCAACATAACTTGAGTTGTGCCCTCCAAAGTTCTATTCATTCAAAAAATACATTCTATTGTGGAGTATAAACATTATTGTATTATCATTTGATTTTATGTTGCAGATAATAATATAAAAAATCATTCGAAGTATATTTACCACCATTATCTAAATGAAGAGTAGCTAATTTTGAACCTATTACTTTTTCAAGTTTAATCATTCAATAAATTTAATGAAAACCTCTTATTTGTTTTTCATAAAAAACACTGAAGTCATCCTAGAACAATCATCAATAAATAATACAAAATATTGCACCCTCCAATGGATGACGTTTTGATATCACAAACATCACTATGAGCTAACTGTAAAAATCAGTTAGCTTGTTAAGAAGAAACCTTAAGAATTTTTTCCCTATTTTGTTTACCTAAAACACATGATTCAAAAAGAATATTATGTTTGCATGAAAAGTGTACAAACCATTCACCATGCTGTATCTTTATAAGTCCACCAAAGAGTGCATATTCAAATATCCAAAATGTAGATGCCACAAATGCTACATAGACATTGTACTTATACCTGTATCAATAACTATTGTAAGTTACACTATGAGAGGAAGTGCTTTGCAATATAAGTGAACCAAATTCCCATACTCATAACCTGTATACATTATTTTGTATCCTTATTTGATAGAGTTAACATAAAAGATTCCATTTTCAAGCATAATTTTATAACCCTTCTTATGAATAGTTACTAAGGAAAGAAGATGTTTTTGCAATGTGGGAACATACCAAACATTCTCTAAGTATTTGATATAACCATTAGGAAGAAGAATCTGAATAGACCTGAGTCCCTCTGGAGTATGCATAGATTTATCTACCAAGGATACTAGAGTGAGATATGACTCTTTGAAATTATAAAAGAATTCTCACTTGAATGTCATGTACTTGGTTGCATCTATATCTAAAACCCAAATATTTGTGAATTCATCTCTAGACTCATATTACATATAAGTAATGTTCCCTAAGGCTACAAAATCTTGAAATCTTGAAATCTAACCTCATCTTTATTTTTAAATATTTTTACTCTATAACCTCTACCCCCTCTATAACTTTTGTCTATATAGTTGTGTTGACCAAGAAGTAGGCTTGGACTTTGTAACATGGGCTTCCTTAGTTTTTTTAGATTTATTGGGTAGAGATAGGTCGTGCTAAATAAGCAACTCAGAAATTTTATCAAAATTTATGCATATGATCTTATTAGAGACATGAAACTTTTCTACAAAGTTTCTATAAGACACAGGGATCCCTTTCAATCAGAAGTTACAATGAGATCATCATCAAGTTTACCAAACACAACTTTAGTATATTTAGTATCAATGTTATTCAACTTAGACATGTACTCTCTCATATCCTCATCTTCATCTAATAACAAAGTAAACAACTACATATAGATAGCTATCTTTTTATGCTTGGGCTTTTTATCATACAAATCAAAAAAGACTTCCATGCAGTGTAAATATGGTGAGAGTTTTTAATATGAATGTAAGTATCTTTAGTACAATAATACTTGATTAAAGCTAAAACTTTATAATTGTATATATTAAGAATATCAAGTTTATCTTGTGTCATGGGTAACACAAGATGTTCACTCTTCACAACATCTCACAATTCATTGAATATTAATGACATTTCTATTCAACATTTCCAATTAGTGTAATTAAAAACTATTAAATGATCAGTATTTGAAAGTAAATTATAAATTTTTGGTATTTTTAAATGAAAAGAAGTGAAAAAAAAAGAAAATACAACACACCCATAATAACACTTAACACCAAAAAATTCTATAAAAAATTTCACTTAACCTTTATGTAAAGCATATGAATTTTTTTTAATAGGGTTTTGATTTAACCACACCCAAAAATTTAAATGACATCCTTATTTCAAAAAAAAATAAAAAATAAAAAAAACTTATTTCATCAAAATTACACCCTTATCACAAAAAATAATGCCCTTTTACTCCTTTACACCCACTTGTGACTTATCACTCTTTTACAACCTTATTCATTTTGCAACAAAGTAAAAAAAAAGTACATATCAAAGATATTTCTACAAAAGAATATTCTAAAATCATATACCAATAGATTTTTAAAAAAAATTGACCAAAAAAGTGTATTTAAAGATTTGAACCTTGGGCCTCCAACTTTTAAAGGTTTTATAAAATGATCTTTACCAATTGCTTTAAGTGTTTACAACATATCAAGAAAATATATTGTTTTTAAATCTGGTTTTACTTTATAAAAAAATAAAAATAAAATACTTTTTAATGAAATAAAAACTTTATATGTGAATTTTTTTTTTTGAAAAAATATTTTTCTCTTGATTTGAAGTGGACCCCAAAAAACTCTAAATATTGCCAAATTTATGTTAAACTTTATGCTCATCCAAACATTTTATTAAAAAAACAATGATGTGTCATTTCCATTTCAAGGACACCGTGGATGAATAGAGATGTAAAAATCCTTACAGTTTCATAGGAATTGCAGGAAGGTTATATTAGGTCATACAATAGGTGTTTTATGTATATTTTTACTTATAGATGAAGGAAACAAAGCTTACAAATCATAAATACAACATATGGGATGCCATTATTATTAGTGGTGGCTATACACTAATAATTTTAGGTTGTACAACTTTAAAAAAAAGAGATTTAGAAGTTTTTAGCTTTCTGGTTGAGTTTACAGGGAATAAAAATGGTTTAGAAATTCATCAAAACTCTCAATAACTTAATAAAATGTCATGATAATCATATTCATATTTTTGAAGGTTGTACCATGCTCAAAAAGAGGGTTTTCAGCTTGAAAAATGTGTACAGTGGCTTGATTTTTATTTTTTAGATAGTGATTTAGGTGTTGGAAACAATCAATAAACTTCTACAGAAATTTGAGTGCATGGAAATGGATTATAAAGATTTTTTCCAACATCTAAGTTTTTAGGCCTCTATTTTTATTTAATTTGAAAGCTATTTATATTTAAACAAATCTATTTTAAAATGTACATTTTCAATACTTTTGCAATGTTTTGTGCATGAAAAAACATAAAATAATAAAAAATCTTCTTTTTCACCTCCTTGTAAATCTTCTTTTTCACTTCATCTTAAATTTTCTCTTTCAAAAAGTTTCACCACGCTTTCTTTCACTAACATTTTTAACTATGTTTTGATATCACTAATAATATTAAAATAAAATTTACAAATGTAATTTACTATAGAATAATCTTGTGTCTACCACGAATATTTTATTATTTCAAAATATTCAATTACATAAAGCCTTTAACTCCAAATAACCAATCCAAAACATTTATAATTAAACAATAACTAAAAAGCTAACTTTATATAAAATAATTTTATTAGAATCTAACTTAATCAAAATGTATAAAGAAGGTGTCTTAACTCAACTTAATCAAAATGTTTTAAAAAAAAAAAACTTAACTTTGCATTATGTTTTGATGTATTTCCATTGTTAAGATCCAAATATACAAAATTTTAAAAAAATATAACATAAAGTGCATGCAATGTTCATGGCTCCGAGCAGCAAGAGAAGTAGGGGTAGGATTTTGAATTTGGGAGTGGAGGAGGAGGATGGAGATGGTGGAAGTGATGATCTGGAACCTGATGAGCCTTGCAGAGAGAAATGGTTTTGGTTTTTCAGGATGAGATTTTGCACAAGGGGGATGCAGAGGGGATCTATTTCTAGGTTCTATTTGTCAGGATCAGGGGGGGTCTGAAGTTCGAGTTCTTTGCTTGACGAAGGATGTCCCTATTGAGGTGTTTGGGGGCTCGATTAAGTTTTTTGCCTGGGTCAGTTGTTTTTCGATTATTGTGGTCACTGGGCTTCGATCTTGGATTGACCGATTTGGGGGATCGTTGAAGCATGAAGTCCGTTGGGCTACTCTCCCAAGTCGTTACCTTTTTTGAATTGCAAATTTCAGATTTGGCCACTTTTTCGGATGTTGGAGCGGTTCTTCTCGGTACGTTTCACCTGTTGATTTCAGTTATTGGTGAGTCTTGGGTTTCTTGTTTTTTTTTTTTTTTGGGTGTCTGAGGTGTGTTTTTGATATTGGTCTTTTTTAAGTTGTATTTTCTTCGAGATTTTTTTAAGATATTTATTGGAGCTTTAGAACTCTAGCTATGTTTGAGGTTAGATTCCACCTCAATTTTAAAAGTAGGTTTAAATTAATTAGACCATAAAATGTATGTAAAAAATATGTTTGATAGGTCAAATTTTCTTAAAATTTAATATGTTTATAAATAAAAAATTGAAATACCTTTAAGTTAGGGTAACATCATACAATAATTTTTAAGGAATCACTCCACAATATTTTTCAATATGATAATGTCACTTCAAGGGAGACAACCTCCAATATTATACTTCACTCCTAATATTAGGTTTATTCTTATGACTTGCTTACACCAAATAATTGATATGACTACCTACCTACAATAACTATATAATAAAATTAGAGTAGGGGTGAAGCCTTAACCCACACATCATCTTATACAAGTTACATTAAGTCTTAATAAAATGAACCATTAATTATGTGTGCCACATGTCAACATATCCATAATATCGATACATATCACAATAACATAAAGTTTGGCCCCATCTATGCTATTGAGAGGGTTTCGACCCTAAAGAGTGTTGGGCAAGTAAAGGATGTGAATCTAAAGGAGAAAAGCAATAGAAACAAGATTGTTTTGGCAAAAAAGAATAAGCTAGGGGAGAATGGTAGCAAGAATCTGAGGGAAAAACAAGGGAGTGCCATGTTTCAGATCGGAGCAAGGCAAAGCACTAGAAGGGGCATGACCTTCACAGAGGCTACCAAGAGTGCATCCATCTCAATGATGAAGCCACTCAGCCCTACTAAGTCAAACCCAGTGGTGAACTTCGATGAGGAAGAGGTTCAAGAAGTTATTAAAAGTGAATAATGGTTCTCTTCCAAGGGCATCATCTGTGGATTTGTCGACCATTGGCCGAGACTCCTAAATATTCATACCTGGGTATTAGAGCACTAACAACCTCTCTTAAAAGGTAGGCTGGAAATCTATCCCAATGCTAAAAGTTTTTTCATTATGGTGTTTTATTGCATTGAGGGCAAGGAAGTGATACAAAACTAGTTGAAGGGTATGGACCATCACCCCTTTGTTTTGAAATGTTGGTTCCCAAATTTCAACCCCCTCATAGAACCTTTCAATGTCAAGCCCATCTGGGTGAGTCTCCCTCACCACCCCCTCCAGTTTTGGTTAAACCCCTATTTTAAGGCAATAGGTAATTTCCTTGGGGTATTTCAGCAAACCAACCTTGTTATATCTTTGTTATCCCCCACCACATATGCAAGAATACTTGTTAACATAGACATTACCAAGGATCTACAAAAAACATAGTCTTGAAAGTTGAAGACCGCTCATGGAACCTGACCTTTGACTATGAAGGCTTGCCTTTTCATTGTCATAGTTGTTTCGAGATGGGCCATTTGTCCACAGATTGCAAAAACCTCAAAGGAAAAAATGAAACCTCTTGGTGGAAGGATTTCGACATCAACCATCTTACGGTGGAAAGTATTGACACCGTGAGCAGTGGCTCGAATTCATCTTCAGATGAAATTGAAACACCTATCTTAAGTGAAATACTCACAGCGGTAAAGGGCCTAGTTTAAGCAAAGGGATAAACCAAGGCAGAATCAAGCTCTCTGTCTAAATCTACAAGGGGTCCTAATCAAGCGGAGGGAGATACCAACGTAGTTTCAAGTCCTCCTTCTAAAGGGAAAATCCCATGTGGAAGTTATAAGAAATCAAGTTAAATTGAAATAGTTAAACCCTTCTCTCTTGTTTCAGATCTAGATAACAAGAAAGATTGGAATTTAGTGCGAAGGAAGAGGAAATGAAGACTCAACTAAGGCACTGTTTTAAATTACATCCCTCCCATTGGGCCATTAGAGGCAGAATACAATGCAGAAATTCTGCTGAATTCTCACGGGCAGTTAGCTAAAAGTAAAAAGTTGTTTGGCTGACTGTTTGTTGGTTTTTGACTTTTTGGTTTTCTGTGTTGTTTGGTGCTTGGGCAACTCGTTGTTTGTTAGCTTGTTGTTCCTCTAAAAGTTCTATGCAAAGCTATAGTGATTTTTTTATGATCTTATATATTTCCATAGTTATTATTTCTTTGATTCCTCCATAATTATTTTCATTCATGATGACGTGGATGTTTAGATGTCTATATATACACTGCAACATTTGTAGACTTGACATCAGAGTATAACGTTAAGAATATTTATGCTTTTATCATACACATATGATCATTTTATGGGACGAGAAATAAAGTCCACCAGCTTTATCATCTTATCTTGATTACTGGAATCAAGAAAAATAATTTTAAGCATAAAATCTGTTCAGTGTTGCTTTCTTTTATTTCCCACCTAATAATTGAACAGAATTTTATGCTTGCAATAAGTGGAAGTTTAGAGTTGGAAATTGGAAGCAGTTAACAGCATATTTTCCTTGGCTATCACATCAGTTTCAGACAAGAACTTTTTCTTTGGTAGTTTACAAAGAAAAGATCTTATTCGCAGGAAAGTCTGCAAAATTAGTTGGAATTCTATTCTATTCTATGCTATTATATTACAACTTGTGTTGAAAAGTAGGTATATATATGTTCTCTCTCTGCCATGGATAATGTGACTGACCACTGACTCAAATCTGAGAATTGTGATGTTTTTTTTAAATTATTTTTCAAATCTAGGACGCATGCCGTGGGTAAGAATACTTGTACTGCAACGTCATAAAACAAATTCTCAAGTGGGTGGAAAACATGATGGATTTCTGAAAATTCGAGTTTCTTTTGAAGGTAACTTGGAAGATTGTGATTTCATAGTCTATAAAAGTAGGCTTCGCCAATTTTTAACCAGATGATAATTTATCTTTCTATTTAAACACGTGTATCCGAATCTGTACTTTGCTCTTCCCTGCTCCAAACCATGGGAATAATTTTTTATATGATTTTGATGTGATCATGCTTTCCAGGACTAGGGAGAATAGCATTGATTAGATATTATTTACGTCGTACCACAGTTTTTGATAGACTGGACTTTACAATCAAAGCAGAGGACGCGTTGAATTTCGCAATCGACCGTATATTCAATGAGTATCATTCTGCCACCAGGTTTTTTTTGGTTTGTCGAGTGCAAAACAGTTAATTTCATCCTTCCACCATACATTTGTAGCAATTTTCTGGGTTTTTCTTGCGGGGTGTCAATAGCCTCTCGTCGTCGTTAATTTATATGAACTTCCAAAAACGGAAATGAAAAATCCATGTCTCCCTCTTCGTTCGTCTACATTTCCTTCTTGGATTGTGTTTTATAAATTTTAGGATACATCGCCCTGTGAACATGGGTTGAAATCCCTAGAAATGTCTGAAAACAGAACTTGGGTTAATGAAGATCCTCAACTGTTATGATAGAAAATGAATGTAAAGTGTAACACCGGTTGGACTAATTAAGTAAATTATTTGATTAAATGTAGTAGATATTTAAATTGAATAATTATAATATTTCAGTTTTGTAAATTTAAGAAATATTTCATCTATTCAATAATATCATTTTATCATCAATTTTTTTTGGTTTGTGAGCACAAGATAGTTAATTTCATGCTTCTACCATATATGTGTACCAATTTTATGTGTTTTCATATAAAAAATCAATAGTCTCTTGTTGTTAATTTTATATCAACTTTTCAATAATAATAATAATAATAATTTAAAAAAAAAAAAAAAATTATATCTCCTTTTCTGTTCCTTTACATTTCCCTTATGAAATGTGTTTTATAAATCTCTGATACATTACCCTTTAAATATGGGTTGAAATCTTATAAAAGTTACTGAAAGCAGAACTTGGGTCAATGAAGGATCCTTAACTTTCATGATAGAAAATGAATGCAAAGTGTAATATGGGTTAGATTAATTAGGCAAATTATTTGACGAAATGCCTACTCATTGTGTCATCCACATTTTCAATCTTTGTTTCTTATTCTCAAAATGAATGTAGCATGTGATATTATAGAATATTTAATATGGTTTAGATTAATTAGTCAAATTATTTGACCAAATGCCTCTTTATGTCATGTGAGATAGATTAATTAGGCAAATTATTTGACCAAATGCCTCCTTGTGTCATGCACATGCTCAATCTTTGTTTATTATTTTCAAAATGAATGTAACATGTGATATTATGGATTATTCTTATAAATTATTCACAAAATGCCTCCCCATTATTTGATCAAGCAATTCATATTGTTTGTAAAATTTATTTTTGTTTTTGTTTTATATTAATATAAGAGAGTTTAGATTGTATTATTACGTGTCTCTTGTGTAGGATTAAAGGTCGTATAACACCGTCAGTTAGATATTTGTATTAGTAAATATGTTTCAACAAGATTTGGGTCTAAATCTACAATGTCATTGACATTAGAATCCATTATCATATTGTCATTTTTTATGTCACTAGTTGTTTTTGGATTATGGTACCTTTCCATTTATACTCTCTAATTGATACTACTTTTTCCAAAAACAATTAATTACGAAGAGAATTTTTATATCACACATGCAAAAGAATTTGTGTTGTAATTTTTAAATTCAATATATTAAAATTACTTTCCTTGATGTGAGTTTTCTATCAACTAAATCTTTATAGTAAAATAACTTAAATAGTAAACAACTAAAAAATACAATAAATCAAATTTTCATAATAGAAAATATATTAGTGAATCAATTTCCCTATTGTAAGTTAGCTAGACTGTGAAAAGGAATTTTACACATGATCAAATTTTGAACTTAAATTAGTGCAACTAATGAACTGATTTTAATAAACAATTATTTTTTTAAAAATAAAAACTAAAATTATTGCTACTCATTTTAATATATACGCTTTGGTAATTTGTCAACCCACAATAATGCAACTTAATCAATTGGACTGTGTTTGTTTAATAATCCATGTTGATAGACCTCCATTGTATAACTTCTAATTGTCAAACTTATGTTGTGGAAAATATTTATAGTTTGTTTGGGTTTGAGAGAGTAATGCATATGATATAGGAAGCATATAATTTCAAATGTGCAATGCAAATTTAACTACTTTTTTCATTGCCTTTCCTTTCTTGCAAGCTCTATTTGAAATTGCACCATGACACCGAAAAATATTGAATGATATTTCTGACGGCCATAAAATATTAAAAGTTCATACCATGCGAAACCCACAAACCAAGCCCACGACGTGGTATCTAAAGGAGAAAATGAATCTGATGGCCACCATTGACGATGGATGCTATAAATTTGGGTGACATTGTTGTAAATTTAGAAACCTCTTCGAATCTAAAATGCGTTGTATTTTTATTCTTTACAAAGAAATAGTAACACATAGGAACTGACATACTTAAAATATAGACATTTTGTTTCCATGCTTAAGATTAATCTTGCTCATATCAATCATATGCTTTGATTGGATACATTGGCAGTAGTTATGATATTCTTCCATATATAATTGTCACATCCTCATTTCATGATTGATTACGTATGCCCATATGTTTTCTAATGCTTAACCATGAGCATGGATGGATTGAATAGCTAATGAATTCCTATCAGGTTTTCGTAACCTAATGGATATGATGCCCTCTGTGCTCATTTAAGTAATCCTATCCAAAGATGCTTTATTTGCACAAAGATGCTATTTTTATATTAATAGGAAGCCTTTACTCCAGTCGTAGATGATTCTATAGAATTACATAAAAATAGATGAAACATGGTGTCTATATGTCAATTTAATAGTCATTTTTATTATTTACGCTGGATGCATTTTTATTGTCATCGTTAGATCATAGATTCATTGTCGCATTAAAAAATGTCATTTACATATATTAAATATTGGTTAAAAATATTTTATAAAAAATAGTTGCTAGCTGAAAAGACCTATCATCACTTTGTAATTTTAAAAATTTACTTGTGTCATTTCACAAAATGTGTTACTTTAAGCATGTCAAATATATCTCCATTAAATAGAATTGTACGTTGGGTTGATTGATGCATTTAATAATGTAGCATTACCGGTATTATAAATGCAGCTTGTGGATATTGATAATCCAACATTTAAGCAACGAACAAACAACATTATGAATGTGTTTGGAATATTGTTGTTTTCATTGAAGGTGGCAACAGGAATCTGTTGGCATGGAGAAGAGGAAGTGTGCACAGTTGAGCTCATCACCCAGTTTACCAGAATGAGGGCCAACGTAAGATTATATTAGGGTTTTCAATATTTTCCTTATAACATAGAGTATCTAATGATCCAATGAGTATGCACAGTTTTCACCAAGTGATTATGAATGTTTATTTGATCTGAAGGTAAGATTATTGGTTTTATTTTACTAATAGTGGAATAAGAAGCGCATGAGGCATTTGAATAGAAAGAGGTGAAAGATGATATAGAGATCCAAGTAATCCATAGAGTGGTTAACATTATTGGATCATTGGATGCAAAGGACATTTATTGAAAATCTAGTCTTTAGGATGGATGGTGCCTTTGATAAATGAGGGACTTAATCTATTTTATCATATTTGTCTATTTAGGGTTCGAGTTGCCTTGTCCATTTTGCTGCAGAAGCGGATCTGATTTCTATGTACATGAAGTTGTCCTTTTAAGGTTTTTAAAAATAGGTTTTACACCTCAAACTAAATTTTGAATATTTATTGGACATGTTGTATTTTACTATGACAGTACTTCACATTATATTAACAAAAAAATATAATTACAAAAGGTTACAAAGGAAAGTAACTAGACCCATCATGACTCAAACTCCCTATCAAAGGACAAACCTGGCTCCAAAAAAACAAAATTAGTCAGTCAAGGCATGACCCAAGTAATTACAAATAACCATATCGCAAAATTTTATGCAGGCTTACCGCCCCAGGAGGCAGAGGTGGAGGACCATCCTTGGGAAGAGTAGACCAAGTAGGTGGTTTCACATTAGGAATCTCTAGAGCATTCCATCCATCCAGGGGGTCATCATGATTAATGATAGGCCAATCATCATTCAGCTACGTAAGAACAATAGTGCTTTCTAAAGACTTTTGTGAAGGACCAGCATCAAACTTGCCATGAAAACTCCAACCACCCCCTGGGAGAGGGTGAGGAGAAAAGTGGCCCTTGCTTCTAGATGGACTTCTACTTTGATGCCTCCTAAGATGAGGATGTGGTAGACTGTAGGGTGGGCCATCAAGTGTAACCCTAATCATGATGTAAGGGACACTCCTCTAGTGGTTGAGGAGCTCTTGCAAGTGTCAGAGGTCCAAAGCCATCTTTTCCACTTGGGCTTGAATTTGCAAATAGACTAAAGAAATAACAACCTTTTCATTAACAAAAAATAAAATTTCACAAGCCTCATGATTAAAAATAGCATTGTTTTGGCTTTCCATAGTTGAAAGAGAATAATAGCACAAACAAATAGCCAAAGAAAGGCAATAGGGACCAACCAATTAGAAAAATCCCCAAAGAGTGTCTATCACCAAGAGAAAGTCTTAGAATGATAAGGCTAAAATAATGAATGAATCCAATGCTAGGAAGACTGGGCTTTCAGAGAAAACCAAAATAGATGCTTAAAAGATTTTGGATGCTTAAAATCTAGATAGAAGGGATGGGGAATGTGGAGGTGGAGCAACCTCTCATCAAGGGGGAGTCCTTGATAAATTAAACACCATAAAAAATGAGCCAGTTTGGGCTCCATGCCATGGTATCACACATGATCTAGACAGGTGAGCCAAGTCTTGGGAGAGGACTGGAGGCCCCAGAGTCTATTGAGATTGTCTAAAGCTAGATAGAATGGATTCATCACCGAATAAAGAAGCCCAAGAGAGTAGCTCTTGAAATGCATATCACAGTTCCACCTCCAGTCTTTCCACCAAACCCTAAGAGGATGCAGGCCAAGTTTATGTACCATAACGTTAGGTAACAATTCTTGAATGTGAAGAATAGAAGGTAAGTTTGCATTATTTAATTGAAACTTGATTTTTAGTTTAGGCCAGGGAATCCAATATCTGGAGGTAACCAAATCATAGATAGTGCAAATCCCTTTTTTGAATAATTGTAGAGATTTAATAACAGGTAATTTATCCAAGAGAATGGAATAAGTATTAAGTATAGGGGACCACCATAATCTATGGTCACTAAAAGACAACCCTATGCGAAAACCATCCCCAACCCACTTTAAGTGGGGTTCAAGACTTCCATATACTTTTTAACATAAAAGATCCAATAATCTTTAAAAGAATAATAATGATGAGAAGGGATTGGAAGCCAATATTTTGTAAACTTATTTTACCATAGGGAGTGCCCTTAGAGATACAATGTTTCAATCACCAAACCACTTTGCGCATAGGGCCATACTTTGTTGATAGGTGTCAATGATCCCCATGCCACCTTTATCATGAGGGAGGAAGCAAATATCCCATTCCATCTAATGAAAACCTTAGGCATGATTATAATTGGCCCAAAGGAAATATCTGAGGATTTTGGCTAAAGCATCAGAAGAGGCCTTAGAGGGAACCCAGCAAGAGGAATAGTAGACATGTGTAGCAGCTAGGATCTCGTTGCAAATATAGAACCTACCTACTAGAGATAGGGGCTTAGTGATCTAATATGCAATCTTATTTTCAATCTTGTTGCGGACATACTGCTAAAGCTCGATCAGAGAACTATTAAAAGTAAAGGGGATACCCAATAACTTGAATTGTTCCCCCTAAGCAATCCATTAACAAATTAGATTGGAGTTAGAATCTGGACAAAAAGTGTCAAGGCATTGAATAGATTCATTAAAAGTGGCATCTTGTTCCTCAAGCATGAGGAAGGTGTCATCACAAAGTACCCATTGATGAGATGGGAGGTGCATCGGGAAACATAATGCCCTGATCAAGCCCTTGGGAATCTTTAGAAGCCAAGAGATAACCCAAAGCTTTAACAGATAACACATAAAGCATCAAATCAAGGAGACAACCTTAGCTAATATAACATTGGATCTCAATCCCCTTAGTTTTATAATCATTAATAACGAGGCAGGCTGAGGCATCATGAAGCAAAGTTTGCACTACATAAATTAAGTAGGGCCCAAATCTAAGAGCCTTGAGCATGGTAAGAATAAATTTCCACTCAATCTTATCATAGGATTTTTCAAAGTCTAATTTAATAAAAATATTTTTGGATAGAGGAACAAGCCCAATCCATGCCTTCCTAAATAGAAATAAGATTATAAAAAATATAACACCATTTAATTAATCTTGTTTTCTATGGTCTGATAATGGTAGGTAAAATGAGTTAGATGTGGTTTGTGAGGGCTTTGGAAAGAATCTTGTAAGAAACATTGAGTAAGGTCATTGGCCTCTAACTATTAAGTAACTTAGTATCTCCAGCTTTAGGAATGAATTTGGTATTACCTTGATTAATCATGGATCCAAGAGACTGATTCCATAAGGCTTCTTTATAGACATACAATAAATCAGGTCTAGCAAACTCCCAGGTGGCTTTGTAAAATTGGGAAGTCATCAAAGTCAGGGTCTTTATCATTGCTTAAGTAATGCAGAGCCTTTGTGAACTCCTACAAGGTGAGTGGGACATCACAAATACTTTGATCAGTTGGTTTGAGCTTACGAGGCACCACATCAAGGCATTTCTAAAGTGCTTCAAATCGTTCAGTTGTGAAAGGCTGAGCTTGAAAAACCAGCTTATATTGTTCAAAAAAAGGAGATATCACACTAAGAGCTTACCCAAGATTGAACCACTTGAATGGATTTAATTTATTTATAAGTTTGCTTGGCTTTCAATTCTTTAAATAAATCCTTGGAGGCTTTATCACCAATTTTTAGCCAATATAATTGAGCATAGAGATGAGCACCGTCGCCTGCATGGTTGTCTACCACCTTAAGGTGGTGTTTAAAAGAGGTTGAAAGCCATTTTGACTGCACAGTGAAAGGATCAATTTCAAGGGAGATGGATATCCATTAAAACTCATTGAGTGTGGTTTCTTTTGAACACTTTTGAATATGAGGAACATGTTTTCCATGGTAGCAGAAGAAGGTGGTGGTGTGTAGAATGGGCTTGTTCCACCACTCAATCCAATTAGCAACATATGATGGATGTAAGGTGAGGTTTTATATCCTATCAATGATTCGAATCATTCCATCATGACTTAATATATAATTATTAAGGATAAATTTATTATGTAGCACATTGTATTGCCCCAAAGTCCATTCCACTTTTCAAGAAACAGGGGAGTGGTCTAATAAAATAATACTAAATTGGACATTGAAAGGCTAGCCAACAAAGATAGGAAAGGAAAAAATATTTTACTCTGACAACATAAAGCCGTTGAGCCATTTAGGTATGTGGTGACCCCCAAGTTGTTAGTTAGACCATGTAAACCAAGACATGATGTTAAATGTCCATCTTCGAAGGAGTGGGTTGGCCAGACCCCAATTATTTTTGAAATAATACCAAGCCTCACATTCACCAATGTTCTAATGCATGGGTAGGGCCCTAGCCTTGTTTTGGGGGTGTCCAATCATATTGAATTCTCCATACACTAGACACATGGTAGCACGCATCCCATCTG